>JAJOZX010001675.1:435000-801481 GCA_023014485.1 Bathynomus jamesi | reverse complement strand
ATGGAAAACTATGGCCACCGTGTAAGACTTTTGTTGTCTGGCTTCTATGTTTCGTAAGTAACAAAATCTTGAAGATGTTAAAACTAGTGTTAATTGAATAGGTTATAAAAATTCTGAAAAATAGAAGTAAATATAAGTAGGTTGGACAAAAACAGCTACTGATTTTAATTTAACTCTCAAAAAATATATTTATACATTAATATATACTTTTGAAAATAATTTGGTTGTTCTCAGCATCAAAAAATCATAAGATGCACTTTCTAGATTGTGCTTCTAGCTATTATAGAGCCCCAAATAGGCAAAATAAAGTTGTTTTTTGAGTCGCATGTGGGCGTAGCACATATAGTGTGTGGTTGCTGATGCGATATCACCAGCAACCACCACCAATGCTCAGTTTTAGACATTTGACAACTATTTAACACCCCTGATTTTTTAAACTAAACAATCACTCCACCCTAGGTTGAAGGTTCTCACTCACCGATACAGTTCCTGGGCCCGAGACCAAAAGGGAAATAGATATAAGGTTCGATGTTTCTTTTATTCTCTGGAAGGAACCTGTCTTGGTAGAAGGACAGGGTATCCTCCCAGTATTCTGGGTCGCAATGGAGACTCAAAATCAGATCCAGGGACCCTTTTTTAATGTAAACATAAATAAAATAATTAAAAAGTCAAACTCTAAAAAAAGTTCAAGAATTGAAAAGGGGAGAACAAATTCCTTAGTGAGGAGAGGCAAGAACTGGCACAGTGCTCATGCTGAACAAATATGGCCCATTGCATTAATCCCCGCCCTCAGTGAATTCGCTTCGCCAGATTTTCAATAGGTAATAAACTTGAACTAAGAAATTTTTTTTTTTTAGTCATACCTGAACTCAGAATGAGACCATATTATATTTAATAGGTCAAACTAATATCGAACTTTATTTTCAGACCATAAATTGAAAAAAAAAAAGTTAATTTTTAACAAACTTAAAACTAACCCAACATTTTAGTAAAGTTGTTTATGTTTAGAGAAACTATTTTTAAAAGGGTCATAAAATTTACATAAACAAATTTTGATTGGGTCATAAAATGAGTTTTGACACGTTAGCAAATATTTCACACATTTTAAAAGAAAAAATTATATCTGTATTTTAATTAAATTAAATTTATTCTATTAATGTGGATTATTAACATCACATTAAATTAACCTAATTATTAAATAATAATAATAATAATACAAAATTTAAATCAATTAGGTGTAAATGAGTAATATATACCAACACTAATATATACAGGGTGTCCCCAAAAAACTATATACTCTTTATAGCATCATACTCTTTATAGTATATAGTTTTTTTGGGGACACCCTGTGTGTGTGTGGGGGGGGGGCCTTTTGCGGGCATTGGCCCTTGGCCCCTCCTTCCTGCATAAAAAAAAATGTTGGAGCATAACAAAAAATTTCTTTTCTTTGCCCCTCTCACATGACTTGTAGAAGTAAACGAAGCCGTAAAACTCCAAACGCGTGGGCAGGAACAGCCCACAAAGGAACGCAGATTTTACTTTCCCAAAATTCACGCCATAGACCACAATACCACAGCGTCTATGAAAAAACAAGTTCACTTCATGTCGCTCTCATTTTGCCCATTGCTCAGGCCTCACTCAGCACTCACTCTTCATCTTCAACCTTCATCATGTAACTCCACTCGCTCTCCGACGAAGGTCAGAGAGCGGCCCACTGACAACAAAATGCAGCTTAATCATACACGAAGCTGGATCATCTCCATTGAGGCCTACCATATTTCATCACCCCACCCCCCCACTGGAAACATCACTTTTGCAAGATTCAACCTGCGTCATCCATCCGGCCTTTACCTCACTCAACATTCATTCATTTCGACCTGCGAATCCTCATTTCCTTTCAATGAGTATTTCATCATTTAAACAGGCTCGTAGGCCCTTCCGTCTTCAGAGTTACTTCGTCGAAACCCCAGTCTGTAAACCTCACATAGGGCCTACTGAGTTCTTCCTTCATCATGCAAATGGTTTTGCGTAGCCTACAAACTCAATATACTCTCAACCTAACCGAACAGGCTCTCTTCAAAGTGTCCTCAACACCGTTCAATCTAACTCACCCATTTACCACCGCAGTTAGGCCTATTTCATTACTGTCCTCATACCATATTGTCATTACCTCAGTTATTGCTTTTAACACCATTGTATCATCTAACTCTAATACTGTATAAAAATCTTTCCTTATTGTCAAAAATCATTTCATTGCAGTATTACACAATTTCCGTATAAATAATTGTTAATCACTGTGGACAAATAATTCATTTATTTTTCTAATAATTAAACGAAAACTACAAAGTCATTTCTATCTCCTTTATTAAGTACACAGGCCTGCGAATGAGAACTTTTTAAGAGTTGTTTTCTTACTAATAACTGATTTTATATAATTCAACTACGCTGATTTCGAATAAGGTGTCCATTTTTTTCTATCATGTAAGGATTTTCTGCAAACTGGAAGGGAAAAAACAACACCATAAATAAATATTATTTATTTCAATTTACATTAAGTACCTATTTCACTTTGTTATACTAATTACAAATGCAAACAACTTTAAAAAGAAAGGAGACTATTAATGTCAATTACATGGTCATCTTTATTTGTCCTGAGTTTTCTTGTGAGATCTATGCCTTTTAGTCTCAAATGTACGCGCTGTTCCTTTTCTTTTATGTAATAATTCTGGAGTATCCCGTTTCAACATCCAGCAGTAATCAGCCATCATGCTGATGTCCCACCTTCCCCAATATCTCTTCTCCATTTCTTTGATGTCTTGGTGAAACCATTCTCCTTGTTCTTCGCTGAGTGCTCCGAGATTCTCAGGGAAGTAATCCAAGTGTGAATGTAAGAAATGTAATTTTAAACTCGTATTACAACCGAACTCTTTGAACTTATTTAGCATGTTGTTCACAATGTTTTGGTAATTTGAATCCTTGTTGTTCCCCAAAAATTTGCTGATAACATCCTTAAAAGCAATCTATGCTTCTTTTTCAAGATTGTTCAGTGTTCTTTCAGTGTTCATCCAAAGTCAGTTTTCTAATCTGGGGACCAACGAAAACTCCTTTCAATTTTGCTTCCGAAAGAGTTGGGAATTTACCACACACATACTTAACCCTTTAATGACAGATGGTACCTTAAGGTCCACCAGAAATAATAATAATAAATTGTATTACAATGCCTCATTTCTATAAATGTTTCTACATGTTTATATATAGATGTCATTTAGTTGTTGAGAAAGGAACCCAAAGTGTGTATCATTTCAGTGACTAGTTACTAAAATATTTAGTTTTGAATAACAATAAAACCTATACGTTCTGGTAACAAGAGTGACCGCATATGCTGCGGACTAGTCCTTAAAAGTAAAAACAATCTCCATCTTCGTCCAAGGCCTTAACAAATTACTTCATCAAGCCCAATTTTATGTCAACCAAACTTTCATGTTAAATGTTTTTAGAACCAGGTGTCAGGTTGACTCTGTGTGGCCATTCCTTTTTTATCCAGTACCAAGTTCTTGTTCGGCTATCCTATTCACACAAAAGCATGGAAACTTTGTATAACCTGGTTGTTGACCAAACAACATACAAATCACTTTTAAGTCTTCACAAAGTAGTCAACGGTGTTCTTTGAATTTAACCTTAGCTAGAAGCAGCTCAAGATTTTTGTACATTTTCTTCAAGTAAACCGAATGTGCCACAGGAACGGATGCATACAAGTTACCGTTGTGAAGGAGGGCGCCTTTTAGACTTCTTTTGGAGGAATCAATGAAAAGTCTCCACTCATTTGGGTCATAGACTGCAGCGCCTAGCTTAAGTATTAGTTCCGAAACATTGTTGCAATATACCAGTGAATTTTCCTGAGAAAAATATTGGATGAATTCTTCTCCTCGATTTCTGTACCAGTACAACGTCCCGGGAGAAAGCAAGTTCTTTGCATGAACTCTGGATCCCAAAATCTCTGAAGAATCCTTCGGAAGACACAAATCTCTTACCAAATCATTATTAAGTTCACTTTGTGTAAACAATTGGGTCCACCAGATGTTTTGGTTTGAAAACAATCAATATCATCATTTCCATCATCATCAGACACAATCAGATGAAGTTCTATGAAGAGTATTTGGTTTAGTAGGTACAGATATACCAGGTGCATGAGCAACAGGTCTTATAGCAGACTGAAAGTTTGGATAAAAAATTTCCTTTTTATTTTTAGTACTGTAGCCTTGCACGTTACATGAACAAAAATAGCAGTCATTGCTGTGATTTCTAGGCTCACGCCAGACAATTGGAATCCCAAAAGGTAAAGGAATCCTTTTTACCTTTACTCCACAGTCTAAGTTGTTCAACACTAACACTGCAAACTTTAGGCGGAGCCCATGATTTGTCTTGATCCCAAGTTTCATTCCAAAGTACGCATAGTATGCTTTCTTGATGAAGTCTGTAATATCTCGCCTTTGTTTTTTCACAGTAAATTTTTCACAAATATAACAGAAAATGTTTGAGCTATTTACACACCCTCCAGTTGCCATAGTGACAAATAAACAAATTTCAAAAGAGGAATATAGACACCGCGCACCTTTGAATAATAAAGAACTATAACCTTGCACGCACTAGAGAGGTTATATCTAAGAGGAGATCTATCGTGTTTCGCTACATTCTTTACAGACCTTGACCAGTGAAGACGTGTGTTTTGCTTTATGTGAACCCCTTATAAACATGGTGGTATCAGAAGAGCATATCAGGCATATAATGCTTTATGAGTTAAAAAAAGGGAATAGTGCTACTGAAGCAACGCGAAACATTCAGGATGTTTATGGCAATGATATTCTGCATGTGAGGAAATGTCAAGATGGTTTCAAAAGTTTAGGAATGGTGACTGCTGTCTGACAGATGCAGCACGCTCTGGACGCCCTGCTGAGTTTGATGATGACCTGCTGTTAGCGGCACTTGAAGAAGACTGTTCAACAACTGTCGAAGAATTGGCCCAGAAACTCAATTCATCCCCATCCACCATCCATCGACATTTGCAACTCAGGAAAGTGCCTAAGTTAGGAAAATGGGTGCCACATGAATTGTTGATCGACAATCTGAGGGTGCGGGTAAACATTAGCACAGCTCTTCAGTCTCGTGAACTCCCAGATCCATTTTTGCACTGTTTAGTGACTGGTGATGAAAAGTGGATACTGTACCAGAATGTTAAGCGCCATCAACATTGGGTTTGTGCCGGAGAACCAGCGACACCACAGCCAAAACCAAATCTTCACCCTCGGAAGGTGTTGCTTAGTGTTTGGTGGGATAAAGGTGGTGCAATACGCTTTGAAACCTTACCACACAACCAAACAATCACCGCTCAAGTCTACTGTCAACAACTGGATTGATTGAACACTGCACTAAAAGAAAAGAGACCTTCTTTGGTTAATCAGAAAGGAATCGTGTTCCACCATGACAACGCACATCCTCATACCACTCGGATCACTTCTGCAAAAATTGAGGAACTTGGGTGGGAAAAACTTCCACATCCTCCAGACCTTGTGCCTTCAGATTATCATCTCTTCAGGAGTCTGCAAAACTATCTTGACGAGAAACAGTATACTTCTTTAGATGACCTGCACACCAGTCTTTGTACGTTTTTACCTCAAAACCACCTGAATTTTATAAACATGGCGTTGAAAAGCTTGTAGGACATTGGCAGTGTGTCATTGATTCCGATGGAAAATATATACTAGATTAAAAAGTTTCAGTTGAGTTTTTTTTTGTCCTTCAAATTCCGATCTAAAAAACGACATTAATTATGGGATGACCTGATATATACGGTATTGTCTGCAATTACAAATCAATTGGTTCCTTGGAAACCAATTCATATAATGAAAATTCGTAAAGTGAACATAATTTTTCGACAGGAAGTAATATGATGGGTTAATTCCTTCCTGACTCAGCTTCCAAGACCTAAAATTTATGAAAATAAAGTTTTTGTATTTTAAAGTAGGAATAAGCATACAAATATTAAAAATAATTCGTATTAAGTCAATTTCATATTAAATAAAAGACATGAAAGCTACTTTTAGACATTAATTTGAAGAAAACTTAGAGGGACTTCCAAGGGGGGGGGCCTTGTTTCTTCTCTCTCTCAAAATCTCCTTATAGCATGCGATGTTATTGTGGACTCCATTGGCAACTTTGCTAGTTTTTTTTAAAAGTTGGATTCGTAATTGCGCATTTTCGTAAAGCAACTTTGTAAAGTGGGCATTGCCTATATATATATATTATATATATATATATATATATATATATATACAGGCCCGGATTTAGCTATAGGCGAACTAGGCGATCGCCTAGGGCCTCGCGCCAAAGGGGGCCTCGCTCAAGCCATTTTGCGCGTTCTGTTCAAGTGATATTAATGATTTAGAACTCTATGAAGAACTTAAAGTACTTTGCAGGTTTATACCTGAGAAAACAGATCTCGGAAATGCCCTTGTTTATATAGTGCAAAAACAACTAAGTGAGATTTATCCTAATGTTTATGTTGCACTTCGAATAGTATTAACCATCACAGTTACTGTTGCTTCGGCTGAAAGAAGTTTCTCGCATCTCAAACTTATTAAAACATATTTGTGTTCCACCATGTCTCAAGCGAGCTTGCAATCATTAGCTATGTTATCAATAGAAAACGGTATAACAAATTCATTAGATTATTCTCAATTAATTGAAGAGTTTAGCTCGAAGAAAAGTAGAAAAGCATTGCTGTAATATTCAAGGAGCATCTGAACTAAATATTAAAGCATTAATATTTAGCCTGATAAGTTGATCGCTCACTATTATAAAAAATGAAATGTCAACATCTCTTTTACATCACATATGAAAAACGTTTGTATACTATGGAAAGTCATTACCTATAATATTATATAAATCTTAGAAATCATTGTCTTATATTTTCGATACAAATCTTGACTCATATTATAATTTATACTTATTTGTATGGTTTATTTATATTTCTTATACAATTTCCATGCGTGATTATTTTGGTTTGGTTTAATTTTTAAGTGCTGGCATAGTTCTGTCTATGCGGGATTCTAATATTGCTGGTATAGTACCGATAATTAAGTCCATATTTTCATATATATAGGCCTAGGGCCTCGCAATTTCTAGATCTGCCTAGGGCCTCGCAACTTTTAGATCCGGCCCTGTATATATATATATATATATATATATATATATATATATACACACACACGGACCCAACATACATGTATAAATATATGCCCCAATATACATACAAATAAATGGGACAGTACAATAATGCCTCCCCATAAATACAGAAATGATCATACGGGAACGTTTAAAAAAACATGGCTACTGTATGCGCCTGCAGGATTTTAATAGGCTGTTCTATTGTCATTCGCATGAAGTAAAGCTTCTGACATTATGCAAATTAAAGGTATGATAAACATGAGTGATAAACATAACACGTATTTTCAACAAATAAATGAGAGAGACAATGTATCCCAAGTGTAACTATACAAACATTATGACGAAAAAGATGCACTTTTGACAGTATGAAAATTGTTTCATCTTCAATTTGCAATCTACTTTAGAGAATGAGATAGTTTTCTCTATTTCCTCTTTTGCCAAAGGAATCAATAATCCAGTCCATATTGCTTACTCAAACTTTGTTTGAAACATCTCAATTGCAGTAAAAATTAAAAACAATTTTCAAATAGAGTTTTAGGTATGAATTATTTAAAAGATTTTTCCTCTTACAAACATATTTGCCAGATTTTCATAATTATCTCACCTGATTAACCATGTTTTGGCCATGTTGGCCATATTAGGCCAGTAGCCAGGATGGTAGAGGCGAAGGGTACCAACCCCCTACAGAGCAGCGAGTTCCACGAAAGTAAACTGTATTTTTAGCTGTTAGGAGTGACCATCCCTAACAATATAAGGAAAGTGGCCTCTGGATATTACCTGCTTCCAAAAAGGATATTATTTATATATGTAGACTTTAGTAAAGTAATAGTCCAGTTGCACGGGGTGGGAACCCTGCATTGTTTGTTATAAAGCAAATCTTGACATATTTTGAAAGCTTATACCACCCATTCAGGAATCCATTGGGTGTACACCTGACCCCCGCTTGGCTTTTTCAATATGGCCACCATTTTCCAAGATGGCCAGCGAAACTGAAAAATCCTATATCCTGGTCAATACTTGATGGATTTTGATGATCTAGGTATCATTTCTAGGTTTTTTTTAGGATGATGAGTCAATTTGGAGGGGTTGCAGATACTTTGGGAGTCGTTTTGACCCATATTCATCAATACTCAAGGTCACAAGGTCAAATGCCCCCTGAAATAAGGAATATCCCATATCCCGGGCAGTCATGGAGATATTTTGGTGATCTTACTGTCGTTTTTATGGTTTTGGGCGAGACTGAGTAGTTCTATAGGCACATGATAACAGTAGGATATCATTTTGCAACTCCATGGGTCAAGGCAAGGTTATTTGAGGTTAAAGTTTAGCCTTGAAATATGATAATGCCACAGTTGACATCACTGTATTTGCTTTATTTCAGTGACAATTTCTCCAATCTAGCTAACTGCTAGATTGGATCATAATGCTTAAATGACATAACCCACATTATATGGATATGGCTATTCGGCTATAAATCGCAATTTATGCTGAAGTGCAGGGCACATGCATTCTATGAAAGGTTGCAAAGCTACAAGATATGACCTCTTAAGCAAAACAAAGCTCACACCTAGCTGGGGGATTGGCATTGACAACTTTGATGCAGTTATTCACATTAGGTAACCATTTATTGGGGGCAAATATCAAAAGACATGGTTGTGTCAGGATCATCAGGATCATCAGTCTGCTCTTTGTTTGCGTTTTGGGTCAATGGATTGTTGCAATCCAAGCCACTGCCACATGCACAGAACATTGTGCAAGGGATTCCATCCCATGCAGCCGCAGCGACTCCCCCTGCATGCTGATTGTGATTCACACCCACATCTGATTAACTTCAGAACTTCATCTGGTGCTAAGCACAGTCCTTCAACTGTTTTTGGGATGAAAACACTATTTGTTTCATCTCTCTCCCACCCATAATGCACAGGATCAAGTGGTGGTGGGTCACACTTTAGTGCATCGAGCCAGTTCACCACAGTGTGGTGGGCTCTGAGCACATTTTGATGGAAAGCTTCAGTTGTTGATGGTAGAGAACATAGTTTGGGTGCAGCAGTTCCCGACTTCCCTGTCTTCTGAGCCCATACTCACTGATGACACTCAGTAAGAGATGAGGATTTCTTATCCCCACAGCATGCAACAATGAACACTGTTGGCTCTTTCTCGATATGGTCAAAGCATGCATCAAGGGACCCCAGCTTGTCTAGCTTCCAACCCTTCTTAGCTGTGGCAATGGCAACTTCTCACCACCTAACTCTTTGTAAAGCTTCTCTACTTCAATTGAATTCCATGGTTTCTTTTTGTCCCTCGACAATTCTACACACAAAGCAATGAAGGGGCAGTCTTCAGGTTCAACCCTTGACTTATTCTGGCAAGCTCTCTCAACATCAACATGAAAGGTAGACATACAATCTTTAAGGTATCAGGCTTCTTCAGCCGGTAAATCTCCTTTCATGCCCAACAACCTACTGAGTACAACTTGTCCCTACTCATCATTTTTCAGTTTACACTTTTCTGTCAACACATCTTTGTAATTTGTTTTTTTTATCACCAAGCTTATCGGTCATAAACCTAGATGCTGGAATGCGGTATTGCACCGGAACTTTGACGTCATATTTCTCAGGTAATATACACTCACTGACTTTCAAACAAAAGAGACTGTTTTTTATGGTCATATACTGGGCCTTCACTGAGAACAACACTACGTAGTCTTTTTGGCTCCACTGTAGGGGTATCACATTCTCTCTTTTTCATGAATGCTGATAAATTCCGCTTGGACACAAGTGGAAACAGTTCTTGTGACAACAAAGGATTGTTGCTCCATCTTCCAAGAGAGGCTCTAGTCTCGCTCAAACATCTGGCTGCCCTCTGATGTCGCTGCTCTCTGATTTTCTGAATCCTCCCACAATTTTAAAGACCTTTCTCATCTCCAGGACAGCTACGCAGGAAATCCTTGAAGAAACATTCGTCTGCAGCTTTT
Organism: Bathynomus jamesi; assembly: GCA_023014485.1. Lineage (NCBI taxonomy): Eukaryota > Metazoa > Arthropoda > Malacostraca > Isopoda > Cirolanidae > Bathynomus > Bathynomus jamesi. The sequence continues at coordinate 791,283 of JAJOZX010001675.1, read as the reverse complement.
GTAGAACCTGAAAAATAAGAATTTTGTTTACCCATTCTTCAGAGTACAAATCACATTGAAATCATTTATCATCAGCAAATGAAAACTAAACAATGCTCACCTTGTATATTCTCCATATTCAGCAGTCAAAAAACAATTTTGGAATCAGCACAACCAAGACATCAAACCACCAGGTGGGCAGCACCATCAGCAATAATCTTAACCTGAAAAAAAATAAGAGAAATAATTAGACATATTGGAATTCACCTTACCATGGGGAAAATAATCCCTAATTTCATTTTAAACCCTATAGAACTACTCAGTCTCGCCCAAAACCATAAAAACGACAGTAAGATCACCAAAAAATATCCACGATTGCCCGGGATATGGGATATTCCTTATTTCAGGGGGCATTTGACCTCCAATGACCTTGAGTATTGACGAATGTGGGTCAAAACGACTCCCAAAGTATCTGCAACCCTTCCAGATTGACTCATCATCCTAAAAACCCCTAGAAATGACACCAAGATCATCAAAATCCATCAAGTATTGATCAGGATATGGGATTTTTCAGTTTTGCTGGCTATCTTGGAAAATGGCGGCCATATTGAAAAAGCCAAGCGGGGGTCAGGTATACACCTGATGGATTCTTAAATGGGGTGGTATAAGTTTTCAAAATATGTCAAAATTTGCTTTATAACAAATAATGCAGGGTTCCAGTAAAATCAGGGTCTGTGCTACCTGACAATAAGTACTGGGTGATCCAGATAAATGGGACCCATAAAAAAAAGCCAAATATTCTTAATATTTAATTCCTTTCATAAAAACTATATATCATTCGAAAGAGTAGAGTTACAAGTTTATTATGAAATATTTTTTAAAAATGACTCCTTTCAAATGTGCTCCATTAGTTGCCAAGCATTCCAGTGTTCTCGCTTGTAAGTTCTGCATCACTTTTGCAAGAGTGTGCGGTGGTATGGCCTGTATCTCATTTGTGATGGCGGCCTTCAATTCTTGCAAGGTCATTGGGTTATTTCTGTAGACCCTACTCTTTAAATATCCCCAGAGATAATAATCTAAGGGAGAAAAATCCGGAGACCTTGCGGGCCATTCAACGTCTCCAAATCTTGAGATTAACTCGCCTGGAAACGTTTGACGCAAAACTGCCATGCAGTTCCTCATGGTATGGCAGGTAGCTCCGTCTTGTTGGAACCAGTGGTTTTCTAGACAAAGATCTCTTAATTTAGGAATAAGGAAATCAGTCAACATTTTTTCGTAGCGATCACCATTTACAGTGACCGTGTTTCCGGTGGAATCCTCGAAAAAGTACGGCCCTATGATCTGAGATGCACTAAGACCACACCAAACAGTTACACGCTGACTATGCAACGGGACTTCGGTAATATTCAATGGATTTTCTGTTGCCCAGAAACGACAATTTTGTTTGTTTACAGTTCCATTCAAGTGAAAATGGGCTTCATCTGACATAATCAAAGTTGCTAGAAAATTGTTGGTGTCATTTACCTTCTGTTGGATCCATTGACAGAATTGTCGTCTTCGTGCGAAATCTCCATCGTTTAAGTTGTTGCACTGTTTGAATTTTATATGGAAAGAGCATTCAATTTTGCTTGAATATACGGTGTGTTGTTCCATATCCAACTCCTAACAGCTGAGAAGCACGTCTGATGCTTATGTTAGGATTATCCTGTACAATTTCATGAGTTCTGTTAATGATCTTGTCTATCCTTGCTGTGCGCACTCTTCCAGTTGGTTTTCTTTTTCCAATGCTGCCAGTTAGGGAAAAATTTCTGACACACCGACGGATTACTTTCTTAGGTGATTTTGACATCTGAAAATTTGTCTTGAAAGATCTTTGAGCTGAAACTACATTTCTTCCATGCTCATAATATTGCTCAGTTATGAAACGCAGCTGTTCCACAGTCCATGCAGTCATCTTGAAGGGTTAGTTTTAACTAACACTTTTATTTTGTTTTGTATCTTATCTTGTCTTGTATTGTCAAAACCTATACAATCCTGTACAAACTTGTAATTATCCTCTTTCGAATGATGCGTATGATTTTATAAAAGGACTTATACTTTAAGTTACAGGGGTTCCTTTTGGGTCCCATTTCTCTGGATCACCCTTTATAAATAACATAACATTTATTTATTATTATTTCAACAAATTTACTCATTGTGTTACGAAGACATGATACTTATTAATATAATAATAGTGAATAATACCTCAAAAATATCAAAGGTAGGAATGGTTTCTTTATGTATGGATCTTTCCTATATATATACTCTCCTACATAAGTTTTTTGTTAAATGAGACTCACCCACCCCTTCCCCATGTAAAATGCTGGATACGGGCATGCATATAGGCCCATACAGCCATGCATATAGGGCATGGAACCGCTATTTACGAGCAAATTTTAAGCTCATTGACAGAATGGAGTTGTGATAATTCTTATTAGATAATCCACAATAAAGAGGTTATTTACTTTATTTTTAAAGATATAGAAGGAAAGATATATAATAAAGTACATAGAGATTATCTGTACTAAGTTTCAGACATAAGTTTATATATGAGACCCTCCTAGGAAGAAGTGGCTAAGCGACAAAAGTAGAAAAAACTTGAAAGAGGACTAACTTTCATCGAAATATCTTCAGAAGTTTAAAAGTTATGTCACTTTCAAATTTGGTACAACTTTAACTGTGTTTTCTGGTGTTTTTTTTACTTTTGTCGCTTAGCCACTTCTTCCTCAGAGAACGTCATATACATTTTGAAATTCAGCTAAAATTACCCATTCTTATTTGTTGGAATATTAAAAGCTACTGTAAAATATTAAGTAATTAAATATTAAATATCTTGTTATTTGTATCTTGAGAGCCTTAGATAGTAGATACCTTGACCCGCATATATTTACTTATCTTTTAGTATTTTTTTGTTTTGCTATTTTGGAATATGGATTAATCTTATTATGGAAATAAGAAAAGGGATAAAGTATTATGGATCATATGATTTGATGAATGTGTCTTTCAGTTTTCTCTGGAAGGCTTTTAATGTTCTGGATTGTTTTATCTCTCGATCGAGGATGTTCCAGAGATCTGGTCCTGTGGAACATAAGGATCTAATCCCACATTCTAGAGTGTAATTTGGTTTTCTGATGTACGTGTTTGATCGTCTTGTGCTAAAGTGGTGTTGATCTTGGAAAGTTAATATTTTATTTTCAATGATTTCTGGTACAGCATTATAGATGATTTAATGTGTATATATGAGGCAATGTTTCGTCTTTAGATTTCTACTTGTTTGAGAATTTTGAACCTGTGAAAATTTTATCTGTACTTTCATTATTTGTATTAAATTTATAGACTTTTCTATTCTTTTCTGACGTGCACTTCCTCAAGCACTTCCTTAAGCATTAATGCAATATTGTAGGTGGTGAAGTATATAGATCTAAGAACTTGTTTTTGGAGTGTTATGAATGAGACCTTGGTTAATTTGTTACAAAGATCTTTAGTGTGCTCTTTGAATGAGGTTTGAATCGAGGCTAATATTCTCACAAGTTTGGTCAACTGCACTCAATGAACAGTGATTGAATTTATGTATGTTTAAAGTGGTTCCTCCTCTCTCAAAAAGTTTTCTTCTTTAGTTCTTTTGTGACGTTTCGTTCAAGCACATCTGAACATCTTCGGAGCTTATTAGCAATTAAGTGATTTAGGAGTGCGGCAGTATTTGTATGCGTTGAAGAGTTTTCATGAATGAAATAGCACTGGCAACTGAACCACATGTTAAAGTTGGCTCTCAGAAATTGAGCATCACAAAGTAATAAAGTCAGTAGCACAACAATCTTGACCTTCCTGTTTAGGAACAATCATTTTGATGGGAGAAAACCCAGCATCATAAGTAATATTTATTAATGTGTGATTCAACTGCCATTAAGAAGATACTGTTTCCAATAAACTAACGCCCCAACCTGATGGATTCAGTTTAACTTTTCATGACAAGGTTGGAGGTATACCTCTAGTGGCAAATTAAGTGAGACCAACTTCTCCATTTACACAAATATCAAACAGAAAAAAAAATTGCCCTTCATTCAGAATTAAGTAAAATAGAAAAGATGCTTGGCTACTAAAATAATCGGAGATTGTGGGATAGAGTCCCAGCAGCTAGGGCTTTGTGATTTCAGACTTCCTCGGTGGGTTGTGGTTTGAAATCCACATCAAGCCATAGGTTCAAGGTAGATCGACGAGCCTGACCTTGCTCAGAATTAAATACTTGGGTGGAAGCGAAAACCAAGGGTATTAATATCTTTGTTTCTAAATACTTTAAGTTTTATGTTGACTGGGTAACCTCAGCTAAGAATATTTCATATCCCTATTTTTATAAAAATATTTTACTTATTACTTTTTTAACACTGAATAAACTGAATAAAATAAAAAACTTTGCTCACTTGTATCGCTTCGTGCAACATCTTTCTATGAAAAAGGCTGGAGAATAAAGACGCAGGGTTTCTGCAATAAGAAAATTATGATTAATCAACCAACCAACTCTAACTTCTAACTTAACCTAACAACCAAAATTATCTTAGTCTTTAGTCAGTTAAGAATTTATAACCTCATCTATAATAATTAGTGAGGAGAGAGACAAACTGGTACAGCGGTCAGGCCAGACTAATGCGATCTATTGCGCAAACTCATGGATTATTAACTAGCACCATCGGGAGTCAAACCCTCAACCTAGGTGTCTACTTTGCTTATAGGGAAATGGGGTTACTGACTGAGCCACCATGGGCGCTCCCAACCAAGCCTATAGTCTTCCTTTTGACAATATATAACCAAATTCAATCATTCTAACCTTAACCTAACAAATAAAAATTCTACGATAGGATTGAATAAAAGCCTAATTAAACATTAATAACCTAATTAACATGTTAAAAGCCTAATTAACATGTTATAAATACCAACCAACAACTCTACAGTTATAAAGCAGTATGTTTACACTATGAAGTAAATGTTAGTTTGATTAAATGATTATCCCACTAGATTTACTTCAGGAAATTCATAAAGAACAAGAGATACGTTGGGACCATGTCGCAGCACAACTTCTGGTTAGGTCAGCAGGGTTAAGTGACATTGAGATGCCCGATACTCGGATGGATGACAACCCTCTGCTTTCAGATGTAGTCAACCCTGGTTCACATCCCACGTAAAACTGTTGCCCCCTCCATCATATGATCTTGGGTAATTCCGAGGATGTTAAGCAACGTCAAATATTATTATTGTTATTCATAAAGATCAAGATAAATTTCAACACAACCTAAAGATGAAGCTAATTCAGATATCTCTCTACAATCAGTACGGTACCTTTATTTTCAATTAATCACTCATTTGTCTCTTTTGAAATATACTAAAATGTTTGATGAGCAAATCACTCAAGTTTTGCAAGTTGGTTAGTTTAGAATCATGGAGTTATGGCGAAGTCTTCCTATTTGTAATCAGCTAATGTTTTAACAAGGTAACACTTTAACACTTTCAAGTAACATATGTAATTAAGAATTTTTTTTACAAAACTTTGGGGGAAAATTATATAAAACATTACTTTCAGTTAGCGTACAATGTTACATTATAACCTAATTGAGGGTAATTTTGGTATAATTTCCCCGAAATTTCTTTGTTAAAAAATTCTTAATATTGTTTTAAAAAGATTGGTGAGGTTAGTTATCAACGTGATAAAGGTAATCAGAACTTGAATAAATCCTGTTTCAGCTTGAGTTTATTAATCGACCGAGTGATTTAATTATGGAGTTTACTCACTAGCTTAGACTATTGAGTAAACTACTCAAAATTTATATTTTCACTTTAAAATTGCTTTGCGTATAATTATTACATTGATAGTGGATATAGTTACATTGATATTTCGTCTAATATTGTTGGTTAAAAATTAGGATCACCTGAAGATCAGGGCCCCCAGCCTTCTTTAGTTAGCTTTATAAGGCTAACTAACAAAAAATATTATGACCTAACCTAACCAATCATCAAGGGCGTACAGTTGACCTAATGATTGGTTAGGTTTAGTGGTGATATTTTCATTAGTTAGTCTTATAAGGCTAACTAAAGAAGGTTGGGGGCCCTGATCTTCAGGTGATCCAAAAATTATTCTACTGATTTGTCAGAACAGTAGAATGAATACAGTGCTGTCAGTTAGCTGATTGGTCCATCTCATGTTCTTCGTCCAACTGAGGACATTGAGACAAAGTGTGTATATATTGTGCCCCGGTTGCAGGGCCGGATTAACCATTAAGCAAAATAAGCCCGTGCTTAGGGCATCAAGGGAAGGGGGGCACCACAGAAATTTTCCATTGTCGGATTTACCATGGATTTATTATACTATTATAATCGCGGCTTATAGCCTATAAGCTGTTGAAAACTGAATTATATATATTCATATATAGTATTTATTTTTTTTCATTGTTTGAATTTGTAGTGAACAACAACCCTTTTGAGAGAATAAATATATTTCGTTGTAATCACACACTTTACGCTTTGCGTTATTATTTTGTTTATATCAAATCTTTGAGCGCCATATTAAAAATACATATAGATTAAATATTTTCGTGTGCTATAGGAAGTTATTCTGAACGTGTGATTTGTGCATATAATATTAAATATATATTTTACATAATCATTTGGTATTGTTTTACAGAAAGATTTAGGTTTATAGAATTGTAATATAAATTAATATTAAAATAAAAGAAACTATAAACTCTCTATATTGCTGTTGTATCAAGTGATGTTTATCACGGCCATTATAATAATAAGATATACTGACCTAAGTTAATTAGCGTTGAAGAAGTTTATCTGTTGCTCTCTCTTCTTCTCTAGGGTAAGTCTATGAAGTGTACTTTATTTGTATATATAACAATATTTTATCATACACGTATCTTTATTTTATAATTTATTTATCTATTGTCATAACAGTATAAAAGAATTTAGATTGTAATAACCAGAGTGAATAATTTGTAATGTATATATAACATCAAACGTAGTTAGGACAATTTAGGCCCTAAGCAAATGTTCATATTTCCTATAATTAAATATTGTGTTTTAAATAAATAAATAAATGTAAATATAAAATGTGGCTCGTTAATAGTGAAATGTTAATATTGATATTTTTATAGATTGCGTATTATTAATTCTAATGTTAAGTATTTTTATTTTATAGGTTTCGGTTCCTTCTTTCGGTTCCTTCTTTGGTTCCTTCTTTCGATTTGATTTGTATTCAACATTTCGAGTTGATATTTCGGTTGAGTTATATTTAATTGCCACTTATATTTAAATTGCCACTTTGGTTGTGTACGGTTCCCATTTTGTCTTTCTGAGAATAAAAGAACAAAGCCAAGATTGTGATATGTGTAACTGTGTTGATTGCCACATAATATACAAATAAAATATTCTTTTTATTTCTGTATTTTACAGACCCCAAGAACCAAGATGAAACGTGTTCAGTTAAGTGGTGCACAAAAGCGAAAACTATCAAAAGAGAAACAAGAGAAGACTTTGGATTTAGAGTCCAAGACTGCAAAGCTGACTGATTTCTTCACACAAGTTCCACGACCACAACGTCAACATGATATACCGATTCTGAATCAAAACCAATCTCCGTCATCAGAAGTGGACACAAATACCACTTTGATCACTTCAAAATCAAAATATGATGACGTTGGAATCACCGAGGTGTCACAAGCAGGTTCATCTACCACATGTCTCACTACTGATCTCACTTTGCCTGTAAATTCTCTTGATACCTCTACTGCAAATGTTGATTCAAGTTGCTTTACAAGACATTCTGGGGTTGAAATAATTGCTGAAAATGAAAGTTTAGTGGACCATGGTGATGGTGGTGAAATGAATCAGTCTGCAGAAGATGAAGTAAATATAGCAAAAGATCCAGGGTTGTGGCTTGATTTCTCTGCTGATGATGTGGCTTATTGGATTGCTTGTGGACCCAGTGACTGTCAACACCACAATGGGCCATTTGACAAGTCTTACCGGCATTTCAGTAGTGGCAAACCAGCAAGATACTGTTCACAAAAACTTTTCGTTGGGACAAAAGCCAATGGTGAGAAATACACGAGAGAGTGGTTATTGTATTCACCATCAACAGGATCAGTTTACTGTTATGTTTGTAAACTGTTTGCTCCTAAAAATGTCTCACATTTTGTTATAAGAGAACTTAGAGAAGGGTTCAGTGACTGGCGAAATACTATTGTAATTGATCATCATGAAAAAAGCACTACTCACCGAGACTCTATGCTAACATACTTAACTCGCAGACAAGGTGCGGGGTTGGGACAACAGTTGGAAAAACAAATTCAGGAAGTGTGTGATTACTGGGAACATGTCTTGAGGCGTGTCATAGCTGTTATTTGTACGTTAGCTGAACGTGGCTTGTCTTTTCGAGGAACAGAAGAAAGATTTGGATCATTGCAGAATGGGAATTTTTTAGGGCTGCTTGAGCTCATAAGCCGGTTTGATCCATTTTAGCAGGTCACATTTTGAAATATGGAAATTCTGGCAAAGGAAATCCTTCTTACCTGTCCAAAACCACCTGTGAGGAACTCATTCCACTAATGGCTCAAAAGGTCCACGCACTCATTGTTGACGAAGTAAAATCTTCTGGTTATTTTAGTTTGTCAGTTGATTCAACACCAGATCTATCACATATCGATCAGTTAAGTGTGTTGTACTTAGGTACTTAAAAGATGGACAGCCTATTGAACGCTTTTTAACCTTTCTGAAAATGAAAAGCCATACTGGTGAGGAAATGGCAAATCAGGTGTTGCAGTACTTACGTGAAGTTTGTAAGCTAAACTTTTCAAAATGTAGGGGTCAATCTTACGACAACGCTGCCAACATGTCTGGGCGTTATAAGGGGATGCAGCAAAAAATTTTAGAAACAAACAAGTTTGCTATATATGTGCCCTGTGCAGCCCATTCACTAAATCTGGTAGGCCGAAGTGCTGTTGACTGCTGTCAAGAGGCGGTTAATTTCTTCTCTACAGTGCAGTTGCTCTATACTTTTTTTTTAGCCTCAACCAGCAGGTGGGAAATTCTTAAGGTTGTATTGGAAATGAAAGTCTTAAAATCCCTCTCTGATACCAGATGGGAGGCACATGCTATGGCACAGCAGCAATTTTGAAATCTTTCCTTAAATTTTAGAAGCGTTAGAATGTATTCTGAAGACCAGTCACAAAAAGGGAAACACTAGAAGAGAAGCAAATAATATTGCAATATAGATGCAAGAGCTAGAATTTCGTTTTTATGTTTAATTTTTGGGATGAGATTTTGCAAAATTTTCATAGAGTAAGCAAATTTCTACAGAATAAGGATGTGAACTTAAAAACATTGCAGATCTGTATGGATCATTAGCTGACTGCTGACCAACTGTGCACTTCACGAGATGAATTTGAAAGATATGAAGCAGCTACAAAGGAAATGCTACCAGATGTTGATTACAAGGCAGCTCAAACTCGCAAACGTATCAGAAAGAAGGTACCCATGACGGAGATGCACCAGAAGTATATCTGAATGCCAAGATAAATTTCTTATCACCACCTGTTTACACATTGTTGACAAACTTGAAACTGAGATGAGAAGAAGAGGAGATATATACACAAAGAAATAGCAGATATATTTTCTTTTCTAAGTGATGTGCCACATAATGTCACCACTTCATTCATCATTACTGAAATTGAAAGGTATTCTCAGGGTTGTAAAAAGATGATTGATGCTTACCCAGAGGACTTGAACACTAATTTCTCTGCTGAGCTTCAGCAGTTTCACTCATGTGTGTGCCATAAGTTCAGTGCAAAAAAAAATGTAAAAACAAGATTCAGTCATGCTGAACTTTATAAAATAATTGTAGAAGACAATATTGAGTGTGCCTTCCCAAATGTAGAAATTGCCTTTCGTATATTTTTAACATTAATGGTCACAAATTGCTCAGCTGAGCGTTCATTTTCTCAGTTGAAGTATATTAAAAATACCAACAGAACAACTATGCAACAAGGCAGGCTGGATGCCTTATCTCTACTAAGTATAGAAGCAGATGTGTTACGTAAGATTAGTTTTGAGGATCTGATCAAAGACTTTGCAATTAAAAAAAGTAGGAGAAAACTTTTCAAATATAAATGAAATGGAAAGTATACAAAAATAACATTATTTTCCATCTTACTGTAAGTTTTGTTTCATTTCAAAAAATAAAATTTTATTTTATGGTTTATTTTTGTTTATATTTTGAATTACATATATATGGGGCACCAAAATCTTTTGAGTGCTTAGGGCCTCTAAAGGTCTTAATCCGGCCCTGCCCGGTTGGCTGCTAGGCAAACTATTTTGTGAATAAATTATAGTGTCACGAAAGTTCTAAGAAACAGAGTTGCAGACGTGGATACAGAGGGGGGGACGTGGGGATTTAGGATTTGTCATGCCAGTGTCATGGGGAAAATAACCTATTGTATTCATGAATATTCAGTGTAGAAAAATCAACAGCTGTTAATTCTGCCCTCTGCCATATGAATGTCGTGATAATGTAATAATTATCACTGACCATTACTGCTTCCTTATACTATTAATATTGCATGTGTGTTTCAGTGTTTGCTTCCACTAATTTTGTTTTCTGCTTTTCAGATGTATGTTATGTTTTGAGTTGAATAAAGTCTTGTTTACGGGTCTATTCTTTTCAGATTGAACGTTACAATGGCATAATCTGGAAATCCGTAATGCAGATCCCAGTCACGGGAGCGACTACTGAAGTCATAGCTAGGGTAATATCTTGCTGTACTGGTTCAATACAAAGCTGCAGTAAAGAAAAAGAATGTAATATTCGCTAGGCATCTTCTCGCCACAAGACGACAACAGGTGTCTGAATCGTTGGACGAATTTCTCCAGGAATTGCACAGACTCAGCAAGCATTGCGATCTGAGACCTGTATCGGCGGAAGAATACAGAGTGGAACTTGTTCGTGACGCCTTTATCAACGGACTCTCCTCTGCGGTGATCCGGCAGCGTCTTTTGGAGAATGAAACCCTGACTCTCACGCAGGCATACGACCGGGCTAGAGCTCTTGACCTTGCGTAACGTAACTCAGAATCATACCAATCGGTTGGTCAATTCACTGCGGTCACAGAACTCTACCAGCCGTCTGGGGACACAACCACGTCAGCCTCTCAGCAAAATGATCAGACTGAGCGTTCTACGATTGCTGTTGCTACCGTAAAAAAGCAACAGTGTTGGTTCTGTGGGGGTGGTATCCATCCCCGAGCCAAGTGTCCAGCCAAGAACTCTGATTGTTCATCATGTGGCAAAGTGGGTCACTGGGCGAAAGTCTGTCAGTCCAAGACAACTAAAAGAATTACCGCATCTATCTTTTCCCCCTCCCTCTGCTCAATCACAGCTGCAGTTCCACAGAGCCTGCGTTACTCTTGCATCACGGTTACGATCAATGGGCATCCAATTCCAGCCCTTGTCGACTCAGCAAGCACTAACAGCTTTATAAATGAAAAGGTCGCTCGTCGACTGCAGCTTTGTAATTGAACCAGTACAGCAAGATATTACCCTAGCTATGACTTCAGTAGTCGCTCCGTGACTGGGATCTGCATTACGGATTTGCAATTGAGCAATTGCGATTACCCGAACGCGTCTTGGAGTAGTGAGAGATCTATGCGGTGATATCATACTTGGCATAGACTTCCAGAAGCAGCATTCTTCGGTGACAATTGACTATGGTGGAGAGAAGCCTGAGCTCCGAATTTCCAATCAAAATAATGCCACCTGTTGTTTGATTGCAGCGGACATACCAGAGCCTCTCCTATTCGCTAACATGAAGAGGGACGCTAAACCAATAGCCACAAAGTCTAGGGGCTTTGGCTCGACGGACCGAGAATTCATCGCCCAGGAGATCCGCAACCTCCTCTCCGAAGGTATTATCGAGCCTAGCACATCGCCCTGGAGAGCGCAGATAGTCATGGCAAAGGATGAGACAGAGCGCCACAGGAAGCGACTCTGTATCGACTACTCATGTACGGTCAATATCTATACTGACCTCGACGCACCCGCCTTCCTAGAATTCAAAACATGATCAATGATTTAGCAAAGTATAAAGTTTTCTCGACGTTTGATTTGAAGAGTGCATATTATCAAATACGTATCCATGATTCGGATAAGCCTTTTACTGCATTTGAAGCAAACGGAAAATTGTACCAGTTCACCCGGGTACCATTCGGCGTTACTAATGGAGTTGCAGTCTTCCAAAGGGTCATCGACAAATTCGTTGAGGAAGAGGGTCTCTGTGGCGCATTTCCTTACCTAGATAATATCACTACCGCTGGACGGGACCAAAAGGAACACGACACTAATCTTGCAAACTTCATTGCGGCGGCTAGACGAAGGAATCTGACCTTCAACAAGTCAAAATCGGTAATATCAGCGCCATCAATCAACATACTTGGCTATCAACTAGAAAACGGTTTGATCAAACCGGATCCGGACAGGTTAAAACCACTTCAGGACCTCTTACCTCCTACTAATTCTTCAGCGCTTCAGCGGATCCTTGGCATGTTTGCGTATTATGCGAAATGGATTCCTGAATTCTCCGATAAGGCTCGACCACTGTATCAAGCAAAAACGTTTCCTTTAAACCCCGAAGCCATCACAGCTTTTAATACCTTAAAGAAACTGCTCGGAACTGCCGCTCTTAGTAGCATTGATGACACGATTCCATTCGTTGTAGAGTGTGACGCTTCCGACGTGGCTGTGTCGGCCACCTTGAACCAGGATGGTCGCCCGGTCGCCTTTATGTCTAGAACATTAAATGTGAGCGAAACGCACTATCCTCCCGTGGAGAAAGAAGCAACAGCCATAATCGAGGCTGTTAGAAAATGGTCTCACCTTCTATCTGGTCGACATTTCACCATCGTTACTGACCAGCGCTCTGTGGCTTTTATGTTGGACAATCGGAAAAGGACGAAGATCAAAAATGATAAAATACAAGGATGGAGACTCGAACTAGCTTCTTTCAGTTACTCGATTCGCTATCGGCCAGGTAAAGATAACGTCGCTCCAGATGCACTTACTCGAGCCTTCTGTGCTTCGCTTTCCCTATCAAGCCGCCTCACGGACATACATATTGGTCTATGTCACCCGGGTGTCACTAGGATGTTGCACTTTGTTCGGTCGAAAAACCTACCATTCTCTACCAGTGACGTAAGAAGTGTGTGCTCGTCTTGTCGTGTATGTGCGGAAATAAAGCCAAAGTTCTTCAGGCCGGCGAAAAGTACCCTTATCAAGGCGACCCATCCCATGGAGAGATTAAGTATTGATTTTAAGGGGCCGGTCCCATCCCGTACCAGAAACAAGTACTTATTCACTGCGGTGGATGAGTACTCTCGATTCTCTTTCGCCATTCCCTGCCATGACATGACGTCCCAGACTGTCGTGAGGTGCCTCGACACTATTTTTCTCTTTGTGGTATGCCAAACTTTATTCACTCTGATCGAGGACAAGCGTTTCTGTCACGTGAGGTGCAGGAATATCTCTCTAGTCGTGGAGTGGCGACCAGCAAGACAACCCCATACCATCCTATAGGAAATAGCCAGATTGAACGTTACAATGGCATAATCTGGAAATCCGTGTGTTTGGCCGTGAAGTCTTATGACATACCTGAAGACGAATGGGAGTTGGTTCTGCCTCAGGCCCTCCATTCTGTTCGCTCTTTGCTATCCACCTCTACCAACATGACCCCGCATGAAAGGTTCTTTGGCTTTACAAGAAAGTCATGTCAGGGCACATCGCTACCGACCTGGTTGATGACTCCTGGTCCTGTTCTCCTGCGTCGATTTGTCAGATCCCACAAGAGTGAGCCACTGGTGGAGGAAGTCGAGCTCTTGCAGGCTAACCCGACATACGCACACATTAAGTACCCAGATGGCCGTGAGTCTTCAGTGTCCCTACGGGATTTGTCACCCTGTCCTACTATTTCACCGCCTGCACCAGGCCCCACCACCGCATCACCTATACATCGGAGTGACAATATGCCCTGGGATGCATCTCCTAGTTTTCCTACAGATGCAGCAGATATGCCAGACAACATCGCCCTTCCTTCTGCTCATCCGGACGAACCAGTATTGCGACGTTCCACTCGAAAGCGTCGAGAGCCCCAACGTTATGGATGGTGATTTCTCTGCTAGGCGGGGAGAATGTCGTGATAATGTAATAATTATCACTGACCATTACTGCTTCCTTATATTATTAATATTGCATATGTGTTTCAGTGTTTGCTTCCACTAATTTTGTTTTCTGCTTTTCAGATGTATGTTATGTTTTGAGTTGAATAAAGCCTTGTTTACGGGTCTATTCTTTTCATATCATGAGTAGCAAAAGGTTCTTTGTAAATAGTAATACTGTTCACAGTAGCAAAATGGTGCACTAGTAGATTGCATACTTCTCTGGGGGAGGTAATCATATACCATCATACAATATAGTTATGCTCTTAAAAGAGGATGATGACTTAAAAGCTTTCACCTTTCTCCACATATATGAAATGGAACTATTAATTGTCAAAGATGACAAATTTTTGCCAAGAAGCGCATTTTTGCTGCTTTACTACAAACCTAGCAGGGGCTCTTGCCCTCTTATATGCGATGAAATTCATTTGCAGTGGGTATTTCTTAAAACTCCATAATGCCTTTTTATGTCTGGCAACAGCTGTAGCACAGGTGGCATTCCACCATGGGTTGGAGTAAACTGCCTTGTGAACAGACGTGTTTTATCGAGTGTCGAGTGTTACCAATTGAATAAGTGGTTTTCGTTGAAGTGTTTTAAAAAAAAAAGTGTCCCGTGCATTCTTAACTAAATTACTTCGTGCTACTAATCATTCATTAACGAATATATTTCACTTATTGACGTTATTCAGTACTATATTATTTGATCAAACCAAGGCTACTGCCTTGTTTGTTTTTCAAATCAATCAGAAAACGTGCAGTCATAAGGTTGAAATTCCCTTGGTTTGCCTTTGTTGTTTTTCAAATCTATCATAAACGTGGCGTCTTAAGGTTCAGTTTTCCTTCACACACTACCTGACCTCCAAAAGGGTTACCTACCGTGGGAGAAAAAGGATTAAGTCAGTAAACAGTGACCAGATAAGTTTCATTTAATACTTTTTCTTTAACATTTCTTTCGTCCGTAGCTTAATTCTATATTAATTTAGTAATAATTCTATATTAATTTAGTAATAAATTTGTGTTACAAGAACCTGTTTCTGCGTTTCAAGAACGCGGTAGACCTACGTCGCAATTTATTAATTTCCAAACGCTCTTTTTTTTTTTTTTTTAAACTAATTAAAAGCATGGCACCCCCGTCAAGTACTTGCAGTCGCTGTGAAGGGAAATTTGCTGCTTACGCGTTTACAATGGCTAATAATAATGATCAGTTAGTTTGCAGGTGGTGCTCAAGCATGGAAGTGCTGAGGAACGAGTTAGAACGTGAGAGGGAGGCCAGGGTGAGACTTGAAGAAAGCGTGATGCTCCTGACGGCAAAATTAGAATCCCTTGAGACTCCAGTTATGACCCCTCCTGCCTCAGTTTCTATTAATAATATAAATAGTACTAATAGCCCTCTCTCTTCCGCTAGTTCCCAACCCTTCGTTCGAGTGCGAAATGGAGCCCCATTGAGAAAAGCAAAGACTTGTCACCAGTAATAACAAGCAATAAGTTTTCTGTTTTAGGGTTCGAAGATACTGATGAACCAGAAATACGACTCGTTGGTGATTCCATTGTTCGAGGGCAGCTCGAGGAATTCTGTGGGAGAAACCCTCGTCGTAGGCGCCGTTACTGCTACCCTGGTGCAAGGGTGGAGGATATAACTAATAATGTTGACCATTTTACAGACAGTACCGCCGAGGACACAACGTATGTTATTCATGTCGGTACTAATAACGTTTTAAATTCTAGATCGGAAGAACTGCTGGCTAGGTACAGGGACTTATTAGAGCGACTAAAGGAGAAAACTAATAAGATTGTTTTAACAGGTATACTTCCTCGGATTATCCAACGTAACGATTTCTACAGCAAGGCGACCTATATTAACAATAACCTAAAGTCTCTTGCCAACAGGAAGGAGTGCATTTTGCAAATTTTTGGAACAGTTTCTACGGCAGGAGGGACTTGTTCCTCGAAGATGGACTTCATTTTAATGACGTTGGAGCTGCGCGTTTAGGAAGACTATTTCATAATACTGTCTCTTCTTTTCAGGCTGCCGTAACTCGAACGGTCCCAGCGTAAATTCCACTTATTTCCCCTGCGCTCGCGAAGGTGTCGTAATTACAAACAATTTGAAGGTTCTATTCTTAAATGCTCGTAGCCTACGAAATAAAATAAATGAATTTTTTTCTTTAATTGCTTGTAAAGACCATGACTTAATTGCGATAAACGAATCGTGGCTTAGCACTGAAACACGTGACTTTGTAGGGGAGTATCAAATTAAAGGTTATAGACTTTTTGTTAAAAACAAAATAGGTAGGCGAGGAGGCGGTGTTATGTTGTATATCAAAGATAATATTGCGAACGTTATAGAAGTAAAGCACTCAATTCCAGAACCGATAGATTCGACTATAGCAGAACTTAAATTAAACGACTTCAAACTTCTTGTTGCGGTTATATATAGGCCCCCTAATCAAACAGCTGATACGGACGAAGCGTTATATCGTGAACTAAAGAGAATAATCGGTAGTGAGCAGGTTTTAGTTATGGGTGACTTTAATTGCCCCAACGTGAATTACGATACAATGCAGGGAGACGCGGAAGGTAATCGTTTAGTTAATTTTCTCGAGGATAGCTTTCTTATTCAAAAGGTTGGGGAACCTACGAGGTTGGACAGTATTTTAGATTTAGTAATAACTACGGATGATAGGCTAATTACTGATCTTCAAGTAATAGAACCATTAAGCAATAGCGATCACAATATGGTAGAGTTTGTCCTCTCAGTAAGTCACTGGAAACCAACTAACTCGACTAAAATTCCTAACTTCCAGCACGCAGACTTTTGTAAATTTCGAAATAAATTTTCACACGTCAATTGGGAAAACGTGATGGGGAACTCCAACGCAAAACTAATGTGGGAATCGTTCGAAACAGTATTTAGGACTATAAATGAGGAATGTGTACCGTACAAAATTAAGCGTGCGAAAGTAAACAACAAGCCCTTGTGGTTTACTTCTAGAGTACGAAACATTATAAAGAGTAGAGATAGGGCTTATAGGCAACATAAGTGCGATAAAGACAATTTGTTGTTATGAAACAACTACATATCTCTGAGGCGTGAAGCGAAAAGTGTAATAAAAAAGTCCAAGCGCGAATTTGAAATCTCCATAGCTCGTGACGGTAAAGATAACCCCAAGCGATTCTTTCAATACGTCAATAATAGAAATCCAGTAAAAAGTGTCTTGGGTCCATTGAAAAATGTAAATGGAGATCTAGTCTCTGAAAACAAGGAAATGGCTACCTTGCTAAACGAATTTTTTACGTCAGTTTTTACTATAGAAGATGTAACGAATATCCCTACGGTCATAGACATAATACCTTTTGATAATGGTAATATTTTGGATAATATTGTCGTTAGTGAAGGGGAAGTAATGCGCTATATTGATAAAATGAAAACGCGTAAATCACCGGGTCCGGATTCCATATATCCCATACAACTAAAAGAATTAAAAGATAGCATTGTTGTGCCGCTAACAAAGATTTTTAATGCGTCTATTTCTGAGGGGTGCGTACCAGATAATTTCAAGTTAGCAAACGTAACACCTATCTTTAAGAAAGGCGATAAAGGTGCTGCGGGAAATTATAGGCCAATCAGTTTAACGTCTGTTGTAGGTAAGCTACTTGAATCAATAATTAGGGATCGTATAGTCGAACACTTAGAAGTGCATAATCTGGTTAGAAACACACAGCACGGTTTTAGGCGAAACAAATCTTGCTTAACTAATCTTTTAGAATTTTTCCAAAGCGTGGTTGACGTTTACGATAGACATCGGGCGGTTGATGTAGTGTACTTAGATTTTCAAAAAGCGTTTGACACCGTGCCGCACAAAAGACTCATTGAAAAAACTAAGGCTCATGGAATCAGGGGTGTAGTAATAAATTGGCTAGAAGAGTGGTTGCGAGGCAGGAAACAGAGGGTGGTCGTTGATGGAGCGGAGTCGTGTTGGGCTAATGTAGCGAGTGGCGTTCCTCAGGGTTCTGTATTGGGCCCCTTGCTTTTTCTTATATATATTAACGATTTAGATGTCGGCCTAGTCAGTACAGTTTCAAAGTTTGCGGATGACACGAAGCTGGGTGGTAGGGCGATTAATGACGAAGATAGAGGTAAAATTCAGGAAGATTTGAATAAAATCGTTGATTGATCAGTCACATGGCAAATGAGATTTAACGTGGATAAGTGCAAAATTTTGCATATAGGTTCGCGTAACGGTAATTTTGCGTATAGTATGTCAGGGAAAGATTTAACAAGCGTAGAGCAGGAAAAAGATTTAGGAGTTATAGTCACTGGTGATTTAAAAGTAGCGAAACAAAGTACAGCAGCGGTCAATAAGGCGAACAAAGTGTTAGGTTTTATAGCTCGAAATTTTGAGTACAAATCGCGCGATATTATAGTTCCTCTTTATAAATCATTAGTTAGACCCCATTTGGAGTACGCGGTCCAATTTTGGAATCCGCAAAGATATAGACAAAATCGAAAGAGTTCAAAGACGAGCAACTAAGATGATTCCGTCGCTTAGGTCAAAGTCGTACGAGGATAGGCTTAAGGAGTTAAAATTGACTACACTCGAGACTAGGAGGTTAAGGGGTGATCTAATCCAGGTTTTCAAAATTATGAATGGGTTTGATAACGTAGATAGAGATAGCTTTTTCGAAATATCTCAATATAATAGGACTAGAAATAACGGGTGTAAGTTGACAAGTAGAAGGTTCGAGACAGCAGTTGCGAAAAACTTTTTTACGCATAGAATAGTAAATACCTGGAATAGTTTGCCGGTAGAAGTAATTAGTAGCACGTCTATAAACATGTTTAAAAATCGATTAGACGCGCATGTTGATAGAAAGGGTATAGTTTAAGGTAGTAAAATTAAGCCTTTGTGGGGATAGATCCCACAGCTCAACACAAGTGTTGTGGGATATAGGGAGGCAGCGTCTTGGGTTAGGGGATACTCTCTGTCCTTACACACCCCATTTGAAGAGATTCCTCTGCCGAGCGGTGCCCCCCATAGTACTGTGAGGTATTGAAAAACTCATGATCTTCACTTGCCCCACAAACACCTTTAAATGGGAGACCCATAATGGGTGCACACACATTTCTACATTCCTGTACAGTCTTTACAGCCACACCTACACTTTTCCTCGTAAGTGTATATATTGCAATGTATATGGTTGTAAATTTTGACTTGGTCCGCAATCGATATGGACCGTGACTTGATGGATACCGTAATGAAATTGACTGGATTCTTTGGATCTGATATATTTGCATGTCCGTTATAAATAGATATAGAGTGTAACATATTTGTGGATAGTAGTTTATTATGACTTGATCCTCTGGATCGAGAGATTCTATCCTTAGTTTTAAATCGATAATTAATTATTTTTAAATTGATAATTATTTAATTTCGTAAAAATTGGTCTTTGCCAATTTACCGGCAGTTTTACATGAATTTCTTATGTTCTTGTGGTTCTGAACCCACGTAAAATTGTAGGTCCCCTCCGCCACCACGGAGGACATACACAATACACGATTACGAACACAGTTAGGTAGACCAGCCATGAGTGGATCCTAGGGTCTTTGTTGGTCTGAAACATTATAACAATATGTGGAATACGTTTCATAGGTATGTTCTTTTGTGCAGCCAAAACTAGAGATGATAAGTTCATGACAAGCAGAGTTAACATTAATGTGTACCATTAAGGGTGGTATGTTAACATCATCCTTGGTATAGTTTGCCCAACTGGCTCACTGTATATATCCAATCTGGAGGTACTTTTGATTGGAGAATGGCAAGACAATGACTGGGGAACAGCTATGTTAAGATCTGTAACCATAATGGGAAAGTGGTCACTATCCATAAGACAGAAGTGTGTGTGCCATTCAAAATTATTATAAATATTAGATGTACATATTGAAAGATCAATATGGGAACACTGACCACTGGAATCAGACATGTAGGTAGTTTGTCCATCACTTAAGATACGTAAACCCTGATCATTCACAAAGTCAGCAATAAGTCTTCCCCTACTATCAAAGGTATCAGAGCCCCACATGAAGTGATGAGCATTAAAATCTCCCAATATAAGGAAAGGGGATGGAACAATTTCCTTTCTAAAGTTACGCGCAGAAAAATCTTGTTTACGACAACCAAAAACCTGGATAACTATTTGTTAGCGATTTCGAATGTTTAATCCAACCATGGTTGGCTTAAACGTCTGAATTGGTTGACAAACGGAAAAGCATCCGTTTGGTTTTCGTAACCGAGTAATTTTTCCTCTTTATTTAGATAATTATTATAATTATTCCAAAATGATGGTATTTTTATACCTTTTGTGTCTCGGGATTTTATCCCAAATAGCTTCCTCCTACTGGAAGGAGGAACCCGATTGGGACTGGGACAGTAAGTATATTAAGAAGTTAATTTCTTTTATAATCCTTAAACCAAAGATAATTTCTAAACAGATAAAACGTGATCATTAACGCGAGAATGCGTCAGTCTTTTTAGGTGATTATCTTCACTTGATTTGGTTACGTTAACGTGTTCACTCATATCTATTCATATTTATTGAACTTGTACTACGCGAAACCACTCAGCCACAAAACATTCCCAGAGTCCCGGGACCGAATCCCCCAATTTCTAGATTCACTGCAAAACATTATATTCAAACCTGAAAGTTTCGAAATTTGAGGCCCCCCTTAAGCTTGAGGCCCAGGCCAAATGGCCCTCCTACCCCCCCCCCCTCTGATAGGCCCTATATTATATATATATATATATATATTAAAAGGTGGTGTGAAATAATGGCTCTATTACATTGTTTGTATAAAAATACAGGGTGTCCCATAAGTCCGGCATCATAGGAAAAATAATAAAAAAAGGCAAAACAAAAGCTTTTATTTACAGAACGTGCTCAATATGTCCACCATTGTTTTCAATACACAAATTCAGACGTGATACCCAGTCAGCAAGCACACGGTGAATGATGTCAGGAGTAATGGTGTTACATGCCCCAATAATGCGCTGCCGCAAATGTTCAACACTCCTAATTTTCTCTGCGTATACCAGCGCTTTCAAGTGGCCCCAGAGATAAAAACCTAGTGGCGTGAGATCCGGGCTTCTAGCTGGCCATTCCACAGGCCATCGATGTCATATCCAATGACCAGGGAATTGTTGGTACATGTATTCCCTTACTTGGGTGCTGTGATGTGCAGGAGCGCCGTCTTGCTGGAACCATGTTGGGAAATTTCCTTCTTCGTTCAAGACACTGGGAAATGCTTCTTCCTTGAGCACACGTAGGTACAGTAGGTGCCTCCAGTGACATGTTCATCGAAAAAGAGGGGGTCTGTGATGCGATCCTTCCAAATGCCACACCATACCATCACCCGAGATACACCTTGTTCCTTTGAAGAGGTATACCAGTGAGGGTTGTTTTGAGACCAGTAGCGGGTGTTCTGCCGATTTACCTCACCATTTCCATAAAATACAGCCTCGTCACTGAACAGAATGGTGGACGGGAAATTGGCATCCCGAGCATATTGTTCCGTAGCCCATTCACAAAATTCCATCCGCCGGTCGGGATCATCATCATCATCATCTTCGCTTAATTTCTGTAGGATCTGGAGTTTATATGGATGCCATTTGTGAGCCTGAAGAATGCGATGGATGCTACTTTTCGACACTCCTGTCTCGGCGGACAATCGCCGAAGAGACTTATTGGGACTTCTGTTAAAATGAGCCAGGATAGCAGTCGCTGTATCATCGTCAGTGGACCTCCTTGAAGGTCCACTGCGTGGTTTATCGTCAATGGATCCTGTTTCCTTAAACTTTGCAACAAGTCTGCTAACACAACTCTGTGTTATTGGCTCGCGGTCTGGATGCAGTCTGTTAAATTCAGCAGCGGCCTCTCTTTGACTCCCATTTCCTATGAGTAGAATTATCTGGATTCGTTCTTCCTTGCTCACAGACATTATGGCCTGTAGAAAGAGAAAAATATGAATTATGGTTTGTAGAAATAGAAAAATATGAATTTCTCCTATGATGCCGGACATATGGGACACCCTGTAGTATTGTTAATGTTAAATAAGCTTTGTTTATTTGTTACTGGAATAATTTTAGGTTGAAAACATTTTCTAATTAATATTTTTGTAAATATAATTCATTTCTTCTTTTTCAGACTGCAAATATGACGAAAATAGAATTGTTTATTCGTGGGATACGAGTAGGATACTCTCAATCCACTTCTTTATCCCCTTGAATTGGGGGGGGGGGGGGAATGCGACCACTGACGATGTTCTAACAATGAAGTGGGATCACGCGCGAATCGTCGTCGCCAATAATGGGAGTTTTGAAAGCGATTCATCCGTTGAAACGTCGTTCCTCGAACCGAAACCTCTTTGTCTCGGTTGGAATAGACTAAATTTAACACTTGACAACGCAACATCGATTCTCGAAATTGTAGACGTCGACGGACGAGTTCTTCTTCAGAGTCGCGTAGACGTGAATGAAGAAGAAACTGTGACAATCACCTTACGAGGATTATTTTCATTTGTTAACTGCTTCTCCAAATATGGTTTGTTTCTAACTTTGTTTGTTGAAGAGAGCTTTAAAATGAAACTTTTCTTTCTTCATTGAGAAAGATCACATGACATAAGATATACATCACATCCATTTTGGTTTACGCAATGTTGGCATTTAGTATTTTTTAGTGACAAGTAGTTTAATTACAGTATTCTTATGTGAATATGCCGTTGGCAAGTATGACGACACCTTTTCAGGCAAAAAAAATTGAGATTCATTTCTATTTTTAGGAAGAAAAATAAGAAATCAAAATAGAATTAGTAAAAAATAAAATAAAGTTGCATTTAATTAATTCTGTGATTACGAATGAAAATTGAGATAATATTCGAAATAATAAAAAAGGAATTGGGTACGTCGTAGACAATGTCCTAACACCATTTCTCGTTCATCACCTAAGTTAAGCGACATTGGGTCTCGTGAATAGTTGGATGGGAGGCCGTCCGCTACGTTCAAACTACGTAGCGACCCGAGGTTCGGATCCCACGTAAAGCTGTAGGTCTCCATCATATGACCTTTGATGTTGCGAAGAAGGTATAACAACCCAATCAAACAGGGTCCATTAGATTAGATTAGATTAGGTTAGTAATTAGGGCCTATGGATTCTCTGAACAGCGTCTGGATTAAGTTCTGCCATATATATATATATATATATATATATATATATATATATATATATATAGACGTTGACTGAACAGTAAACATTTGAAGAGGTCACGAAAGTCGCGAAGTTGCGAGGAAATTCCATTTTCTCGAAACGGAAAATCATCGAAATTTGAAACCTAACCTAACTTAACTTTAATAGATCAGATTAATATGTTTGTGGTAGGTCTGATTAGGTTAAACTTACTTGTGAGAGGTTAGACTTGGTTAAATGCAATTGGATTAGGTTTCGACGGTACGGTTTTACTGTCGATGATTTTCCGTTTCGAGAAAATGGCGGAATCTCTGCAAAAATGTATAACTTTTAACATTTTAATTTTATCCCCATATATATATATATATATATATATATATATATAACTTTTAATTGTTTATTTTATTCATTTATATAATAATAATAAAGAGAAAATGGCGGAATTTCTGCCAAAAAAGTATAACAATTAATTTTTAAATTTGGGTTTTTTCGGTTTGAGGGTCCCCACTAAAATCAACTGAAATCTACATTATTCTACTTCTTTTCACATTTTTATTAGGCCTACTATTCACTACATTTTAACTTTTAGAAATTAACCTAACCTAACCTAACCTAACCAACCAACCTAACGTAACTTAACCTAACCTAACCAATGAGGAGGCAAAGGCACAAAGTGAAAGATTTATTCAATGCAATATTACATCACATTTACAATATTCCAAAAATCTAAAAAAATTGAAACTTAATAAATTTACGTTGGTTAGGTTAGGTTAGGTTAGGTTCTCCAAGTTAAAATGTACTGGATATATATATATATATATATATTAAGCTATACTAATAATAATGATAATAGTAATAATAATAATAATGATAATGAGTATTTTGATTAGTTAAAAGAGGAAAAATATTGATTAATTTAAGAGAAATGTTAATTGTTTACGTGAATATTTATTTGATATTAAATGTTTAATTAAGCGAATATTTAAAATTAACCTTTTTATTATTTGCAAAAACATTTTCAGATTCGAGATTGTACCGTGTGACCACAAAAATTGTCTGTTTTTAATCGCTTATTACTCAGTCATTATTGCAACTTCACAAATGAAATAAAAAGCATTCGAAAGAGAACATTTTAAAGTTTTATTTAATTTTTTCGATATCCTGGATACGAAATCAGTACTTATAAAAAAATGACAGTTTTATCCACCACAATCATGGGTTATTTGTCGGACATGCAACGTGTTTTCATCGCAGAAGAGATGATCAAACATGGCTCGGTAGTTGCCACCCAACGGTCTTTCAGACGACAATACGGTCAGCAAAGGACCATAGATCCTAAAACGATTCGCAGGATTTTCGCAAAATGGAAACATCACGGCTCAATCAAGAACATGCATAAAGGCAACTCTGGGCGCAGCAAAGGTGTGCGAACCGCTGAAAACATTGATTCAGTCGCAAATCAGCTTGAAACGGACAACAAGAAATCTGTGAGACGACTATCAGCTGTGACAGGAATCAAACGGGAGAGCATTCGGAAAATAATCACGTTGGATTTGAGAATGAAGTCATTCAAAATTATGTGTTTGCAACAGCTTAGCGAACAAGACTACCAGCGTCGTTTGATGTTTTGTGAACGCATTGAAACAATAATTGAACAAAACCAGATAAGATTAAGTGACATAATATTCAGTGATGAATGCCACATCTATCTCAATGGGTTCATCAAAAGACAGAATTACCGGTGTTGGTCACAAAACAAGCCAAATATACACTTGGAGAAACCTCTGCATTCACCAAAAGTTACTGTCTGGTGTGGTTTGAGTAGCAGCAAGGTTTATGGTCCTTACTTTTTTGAGGACCCAGAGACAAGGAGACCGCTTTCAGTAACTTCAGAAAGATATGTAGAAATGCTGAACACTGTTTTTGAACAAGAAAACTGCAGTAACAAGTGGTTTCAGCAAGACGGAGCAACAGCCCACACAACTAGGCAATCACTGGAATGTTTAACAAGATTTTTTGAACAAAGATTCATTTCTCATCGCTCGCAGTTTCCCTGGCCCGCAAGATCTCCCGATCTATCACCTATGGACTTTTTTCTCTAGGGATTTGTCAAGGACAAAGTATTCAGGCAAGAGCCATCCTCTATCGAAGAATTAAAGCAAGCGGTGGTAGAGAGTGTACAGTCCATTGAATGCAGCGTTTTGGAAAATGTAATAAATAACTTCCTTTCCCGTTGTGTGAAATGTAAGAATGTCCAGGGACGTCACTTTGAACACACGTAGAATAAATTAAAACTTTAAAATGTTCTCTTTCGAATGCTTTTTATTTCATTTGTGAAGCTGCAATAATGACTGAGTAATAAGCGATTAAAAACAGGGACAATTTTTGTGGTCACACGGTATAAAATCAATGGAACACGATTGAACAACTTCACTCTTCCAACATTGTTCAAAAAAAATCTTTCGCGAATCGGGTTTTATTCACCTTCAGGAGGAGGAGGAGGAGGAGTTGAGGAGTTTAAAGTGAAGATACGTTTCGAAACAAAGTCATTCGTACTTTGCAGAAAACAGAGCCTTCATGATGACTCTCTTGATGATGATGATGATGATGATGTTGGTGTTGTTGTTGTTGTTGTTGTTGTTGTTCCTCTTCAATCGAATAAGAAATGTGACCAAAGATTCAATCTTGACGATACATTGTCTCCTGGGACCATTTACGAATTAAACTTGACTCTTTCTTCTTTCGACCAAAAGGTAAATTTAGGTTCATTTTTGTCCTTTTAAACAAAATAATTAATAAAAAAAGTTCATTAAAATGTGGTGCGCGAAAATAGTTTATTATTAAGACTAAATATGTCTTTTGTAAAAAAAAAAGGTTTACTTAAAGAAAGTTCATTTTAAGAAAAGTAAAAAAAATTCAATTCTTTTTATAGTTAAAAAATGGGGTGCGACTTTTAAGTCTATTTAAATTTAACTTTTAATCGCGGTCTTTTCTCTTTTTAAACAGCTTCACCTCTTTTCTTTTTCATATATATATATATAATATATATATATATATATATATGTGTGTGTGTGTGTGTGTGTGTGTGTGTGTGTGTGTCTTTCAATGACGACGAAAATTGCGAATGTTTTTTTTGTTTTAATGGAGAGAGAATGACGTCAAAAAAATAACAGTTAAATTTAACATGTTTTCTTTGGTGTTTTTCAGGATTATCAAAGTTTGGGAGATTACTCATTCAACTTAATACAATTCCATGTTTTGGGAGCAAAGGACGTTTGGGTAGGGACTCGGGACCAGGTGCCAGTCGAAGTCTTTTACGAGGACGTCTTCCCGCCACAACAACCTGAAGAGGATGATCAAGGTAAGATGAAAAGGAGACAATTCAATTTACCCATCAAATGTACACACATTCAGCCATACACACTCACTCTTTTTAGACTTTATATATATATACTGACTGCGAATTCATCGGCCCCGGGTTCGAATCGTACGAGGGTAGGCGGCGCGTAGTTCACTCAGCTGTTCATCCTTCCATATCCCCCAAAAAATGATTGGTAAATAAATGGGTACCTTGGGTAGCCTAGTGGTTAAGATGCTGAGCTGCTGAGCTGCTGATCGGCAGGTTGTGAGATCGACTCCGGACAAAGACTTGGTAATTTCTGACTGGGTCGTGGTTCGGATTCCACGTCAAGCTGTAGGTCTAAGGTGGGTCAATAAGCGTTCGGATGAACAATTCTGGCGGAAACGAAGTAACTAACGAAAGGTTATCTATATACGACCTACTTTCGTTAGTTACTTCGTGTGTGTGTGTGTATATATATTATATATATATACATGGGATGAATTTCATAGTAAGTTAAACACGTGAAACGAACGAATGATGCAAACCCACATGAAAAAGAAAAACTTATTCCCTGACGAGGTGTATAGCCGAGTACACGAAAGCGCTTGCAATATTTTTTTTCTTTTTCCTGTGGGTTTCCATCATATATATTGTCGTAACCATGAAGTTTGCATGCAGAGATCTTTAATAAAATAAGCGAAGGAATGTTATTTTTAAGATTTCGTGGTGTACATCTATGAACGCAGTGTGGTTTGGCTTTTAAACAATCATGAACGAATAAATCCGAAGTGTTTCAGATTGTTTAAAGTTGTTCTATCTTAATTCGGATTCTCAGAGAAGTAATAAAGCCAAACCACGTGGGGACAGAGGTTTATCACCGAGACCCGACCCCAACGGGAAGGGTAATCCAACGGATTTGGACGTATGTGCAAATGGTTGGGTTCCTCTTTCGCTGGGTCGAAAATTTTAGTTTCTCTTTCGCATGATGGTGCGACTTTTGTAAGGCAGATTCGAAGACGCTGCTAAAGTTGAACCACGAGGGGGTCATAAACTTGGGACTTCGAATCTGTTAACTATATTTAAATGTATTTTTTGGGAAGAAGGAGGGGTTTATACTCGGAAATCAGGTCCCGCTCCAATCAGGGGGCCCAGGATCCTGGGAAACGTAGTAAAGACGCTTTCTTTCCCTCTTGTAGGGGTAATAGCCTTCTGGGGGGACGGTCTTAGGAAAAACAAAGGGATTGATAGGCTTTCAGAACATTGGAAGGCGGGGTCCTTCAAAATTGTAAAGTAAATTCGGAAATTGTTAAGTTAGTTGTAGTCGTTCCTCCTTGAAGTTAACTGTGTCTAAACAAACCCCATGTAGACTTGTGGTGTAAGAAAAATTTGTGCATGTCGTTCACGCGGAAACTTGTGCGTAAGAAGTTTATTGAAATTTGTTAACGACCTTAACCGATAATTTGATTGTATCTTAATTAATGTTAACCAACGGACCAAGAGTTTTGTGAACTTTCCATTAGTTTAATTTGGCTCCAAGTAAATGCTAAACGGGGTACGTCTGCGCCCCTAGTTCCTGAATCCGTCAATTTGGGTTCAGAAGTAAGTCCCGTTAGTTGATATACTGTAGTGTTGAAAATTTTGGGCGGGCCGTAAATCTACGGTCCGTACGCAGCACAATTGAGAGTAATTTTGTCTTCTGCAGTAGTAAGTAAAATAATTCTTCGAATATCTGGGTCGAATTCCGACCACTTCATTTCTTATTTATTTTTGTTGCACTAAAATATAAAGCCCCTCGATATATAAATTATTGAAATTCAGATAACTTAACTTTTTCTTTAGATTGATAATGGAATTATTTGTTACAGAAAATTGGTAAATTTAACGATTTAAATTCATATAACTGTGACCTTTGTCTTTGACGTTAAGATTGGATTGTATTGTATGGAAATTTATAGATTTTCTTCAGAATAAACTATTAAATGCATGTACTGTTCTAAATACCTTGTAAGAGACCTCTCTTGTTAGCTGAGGAAAATTAACGTTCAAAGTAGGCTTTTGGAAAGCCGAAGGAACCTAGCCTATCAATTTAAAGGGCCATCCGTTTGGGTAGGCCGAGTCATCCTGGACGAAAATAAGAGATAAAATCACCGGGTACGCCCAACTTAAAGGGTGCCCGTGAAGTGAATTAACGTAATTAAAAGGGTGTCCAGTACCATAAATAAATATACGGGTTGGGCACTACATCAGATGGTGTCAGAAGTGGGATTCTATTGCAAGGTATTTATCGCAAGAGTGTAACTTGTTGTTAAAATAAATTTTCGTGACAGTAAAGCACGAACGTAGAAAGTATTTGCAACAGTAATTCGGTAAAATAAGTGAGTACAGTTTAAAGGTTTTAAAATAAAGATAAATAAACAAATAAACTTCGCAATGTCGGTAAAGAGCGTGGAAATAACGAATGAGGAAAGCGTAAGTGACATGAGTGATACCGAACCAACGAACTTAAACGAAATAAGTACAGAAAGTTTGGAAAATTTAAAAGGGATAAATTTGGCCAACAGTAATCGGTTACTCAAGGAATGCAAGGAATTAGAAGAAGAAATAAATCGAAGAAGGTCGAAACTGGAAGACCTTGTAATGACTACTCCGCGATTGGAGTATTGGGACAACCGAAGATCGGGGGTCCGTCCCAAGAAAAGCGATCTAGTTCCTTCCACTGCAGAAGAAGAACTTTCGAGGCAGGAAAGGATTGGGTGGAGACCAGAGAACCCAGAAGACATCCCAAAGAATCCTTGCAGAAGTGCACACACCACAAGAGACGAGAAACACCGCACCGACGAAGACCGGCAGAAGAATATAAAAACCGTCGTACAGGTATTAAGGAGTACTAGCTTACCTTTGCAACGTGAACAGGCAGTAAGGGGTCCTGAGCAAACGACTTTTGGACACACCTTGGAAGGAAGTTCGCCGAAGTTTATGGGCGAACGGGCACAAGAGAACCCAGGAACCAGCCCAAACGCCGTCAGGAAGGAAAAGGTGAGACAGTCAACAATTGCCAAGAACATTAAGTGCAGGTAATGCCTTGGTTCAGGCTAATCCCACAAGGAGACATATTAAAGTGGGCATACCTAAGGACGCGTTGAAGACCGTTATGCCGGAGTATGCTTGTAATTGCATCAAAGGAACATCCTTTCGGGACTATTGGATGGAATCAACCCAGTTTTCGGTAAACAACCCAAGCTTAGGACTAAGAGATGAAGAGGTCCTAAGAGAAGAAACGCCACATGACAGAAGCCGAAGACTGCGAAACTGCAAAATCCTCCCACATCCTGGGACTACAACTCACAACATTCAGAAGAAAGAACAGCCACAAAGGAGGACAACATCAAGGATGTGGAGGTGAACGACGGAGACAAGTCCAGCAAGAGAGGAGAGCCCAGAAGGAAGAACTGTGACACTGGTCACAGGGAATAAAACAACTCAAGAAGTGACTACAACCCCATGAGAAACCAGAAGAGAAAACAACCAAGTCAAATGAAGACAGAGACTCCAAAGAGGAAACAATGGAAGAAAGTGGCCGGAGCCAGTGCAAGATTTGTCAGCAAATGCGAAATTGGGAAGAGGCGTGCCCTCGAGCAAACCTTCGACAGGATTGGAAGGAGAAGCCTCCCGAATAGCTTCAGAGGAAGTAGCGGCGAGTCCGTCGGCTAGGACTGATCACCCTACCAGTACTCGTCGCTCAACAAGCTTCCACCGCGCTGACGATGGTGGAGCTTCCGTCACATGACATAAGCTATGCACAAGAACATCGGGAGCCTTCTTTGGACAGTTGCCAACTTCTCAGTACACAGTTGCACCGGCCCCGCCCATTCATGTAAGAGGAGTAGAAGTAAGTTTGACTATGGGAAGGGGGTTGAAGAATTCTTTTGTGTTGTATAATTCCAGAGGCTCAGCAAGACTTGACTATAGGCGTATTGTTTCGGAGGATATGAAGACGAAACAAAGGTACGCAGCCCAGGGACCACCGGAAGAGGACAGTCACTGAATGAAACAGTAACCATCCAAGTAAAGGGAGTAGACGTAAAGTGCGAGGGTGACTCTGGTAGAGGCAATCCCGCACGAAAACTAAAGGTGGCCGCCGTGATTCTGACGAGGGAAGTCAGAGACCCGGGGACGTAGTTCCCTGGACGTCTATTCTCCGCTGCACGGGATGTGCAGTGAAGCTCGGGGAAACTTAAAAATGTTACCGAGCAGGATCCCACAGAGGAAGATGAGGTTACTGATGATCAATCAGGATGACGAAGAATACCTTGGCGAAAAAGGAGACGTCGTGGGCATAGTGACGGAGGCAGAGCTAATAGGGAGGGTAGTCGATGCTCACCCCAAATTGGAACGAATGTCACGGTGAAAGGAAGTCAAGCATCAAAGAAGGACTTCGAAGAACGAGTGACACGCCTCAAGTCCTATGTCCTTGGTTGGAAATCCTTTTCCGACAAAGAAAGGAAAATCGTCGAAGAGTGGCTAAGGGATTATTCAGATGTCTTCTCACTGGGGGGCGAGCCATTGGGTTATAATAACCTGATGCCAATGAAGTTGGAAACCCAGGATCATCCTCCCATCTTTAGGCGACCCTACAGGATACCTATTACACACGAGGAGGAGGTAAAGCGACAAATAGCAGAAATGCTGGATCAAGGAGTGATACAGCATAGCCGTTCCCCCTGGTCGTTTCCATTGGTAATCGTGGAAAATATGGGGAATATGGGTTCCCCTGGACGTCTATTCTCCGCTGCATGGGATATGCGGTGAGGCTCGAGGATACTTGGAGAAGTTGTCGAGCAGAATCCCAAGGGAAGTTAAAGGAAAAGGGAATAGACGAAGAAGAAAATTTGGGGTATGGTTTCCCCTGGACGTCTACTCTACGCTGCAATGAATGTGCAGTGAGGCTCAGCGTGGTTTGCAAGTATCACAGAGCGGAAATCTCAACGGGAAGTTAACACTTTCCAAGGAGGCGGTAAAGTATCTTGAGAAATAAAAGGTGACGACTAAAGAGTATTACCTTGAAGATAAGATGACATCGGCATGGTGGTTGAGGCAACGAGAACGGGGAGGTTAGTCGGACAGCCGTTTGATTCCTCGCCCGAAAAGAAAAAATGGAACAAGTGTCACGGTGAGAAAGAGTCAAATTTCCACAAGTGACTAAGAAGAGATTGAAAACACCTCAAGACGCATGTTCACCGATGTCCGTCGCTCTCAAAGGGAAGAAGACCGACGAGGAAAGAAAAGATTAACTACTACCGTCACGGTAGAGTGCCAGGACCACGTGATCACTAGGAATGAAGAGTGACCACAGGAGCCCAGGGGAAGCGATTGAAGAAAAGAAGCGTAGGGCCCTGAGGCTTTGTGTAGACTATAGACCTTGGGACGTCAATGGCAGCAAGGACAAATATTAAGTACCCATCATTGAGGAAACCTTGGCCAAGTTGCACGGGACTCATTACTTCTCGAGCAGGGATTTACGCTCGGGATATTGGCAGTTGGCCATTCACGACGATAGCATCTCGAAAACTGCCTTCTCCACGGGAAGCGGTCATTTCGAGTTCAGGGTGGTCCCGTTTGGTTGTCCAATAGCCACCAGTGTTCCAAAGAGTAATGAATTTTTTTGCCGAAGCAACTGGACAAGGAAGTACAGATTTACTTAGATGACCTCATTGTCCTTGGAAAAACTCCAGAGGCCAACCAACAAAAAGGAATTGAAGCAATGTTATATTTGGGCAGAGAGTCATAGTCCGTTCGGACCATAAGCCGTTGAAGTGGCTTCTGAGGGAAGGACACCGAGAGCCCAATGGAAGACTAGAGCGTTCGGTTATGACATTGCAAGACTACGACGTTCTCATGAGTACGTGAAAGGCAAACTCAACAGAGTGGCCGATTGGTTGTCCGCCCGCCTGGAGTGACGAAGGAGTTTGTGAACGCAATATCCGAAAAAGCGATCATTGATCGCAAGGTAATCGGCAACAACAGCAGAAGGACGTTGAAATAGCGGCGATTCGAGCAGCCATCGAAAGAAGGAAAGGCTTTCAGCTGGTCCGTAACCAAGCCCATCCAGCCGTCGAGAGTCAAACTAGTGAGGAACTGCTGGTTTACATCGATGCGAACGGAAGAGAGGTCATCGTAGTTCCTAAAAAGTTGAGAGAGCAGCTCATTTGGAAAGCCCACACTGACGTCGGGAGCATTCATCCGGGAGCTGCCGGGACTACAGAAATCCTACGGGACCTTTATTTTGGCCAGGTATGGTTCAACAGGTACGGCAGGTAGTCCAAGCGTGCGACACGTGCGCGCGGAACAAATGGACGCGAAAGTGACTGTGGAAAAATGCCTTGTGTGCGAGGCCACAGTCCTTGGGAACTTCTGCACGTGGACTTAGTTGGTCCCCTTCCTCCGACCGTGGAAGGCAGCCATTATATCCTCACGTGTGTGGATAGTTTCAGCAAATTCACCATACTGGCAGCAATAAAGGACAAGACGGCCCGGGAGGTGGCGGACAAGTGCCATCGTTTGATACGGTGCAAACTGGCGCCCCTTCGCAGTAGTATCCGACCAAGGCAAGGAGTTCTGGAACTCTACCTTGCAGGAGCTCTTCAGGGTTTGGAAGTACGACACCAACGGACCGCCGCATACCATCCCCAAAGCAACGGGAAGTCGAACGTCTAAAGAGTTATGCATCAAACTCCGCATACTTTGTGAAGAACTGGACGAGACTGGGATAAAATCCTCGACACCGTGGAATTGTCCTTGAACATCAGAGTGCATCGAGCCACGGGGTATTCTCCATTCTTCTTGATGTACGGGCGACCCCCGACGTACCTTCAAAGCTATTTCGCATGCCACAGGAGGCGTGCGGAGCCCGTACAACCCAGAGGAATACGCCGAAGACCGAAAGAGGAGGAGCGAAATCTACCGACGATGAAGAGTTCATGCGGAGATACGAGAAGGCTAACGGAATCAAGGAATTGAAACCGTTCGAAGAGAAGGCGCCCCATGGCTTGGTGTACATTGATTACCCACGACCGGGTAGAGGCAAGTTGGAGCCCCGGTGCGAGGGTCCATACATCATCATCGAACAGAAGACTCCAGTCACTTATCTCTTGCGCACATGATCACTGGACATCAGATAGTGATCCATCGAGACCGCATCCGCCGCAGCATCGAGGCCCCATGGGACGTCGAGCGACAAGGCGGGGGACGGCGCAGGGGATGAGATGGGGGAAGGGCCACCGCCCCTCCTCTCTGGAGTTCCGCCCTCGACACCGGAGGAACATCACAAGGGGAAGTGAACCGGAGTGCGCTTCTGCCCGCTGGCAGGACCGAGTGGCGGAAGGGGATCCGCCGGCGCCTCCGAGCTACTTCCTCCCCGAGAGCTTCGCCCAGGGAACGGAGGAACATCGACCCGTGGAGGTGAACCGGAGTGCACCTCCTGCCCCCTGGCAGGACCGAGTGGCGAGCAGGAGCCGCCAGGTGCTTCCGAACTACCTCCTCGCGGGGACCTTATGGGAATAGGGTCCCCCGGAGAAAGCAGACAGGCTGCTTTCCCAGGGCCACCGGTTGAGCGTCTGTATGCTCTTAGGCCCCGACCTCGAGTACACTACGAGGAACCCGAGGATGACAAACTAAATGTGTCAGTGTTGGTGTCCCAATAAAGGGGACAAATAAAATCTATCAGTGATAGCGTCCCAATAAAGGGGACAAGTAAATGGAAAATTTTTGTGAGTAAAGTGATAATACCCGACCCTAGTTAAGAAAGTTTGCATGCATTGGAGTGCAAAATTAAAGGAGGGGAGGGATGTCGTAACCATGAAGTTTGCATGCAGAGATCTTTTATAAAATAAGCGAAGGAATGTTATTTTTAAGATTTCGTGGTGTACATCTATGAACGCAGTGTGGTTTGGCTTTTAAACAATCATGAACGAATAAATCCGAAGTGTTTCAGATTGTTTAAAGTTGTTCTATCTTAATTCGGATTCTCAAAGAAGTAATAAAGCCAAACCACGTGGGGACAGAGGTTTATCACCGAGACCCGACCCCAACGGGAAGGGTAATCCAACGGATTTGGACGTATGTGCAAATGGTTGGGTTCCTATTTCGCTGGGTCGAAAATTTTAGTTTCTCTTTCGCATGATGGTGCGACTTTTGTAAGGCAGATTCGAAGACGCTGCTAAAGTTGAACCACGAGGGGGTCATAAACTTGAGACTTCGAATCTGTTAACTATATTTAAATGTATTTTTTGGGAAGAAGGAGGGGTTTATACTCGGAAATCAGGTCCCGCTCCAATCAGGGGGCCCAGGATCCTGGGAAACGTAGTAAAGACGCCTTCTTTCCCTCTTGTAGGGGTAATAGCCTTCTGGGGGGACGGTCTTAGGAAAAACAAAGGGATTGATAGGCTTTCAGAACATTGGAAGGCGGGGTCCTTCAAAATTGTAAAGTAAATTCGAAAATTGTTAAGTTAGTTGTAGTCGTTCCTCCTTGAAGTTAACTGTGGCTAAACAAACCCCATGTAGACTTGTGGTGTAAGAAAAATTTGTGCATGTCGTTCACGCGGAAACTTGTGCGTAAGAAGTTTATTGAAATTTGTTAGCGACCTTAACCGATAATTTGATTGTATCTTAATTAATGTTAACCAACGGACCAAGAGTTTTGTGAACTTTCCATTAGTTTAATTTGGCTCCAAGTAAATGCTAAACGGGGTACGTCTGGGCCCCTAGTTCCTGAATCCGTCAATTTGGGTTCAGAAGTAAGTCCCGTTAGTTGATATACTGTAGTGTTGAAAATTTTGGGCGGGCCGTAAATCTACGGTCCGTACGCAGCACAATTGAGAGTAATTTTGTCTTCTGCAGTAGTAAGTAAAATAATTCTTCGAATATCTGGGTCGAATTCCGACCACTTCATTTCTTATTTATTTTTGTTGCACTAAAATATAAAGCCCCTCGATATATAAATTATTGAAATTCAGATAACTTAACTTTTTCTTTAGATTGATAATGGAATTATTTGTTACAGAAAATTGGTAAATTTAACGATTTAAATTCATATAACTGTGACCTTTGTCTTTGACGTTAAGATTGGATTGTATTGTATGGAAATTTATAGATTTTCTTCAGAATAAACTATTAAATGCATGTACTGTGTCGAGTAACATTTAATAAAATTTATAAGAGGGCGTGTGTTGTACTAAATACCTTGTAATAGACCTCTCTTGTTAGCTGAGGAAAATTAACGTTCAAAGTAGGCTTTTGGAAAGCCGAAGGAACCTAGCCTATCAATTTAAAGGGCCATCCGTTTGGGTAGGCCGAGTCATCCTGGACGAAAATAAGAGATAAAATCACCGGGTACGCCCAACTTAAAGGGTGCCCGTGAAGTGAATTAACGTTATTAAAAGGGTGTCCAGTACCATAAATAAATATACGGGTTGGGCACTACATCAATATATATATATATATATATATATATAATATAATATATATATATATATATATATATATATATTAGGGTGGTCCAAAAAGTTAAAGCATCGACTAAGTTCTCTCCACAAGGTTGGTTTTATGCCTCTTGGTGTGGACAGTATTTGTGCAAAGTTTCACGTTATTCGGTTAATATTTAGGGGTCGCCCCACTTGCCCCCTTTTTGAAAATTTGGGAAAATATATAGACAACTGAATAACTAAATTTTTTTTTGGTTCTCAAAGAATATGAAAGAAAACAGTAAGACAATAGGACATGATAATGGGTGTATCTTCATTATTTCTTCTGCATCAGAGTCGCCTTGGATGGTATTGGTATCTGTTTTCGGTGGGCGGCTACGAGTTGTAGGAGGTACTGCTTCTGGTCCTCGTTTCGTGTCAAAGTGTCATTGTAGCGTTGTGCGAGAGCAATACCTCGCTCGGCAGCATCATTGACGACTTTCATCTTTAAGGCGCGATCTCTAAGTTCCCTGTAGTTCTTGTCATTTGGCCATTCCCGTGGATCTTTTTGAAGTAACTGGCGCGCTTCCTCCTTACCTCCAACTTTCAAGGCATCAAAGAGGGTCAATGTCCTTTTCGTGACGAAGGATGCCACATCATTTT
The DNA here is from genome assembly GCA_023014485.1 of Bathynomus jamesi. Classification (NCBI taxonomy): domain Eukaryota; kingdom Metazoa; phylum Arthropoda; class Malacostraca; order Isopoda; family Cirolanidae; genus Bathynomus; species Bathynomus jamesi. The sequence goes on along the minus strand of JAJOZX010001675.1, from coordinate 754,315 downwards.
CAACACCAGCTTCCGCCATGTCGATTCGTCGGGGGCAGCCATTCTTTTGGGGATGTTGGAGGTGTTGAACCATTCTCCTTTTGGTATCAGGATCGATCCTATTATCGAAGAAGGCCAGTCCAATCAGATGCTCCGACAAGTACCACAGGTGGCGTCTTAGAGCTGTCTTCGCCGCTTGTGCAGCTCCTCCGTGTGGATATTTTTCCAGAAGATGCAGCATTTTGAGATCATTGAGAGGAGCTTGTGTCCCCATTGGCGCTTCATGCCAGTACTTGACGTAAATCAGACTGACAAATAAAGCCAGCTGAGTCACGTTTCGTTCTTCGCGTGCTGTGAGCTTGAATTGATAGTGAAAGAGGTAGATTTTGAGCGCATAAATCGCTTTCGCCATCCATCTCGCGTGGTGCATGGGACCCGGAGCTCGGATAGAGAGTTGACCACCAGTCTTTCCCCCCAGGAAGAGCAAAGATAGTTCAAGGAACTCCTTGTAGTCGTCACGAGGTTGGCTTGCCTGAAGAGCGTTAGGTAAGTAAGTGAGCATCTCTTTTCTCATCTCTTGGAGTTGAGGGTTCTCGAACAAGCTGTCCGATGCTGAGACAAATGCTTCGTGGGAGAGAGATGGCCATTCCTTTTGAAATCGCTTAAAAAGGCCTGTTTCAGGACTTCCTGTTGAGCCAAATATTGAGGCAAAGACATCAGCAAGTACGACTTCAAGTATATGATGTCGACAACCGATCCAAACTAGCTCGTGACCCAATGCTTCTTCAATCCTGACACAGGCTCCGCGATGTAAACCCGTGTTTGACGCAGTGGTATCGAAGACGAGACCTCTCACATGCTGTTCCACGTTCCATAATTTCATAGTTTGAAGGCATGCCTGGGCCTGTGCTTCTCCAGTTCCTTGTTTCATCTTTGGGACACCAAGCAGCTTCTCCTGTCCATTGAATGTTATAAGGATTGCTATCCGATGCACATTCGTCTTCTTCCCTTCAATGCCGGGGAGAAGCTTTCCGTCCCAATGGAGAAGGACAGGGTCTTCTAGAGAGAATGATTCTAGGTCTTCTCGAGCTGCCTGTTCTCGCCCACTTTCTCTGTAGCGATGAATAGAGCTCCGAGAGCACGTCATCCCAGACATATCATGCCCCGCGGCCTGTAATACAGCTCCAGTTACGAAAACAGCATTCCGGTCAGAAAGATTGGTGCGATCCATTGCTCCAATGACTTCTGGAGATTGGAAAATGTTCGTAACCTTGTTCTTGGGACGCTTTGGTGCCGGAGCTTCAGACGAAGAAGGAATCGGAACCGATGGTCTATAGTCGTCGTCGTCTTGCGAAAAAAGGGAAGAAGAAGAAGAGGAAAGATCAATTGATGACACTCCTGCTTCTTCCAAATCTTTCTGTGTTGCTTCATGCCTTGCCTTCCTCTTGGCTTCCTTCTCCATTCTGGATCGCTTTCTGTCCTCTTGTGTAGTCGTTTCCTTATCAATGCCAGCCATGCTGCAAGAATTGACGTCCTTGCGCTGCATGGACAGGAAATTTCGGTCCTCAACGTTGACGATTGTGCTCATGGCATCACTGGTTGCGATGTCAAACAGTTCCTGGATGTCCGCTTTGAAGATGTCTTCATTCATTCTATCGCTGGCACGTTGCCTGGTCCTGTGCTTCTTGAGTGTTTTGTAGCGGTCTAAAAGCTTTGAAAGCTTACGGACACAGGAGTCGATCCGTTGAGTTGGGATCCGCGCTCGGGTCCAGACTTCAATCACCCTCTGGAATGCCTGGTTCAGACTGTCGGAGGTGGTTTGCTTTTGATTGATGTGGTGGTATTGCCCCAAGAGGAGGGCGTCAAGGCATGTAGGGAGCCTTGACGTGGATAAAGTTCCAGTTGCCATCCCTAGAAGCCAAACTTTTGGAATTGATCGTTTGAGCCATCGGACCTACGGAAGAAAAAGTACATTATATAATATATATATTCAGAGTGGGGCGACCTCTAAATATTCACCAATCACGCTGCAATTTTGCACAGACCAGACCATGTGGACACTAAATGGACAAAAACCACACTTGTGGAGACTATCTATGACAATTCTGAAATTTCCCCCTATGGATTTGGACCACCCTAATATATATATATATATATATATATATATATATATATATATATATATATATATATATATATATATATATATATAGTCTTTATTGATTGCTTAATTTAAAGAAATAATTAAAAAATGTGAGTGGAAAAGTATTTATGAAATGTGATGAAATTAAATGTTTTAAAATGATTTCCGCCAAAATTGGTTCCTCTTTTTTCAAATTTAAACGAGCAGAACCTTCGGCTCCCTGCCCTGTGGGCGGGGCTAGTGCTTCGTAAACTCGCCTACAGCTACGGCGAGGGCGCGTTAGGGTTATCCCTTTCGTGGAGGTCATTCTCCCTCTCCCCCTAAAACACCCTCACCCCCCTTTATGCAACTTGGGGGGCTAACCACCACCCCCTTGTTGCGTAACCCACTCCCCGTTACCCCTCACCCCCAGGGAGGGAAGGGGCTGGTACCTCGCAACAATTGATCGACATTGCAATTGCATATGCACTCGTTAGAAATAGTTAGAACATTGTGTAACACAGTTTTCATTTTTTTATATTTTTCAAAGGAAATGGAAGAAAATGGAGGTGTTTTTTTCAATAGTTAAGGATTCCGATTCCATTTTGGAAAATCTCGAAACCAAATTCAGTTTTTCTTTCAGATAATGACGAAGACCTTCTGGAGGATACGTCTTCGTCTAATGGAACAACGCTTCTTTCTGGTAAGTTTTCAAAACGGATCTCTCTCTCTCTCTCTCACACACACACAATATCGTTATCAATACTTCTCTTCTCCGTTTGAAGAATCGTAACATTGAATTTCATTCAATAACATTGAAATTGTTTGAATTAAACAATTTATTGTTAATAAACAATAATAAAAATGAATTTTGGTACAATAAAAGAGATCATTTGCAGAAAAATTAATGTACTTTTGTTGTAATAGGCCACGCTCACTTTTGTTGGAATAGGCCACGCTCACTTTCTAAGGTTAAACTCATTCAGGACTTACGATTAAATACTGCGTGTAAATATCAGTCTACTCGGATCACTAACATATTGCTTCCCAAAGCATTCGGGAAGCAATATGTTAAAGTGATCCCTCCTGGGAAGCAATATGTTAAAGTGATATACACTGGGAAGCAATATGTTAAAGTGATCCGTCTACTCATAAAACTTGCTAAAAACTCATTTTACGCAATTTCAATTTATAGTTTAGAAGAGTTTAAAAGTGATCAGTTTAAATTTAATGTTTATATTACAATTTAGCGACAAACAGAGAACATTAATGTAATTTTTATAGGAAACGTTTACTTCTTCGCCTGTTCATAATTTTGTTTGGAAGTGTGACGAAGTCTTTTCTCAACTTCCTTCATAGTCCAGGCAATTTATAGTTAGACCTGGGCAAAATTGCTTCAGAAGCTTTCTAAACTGTTTCCAGCTCAGGAACCATTGCCGAATAACATATCAAAAATCCGACAAAATTGGACCCCGGGAACACCCCCAAAAATGAAATTCAAAATGGCGGACTGGATGTTTCCTACGAAAAAAAAAAAAATATAATTTACGCTTTTATTTATAGAGATACATTTGATGCTTTTTCTTTCAGTTGTAATGTTTTAAATAATTCAACAATATACAACACAACCAGTTATTACGCAAATATAATGTTATATAGCTTTTTACAGATTTTTATAATCAATAATACAACCATTATTTTTTTCCCAGTTTCAAGTTGTGTTCATTACAGAAGAAGTGATACCTTGTCACAAACATACAGAAATTAATCCTCTTCATCACTATCATCGGATAGATTACCGGTACTTGGGTTGTTATCGCAACCACTGATTTGGCACTCGCCACAAGCGGCTGAACAGGGCATTCCATTACGCTTGCATCCACATCTTGAAGTAGCACATTTCGTCTTGCAGGAGCAGCGGATCATGTTGAGTAGATAATTTGGAGCTGGTGGCTTGTCGCAGGCTGTAGGGTAGTAGGAATTATTCTTTACATACCAACCCCACTGTTCTGCATCGATCTTCTCTTCTGTAGACTTCCAGATTAGTATTTGAAAGTATGTGCGAAAGCTGTGGTACTTTGTGGACGCATCGGTAGGTGGCAAACGTTCGGGTGTAACAAAAGATTTAGCTGTAGCTACCTTTTCAACTAACATTCGATGACGTAGTGCGTTAGTGGATTCAAGTGTTTTGCAGCCATACAACAGAAGCATTGCCTTTCTTCCAGCGGCTTCAATGTCAGAGTGTTGGCAACAATCAGAACAGAATGTATTTGCAACTGAACGGAGTTCAGCCACCTTCATCAGTGTGTCGAATGCTTTGGCTTTACCGATCGAAAAAATTCTGGATGTGCTATCACAGCCCGTGAAAGCATGCACAAACAGGAGATACTTGCAGATGTCATTGCCTAACAATGATTGAATGCTGAGAATATCATACACAGGATTAGGAGATGGTCCCCGTCTTATATCGCTGCGATAGTACAACTTGAAACCACTGTCCTTGGCATGGTACAGAAGGAGAATCAGCAAGTCGGTGTCTTCCCCTATTACTGTTGTAGTTGCATTTTCTGATGAGGAAACTGCTGCACGAACGATGTCCACATCAGCATCCCCATCTGCGTTGTGAACAGTACACCCGTGCTTCTTCAACATCTCACCTACGAGGGAAATAAATGCTTGCTTGTTGTTTTCATTAGCCAAGAAGTGTTCCTTCTGGCCAACAAACTTCATACTTGGACTGAGATTCACATTTCTGCTTGTCTTGGTGCTGCGTCTTGTGGGTCATGTCCTTGATCGTAGGAGAGCTGCTGTAGCCATCAAAAACAATGATTGCTTTTCCATATGTTTTCAGAGTGAAATCGGCATATGAGTTGGTGATGCTGTCATATGTTTCATCTTGACGCCAGGAATCACGATGTAGTAGAGATCCACCATCCAATACGAACTGGTCTGTGCACTGAATTTCTTGAACTTCTTCCATGCGTAAAGTGTCAGTGTATTTGATTATTGCATGAGCTAGCTGAGACTTATCGGGTTTCCTCAAGATACTTCGTGATTCGAACAATGCAGGAGGATATGCACACAGTTCGTAACACATGACATCTTCAAGATTCATGTCTCCGCCAGTGGCAACAGTCATCATTCTCTGAAACAGTAGTGCAGGATCTACTTCTATATCTGAAGCATCAGTGATCACAACGGCAGAAGCAGATCCTAGTGTTTTCACTTTGTCAGATCTTTTGGCAGAATATGTAAAGGCTTGTTTCCCAATCATTTTTACGACAATGTTCGTACCGATTGAATGCAATTGATGAACGTTAACTCCAGGATCAGCAGTTAGCCCTGTTACAATGTTGCAGAGACCCGAGGTAGAATGGAATGGGGATAAGGATTCCAGACGTTCAAGTACTTTCTTCATGTCATTACTGTCCCTGATTTGTCTACTTCCCCTCATTTCCTTGTGCTGTTCACTACTTTCCAACAAAACTCTGGTGTATTCCTGCATTGCTAAGTTATAAGTGGAACACAGAGGCATAGAAAAGAGCCACGTTGTCCTTTGGATGTCTGTAAATCCACTTCCGCGTGTCAGTCCGCCTCTGCTTTTCAGGGAACGCATTAGTACTTGTTCTATCACCAGGTCTGTGCCGAGTCCGGCCCATAATCTGTCGCTTCTTCTTAACACAAACTTACCTTCCTGGAACATTTTGTTAACGGCTGGATTTTCAGAAGGCAAACTTAACATTTTCTGCAGGTACAGGTATATCGAATTCAGGTAATTGTGATGTCCGGCTGCTGCAATTATGGGGATGGTCTCCAGCATAGCTTGCAAGTGCAAATCCCACGAGCCGGTTCTGTCTGCTGTTATCAAGGAACGTGCAATGTTGATCATTCGCTGATATTCCAACCAGAGTTGACTTGTTTGCGAAGTAGATTGTAGGTCAGTTTTCTTCGCATCCAAAGTGGTAGCAATCTGAGACAATGCATTCGAAGATTCCACATCCTCAACTGATTGTTTGGCGGTCATAACATCGTCGAGCAGGTCACAAGCTTCTTATGGAGGTCATGAGGAGTTCCATCTTCATTACGAGGGAAAACGTCTGCGACTAGTAAGGTACTAAGAGCTGCATCTACTATCATATGACCACGTATCGCTCTTGAAACAGCTTTTCCAGACATCATGTGTTGCACGGCATTTGGTCCGTATATTTCTTGAAGTACTTCAGACAATCCTGAACCATTCATAAGAGTACCGACTGCTCCCAAAAGATTCATCAGTGTGAAATGATCCCAGCATTAAAACAATGTCCTGCAGGTCTCTGTTCATTGATGATTTGGGAAGCTTTCCAGAACAAAGGCTGATCAAAGGTAATAATGCATGGGACTTTTTGATCGCGTGCTATCTTGCTCAAATATAGTAATGTCGAAAATATGCAGGTCATGTCAGTTGGCGACATATCTATGATGGGAAGGAACGTGATCGACGCCACACCTGGATGTGAGACACTTGATCCACCGTGAATTGCCTGCATTGTTCCGGACCAATTTGGACCTGATCTTTCTGCTGAAGATATCTGCCAGAGAAGACTAAGTCGACTTATGGTGGCAGTGGGTACTGGAAGTTCGCGGAATGAGATGTCCCTCAACATGCTTCTCGCGTGTCTATATTCCCTAATGTCAACGGTTGCAATCTCTTAATGTCATTGTCACCAACATTACGCCTGTGAATAGAAGGGTGGATCTTGATCTTCGGAGTTATTGCGGCAATCATACCCATTCCATGAAAGGTATTCTTCCCATCCAAAGTGCAGACATCATGATCGACGTTACTGCTGCTAGAAGGACTGCAGTGTTTTCATCAACAGTAAAAGAGCCAGACCCACTTGCCAGCGCCGCGTTTCTTTCGAATCTTGTTACTTCTGCATACGACGAACAGTAACCCAGCTGATGGAGAACGTCAATAAGGTACCTTGACCTAAAGTTGTGGTGTAGCTGAACCGACAAACCGATCTGTAGTGGACATAGTAATCCTCTAGGACGGGTTGCTTGCATAATGCTCTGCCCAATTGCACCTATTTTTCTTGAAGCATCCTGTCCCGAAATGCTTTTGATAATAGCAATTTCAGACTGTTGGGAATGTAATCAAGAGCACTTTCTGCAGTGATGTCATTTGGAGATGGATACACATCTTTTCTAGGCGAGTCGACAGATTGATATCACTTCTGATTATTTTTGCAGCAGCTTCTACTAGGTAAATCTTCTGTAGCTCTATATCTATATCACATTCTTTCGACTTTTTGTGATAATCTATAAGAATTTCATTAGCTGTCTCTCGTAGTGTTACTACATCTGCCTTCCCACTTTCACCTGATATTATGATCTTGTCTCCGTAACGTTCTAAAAGCTTTCTCTTCATGTGCCTGCGTTCGTAGACAGAGCTCTGACTTCCTTGAAGATATTCCTCCATTTTGGAAATTAGGTCTCCAATCAACAGTTGTTCATCATCATTCTCTTCCAGGTAAGCACAGGTCTGAAGGAATGCTTGGTGTTGCTCTTCATTAGTTGGTCTCCCTTTCTTCGAATCATGATCGTCGGAGGAGTATGCGCGAGGAATGTTTTTTCCACTTCGAAAATTTACGCTGCAGGTGTGATGGTAGACAATCTGCAGCAGAAAGATCACGAAGATAATACTCCAGACGGCCTTTTACATTAAACGACCATTCATCGCAGCGGCTTTCACAGCACCTTTTTATGGTTTCGGAGAACTCTGTAGTTCTTATTTTGACATGCTCTGATTTTGGTTTGTGTTTGGAAAAAAAGTCCACAAAGGTATCACAAAACAAACAGTGAGTAGCACTGGAAAATGCGTATTCATGAAAACGAGCACTTTTCCTTGGTATTGCCTCGGCTGCGGTCTGTCGCTTCTTTATTTCAATGGTCTTTTTATCCGTAAACCTTTTCCTACATACAACGTGAACACTTATTCCAGCTGTTGCAACAACATCGCTTCCACGGCTGCGGCTGGATGCATTTATACCATCTGCTCCTTTTTGCGAGATGTGAACCACTTCCTGTCCGCTGTCCAATTTCTCCTTACAAATCACGCACAATTCTTCAGGGGTCTGCATTCTTGAAGGCGGACGCACACCGAGTCAGTCTGAAACAGAAAACACAAATTAATAAACTGTGTTGCAGTATTTAAAAGGAGTACATAATAACAGTTTTAAAGAAAATGACAAGCACAAATACGCAGATTTGATAGTGGGTAGTAGGAATTAAAGAGTTGTATATAATATAAGTTTATAAAGATGTAGCAATGTCCATTCTCACATACACTCCATACAGTATATTTTATTTACATTACGTGACGTCATAGTTTAATACTAGCCGCCTAATACAATTTTTAGTGTCATATAGGTTAATTTAGAAACGAAAATGTGTTTTAAAACATTTTACTGATCAAGAAAAACGTCATAACTCTCTCTACAAAGCGAAATTAAAATTTATTGTATTTCGTAGGAAACTGCCAGTCCGCCATTTTGAATTTCATTTTTGGGGGTGTTCCCGGGGTCCAATTTTGTCGGATTTTGGATATGTTATTCTGCAATGGTTCCTGAGCTGGAAACAGTTTAGAAAGCTTCTGAAGCAATTTTGCCCAGGTTGAAGCTATTTTTGCTCTAGATTGCCTGGACTATCAAGAAATTTAGTAATTGATACGAAAGAGGCGGAGCGACACGTATGATTGGTTATTATTTAACACTCCTTAGACCAATGAAAAGCTTGGATTTTATACAGGGTGTTCATTTTATCAGTTAACCCAAATAAAAACTAAATAAAAAGGAACTACGATTCAGAGATACACGAAACTTGGTGTATGTGGTATTGTTATAGGCTACGTCTGATTTGTGTGACGTAAGAATGTAAGGTGTATTCGCGTGCCTGCAAGAGAACGATGGTGAAATTAAGATGTTGAACATTTATTCAACTATTTTGTTGTGGACGGTAATATTCTAGGGTACGTTTGGTCTGCGTGACTTCAGAATGTAAGTTGTATTTGCGTGGAAGTGAGTGAAGGATTGTTACTCCTGTAGGCCTGTATGTGTGGCAAATTTGGAGTTGAAAGTAAGTTTGTGAGAAAAGGATTCGTGGTTCAGTTTCAAAGAAAGATATACGCATCAATGGTGTCATTCGTGAAATAATGTAAAAATTGAGTGGGAAAATTTTTCATATTTAATTCAGCCGTCATTTTGGGGCCTTTTGCGGAGTAGCGGTTCGCTTAAGTTACAAATCTAATTGAAACCCCCCAAAACTTGATGGTTCGCCGAATAACGTTACGTCTATTGTTTGGATAACTGGCAAGGTCGGCTTGACTTAACGTTTCAGGGTGTGGGTTTGCCCAGCTTGAACGCCAGTTCAAGGAGTGGTGGAATTGTTAAGTTTGATCTGCTTGGTATGTGTGAAACAAAGTTGAAAGGAAGTGAGGAGTTTGAATGGTATGGAGTGAAAGGAATAAGATTTGGTGTAGGTGAAAGGAAACTTGGCAGAGATTGAAAGGAGGAGTGGCACTGTTCATGAAAGGAACTGCGTAAGTCTATGTAGGAGTATAAATTAATGGGTTCTAGATGTCTGTACATAAAGTTTAGAGTAAGAAAGGAAATAGCGACGTTGAGCGTTTGTGTTGCGCGTGCTGCGTGCGAGATGTAACGGAGTGGGAGAAAGAACGTGTTCGGAGAGACTTAGGAAATGAAATTGCGTGGATGGAAGATGGGTTGAAACTGGAAGAAGCGGAACAGTATGGTGGAATAGCCAGTTTGGTACGAGAGGAAAGGGATCAAGGGTAAAAGTAATTCAAGACAGGGCAGGGGCGGAAGTATGGGAGAGAGGTCCAGAGAGGATGGAGGAGCACAGGGTTCTGAAGAGGAAGGTAAAAAAGGAGAGTTAAGAATAGTAAGGAGAGGGCAAAGAAAGAGCTATGAAGAAGGATGAATAAGGCATTTACTGATGATAGGAAGCCATTTGGGAAAGAAGTGTAAGAAAATGGGGGTAAAATCCTATTTTAATAAGGTAAATAAAATTCCAAAAACGTTAAATACAGTAAATTATTTAAGTTACGGTGACCCAAAAACCTCTTTTAATCAACGCATAAATAATTTTTTTCTAAAGATGGATGGAAGACCATGTGCACGTTCAACAATTGTTCGATCCACTATGTTAGGTTAATCGAATGCCTGGTTAGGTCAACTGTACGCCCTTGATGAATGGTTACGTTAAGTCGTGATATTTTTGTTAGTTTAAACGAAAATATCACGACTTAACCGATCGTCAAGGGCGTACAGTTGACCGAACCGGGCATTCAATTAACCTAACAGAGTGTAGTAATATTCGATGTGGATCGACAATTGTTGAACGTGCACGTGGTCTTCCATCCATCTTTAGAATAAAATTATTCATGCGTTGATTAAAAGAAAAGTTCTTGCGTTACCGTATTTAACTTTTTTGGAATTTAAATTACCTTATTAAAATAGGATTTTACTGAAAATGGGTGTCTGTATCTGAGGCGCTCCGCGCCAGATGTTCGTAAGCGCCACCCCGGGCTAAAATTCGTTTTTCGTACCAGTGTGAAGCTGTTTCCATACTATCCAATGTTGAGATAATTCGAAAGCTATAAATTTCATATAAACATCTTTGCGCTCTCTTCAATGGTTCAAGAGATAGTCTAATATTCATTCCCCAACTTTAACTGCGTTTTCTGGCGTGTTTTATTTTTGGCGGAGTGCCTCATCTAAGGAATAGTGTTGATGAATGAAATAGATTTTCGAGTAAGGTCGCGTGAATACTTTTTTGAATTGTTAGCACCAAATGAGGAGAGAATGGATGAGATTAGAGATCCTGGAATGGTCGGAGTGAGAAGTGATGATCTTGGGCAGGAGTGGATTTTAGAAGAGGAAGTGGAAAGAGCAGTGAGGAAGTTGAAAATTGGTAAGATACGCGGAAAATGTGGATGATGTTTACGGAGATGTTGAAATAGGTTGGAAAATGGTTGTAAAGTGGGTGGCAGATATGTAGAATGGCGTGGGAGGAGGAAATCGGTTGTGGCGCCTTCATAGAGAAGTTAGGGAAGGAAAGGGAAGTTCTTCTCAAAGTAAATCGTAATGAATAAGCATTACCTCATTTACTAGGAGCCGATGATGCAGTGCCGATTGGTAGAAGTGAGCGAGCGTTGCGGAGATTGAGTAAAGCGTGTGTGGATGTTTGTAAAATGCGACTATTAATTGCGAATACAAACGATAGTAAGGTGGTGATGTGTGGAAGGAATGGTAATACAAAATGTGAAGTAGTTAGAGGTGGAATAACGCTGGAAAGTCTGGTAATAAAAAATGGTATATGAAAAAAGTGAGGTGAATGAGAGAATTTAAATAATAAGAGACGTATATGGGACTTTGAGAGGATTGTCATGGAAGAAAGTGTTGGCTGTGAATGCTCAGAATAGTTTTTGTTTAAAGGCGGCGAAAATCTTGCCACGAACAGTACATTCCTTTCATCTAGTCGGCCTTCTCTTGACCGCCTTTTACGTCTTGCGTACTTCTCAAACTTAAATACACTCGATGAAGAGGCGCGGTTGAGATTCGAAACGTTTCCTCATTTGAATACGTAGGCAGCTATTTTGACTAAAAATAAGAGGTGAAGATATGGTTGTTGGAGTGTTTCTTATTTCGAAAGTTGTCCTCATTCATTACGATACTTGATTCCTTCCAGATCATGTTCAAAAGAGAATATTCATTGTATTGTCGGTCATTTGTTGTCTCCTGCTCCTCCTTACTTTAAGTGGAGCGGGTCTTCTCGTTACATTGTACATGAAGGTAAGAGAAGTTAACGTTTTTCATTTACTCACTCTCATTTAACCCTCCCTCTGTTGACTACGAGGGAGAAAACCCTCCACTGCCCGAGTACCACGATAGAAGGGCAGCGAAAAGCTACGTGACGATTCGGTGGGGATGGGATATAAAACCTATAACTAAGTCACACCCACTAATATAGGCCTATAGAAACTTTATCTAACGGACTAATTTGAAAAGGAGCAATAGGCTGACGGGTTAGGTTAGGTGTTTCCTGAAGGCGTCTTCGAGACATTCGAATCAGATTAGCATTCCAGTCGGAGTAGTGGCCTTCAGTGAAGCTGTTTTTCAGTTTGCCGATATCGGTTGTAGCAAGACACATTTTCTTTCCGTAGTTGAGCGGAACAGTTTTGCGCAAGCTCGTTCTAATAAAACTTGATAACGGAGCATCACTGTAGAAAAGTGTTTTGCCCTTAACAACGTTTGCTAAAGCAAATGTGAAAATTTACGATTGAATCCCTTTCTCTGACATCTGAATTTGTTTTATAAAGTAACTTATTTGTAAAGGTTTTCTTTATAATTTCCTTAATAAATAATTTGAGATTACATTACGATAGTGTTCAGTGAAATAAACACAGTATCAATACGCGTAAACAGTGCCGTTTAGTGGCACTCTTGGTACGTAGGTAGATAGTTTATGAGAATATAAACATAAATGCACGATATAGATTAAAAGCTCGTTTTTGCCGTTTTTCACGATCATGGCAGGGCAGTAAAGGCCGTAAATATTTGAAAATCAATTATGATTGGCCAATATTAACCAATCACGGGTCTTGTCATTCGTCTGTGTTTTCTCGCATATAAAGTCTGTGAATTATATTTAACTTTTAAATTTATTCAAACTCATTGTTTTTTATAATTATATTTATTGCAATTGCAACCAATTATCACAAAAATGGTGGAAAGAAGCTTTTAATCAATATTCTCCAATGAAAAAAAATGGGCCTCGTACTTTTCTAAAAAAAAAAAAAAAAACATTCTGATCCTTTTTGGCTTTAAGCCCGCGTATGTCTTCCTATCCTGGAGTGTATTATTCTTAAACCCATAAGAACAGTGCCCAACCCATACTATAAAGTGGATTGTCACTAGGTAGAGGAATGATGGACGGAGAGAGAACCATTTCTCTTTATGACTTAGTTTTACTTCTTTCCAGGCTGTGAAAGGAGAGAAAAAGAAGGGAGCAGTGCCAGTGCCAGGTAATTATTCTTTTACTTCTCTTTGTCACTCAAAATGTTTACTCTTACGCACAAATTACACAATTTCATAATTTTATAACATGTTCTCCAGTAAATTATTATTATTATTATTGTATGAGTTTGTCTTTACAGAGTTTTACTAGTTTGAGTTTTATAATTAGAGTTTGAAAGTGTTTGATAAATTTGGCCCAATGCGATTTGCCCATCGCGGAAGAAACGTTTTATCCGCCTCTCCTCCTCCTCCTCCTCGTTAATAGCAATCATAATAATTAGGAAATAAATAAGAGGATAAAATCAATGAAATAGTCGTACCTTCTTCCTCAATTAACCGTAAAGAGTAAATAAGAAATTAAATAAGAAATAGAAAAGCTTAAAAACAATTAAATAAATAAAAAAAGGGGAAGAAATAAGCAAAGTTAATACAAAACCAATTGAGTTAAAAGGTAAAAAAAGAAAGTTAAGCAAAGAAGACTTTTTAGTACTTGAAGATGCAAAAGTTTACGTATCCGTACTTTTAATATATACAAAGTTTTGATGAAGTGCGTGCGTGCCTTCCGCGCAACAAGTGTGTGTTTAAATAAGTAAAATAATCCCTAACCAACCTTCAATTTGAGGAAATGATTTGCGAAGTAAAAATCAATTTTACTTAATTTGAGTCTAATTAAAAACGATGTTTTAAGTGTTTATCAGCAAACGTGTAAAAATGTTAACAATATTTGATACTATACAGGGTGTCCCATAAGTCCGTCATCATAGGAGAAATTCATATTTTTCTATTTCTACAAACCATAATTCATATGCTCGGGATGCCAATTTTCCGTCCACCATTCTGTTCAGTGACGAGGCTGTTTTTTATGGAAATGGTGAGGTAAATCGACAGAACACCCGCTACTGGTCTCAAAACAACCCTCACTGGTATACCTCTTCAAAGGAACAAGGTGCATCTCGGGTGATGGTATGGTGTGGCATTTGGGAGGATCGCATCATAGGCCCCCCCTTTTTCGATGAACATGTCACTGGAGGCACCTACCTACGTATGCTAAAGGAAGCAGCATTTCCCAATGTCTTGAACGAAGAAGGAAATTTCCCAACATGGTTCCAGCAAGACGGCGCTTCATCACATTACACCACCCAAGTAAGGGAATACCTGTACCAACAATTCCTTGGTCATTGGATAGGACGTCGAGGGCCTGTGGAATGGCCAGCTAGAAGCCCGGATCTCACGCCACTAGATTTTTATCTCTGGGGCCACTTGAAAGCGCTGGTATACGCAGAGAAAATTAGGAGTGTTGAACATTTGCGGCAGCGCATTATTGGGGCATGTAACACCATTACTCCTGACATCATTCACCGTGTGCTTGCTGACTGGATATCACGTCTGAATTTGTGTATTGAAAACAATGGTGGACATATTGAGCACATTCTGTAAATAAAAGCTTTTGTTTTGCCTTTTTTTATTATTTTTCCTATGATGCCGGACTTATGGGACACCCTGTATAATTAATAAATTAATTATATTTTAAAAAGGATTCAGTTTATTGTTTACTTAAAAATGGAGTTCTAATTTAAAATGAGAAAAAGTTTTAGGATAAAGAAAATTTTGTATTTTATTTATTTAATGTAAACAAACATTTTGTAGTCATTTTTGACAATGCTTTTAAGCTACGGACTCTTCTCACACTATAAGAAATATAAACTATTACCATCCTACAAACTATTATAAACTATTAGCATCCTACAGACTACTAGCATCCTATAAGTTCTAACTCACCCTTCAGTTCGGTCTATTTATGTCATTATTTATAGTCTATCGCTCTTTTTGACGATTAAATAGAGGTTAGGAATCGGTTCCAACTTTTAGGTTAAGGGCACGCGTGACCTCTGACTTGTGACAATTTCGTCGAAGGGATGTTATATCGACACACTAATAAACGTAATCTCACCTAACCTAACTCGAGCTAACCCCAAAAAACTATCGATACTATGTCCTGTCGAGAGAATGTTAATCCGTATTACCTCTGCATCAGATCATACCCCTAAACTTGTACGCGCGCCACTTGGTATTTTGATATGATCATTTATGCAATCGCTTAATTATTCCAATATTAATTAAAAAATTATATTATATCTGATCGTCATTTGAGACACTTTCATACAAATTATACAATTTCTATTTTTACTTTGTTCAAAAGCGGAATCGCAAGGAATTGAAGAAGAACCGATGGAGGGTGGATATGAAATGCCTGATCCTCTCTATGAATTATTTTCCTGTAGTAGAGCATCTATAAAAATATTTTCAATAAAAAAGGAAAGTCAATCCCAGTAAGTGGTGGTGTGAAACGTGTTTTCAAACTTCTCTGCTAGATAACACAACGAACTAGGCCTCAATTTTTTACATAAAAGAGGATGAACGAGCCAAATCGGCAGAACTTAACTACTAACAACACCAATGTTAACCTGACCTAACTTGTCAGTTTTAATTATTTTATTTCGCTTACAGAGAAAATATCATTTCAAGAGAATGGTATTTCTTTTCCCCAAAAAGAATGACAATCTATAAGTCTTCTCTAGTAACAAAATAGACATCTCGCCTTGCAACTGTATACAAACGAGACAAAACAGTATCTAGGAAGTTTAGATTTTGTTTCCGCTATGTAACGTATTGACGGTTGTGTCATTCGAGTGCTCCCTAATTCATTCGTAAACCTTTTACTTAAAATGTGGCAACAGTTTCTACGCTCTTGTTTATATTTAGAAAGTACCGGAGCTCCACTTAGTAGGCTTTTGTATTGGGTTATTGTGATGCGTAGAATAAGTTTTGAAACAATATTAAATGTAAGTTGACCCCACTTTATCTTCAGTTGTCCCCTCAATATTTTAGATTAGGAAGGTATTATTGGTCAATAAGAAAAACAAGAAATTAAAGCACGTAATACAGTTATAGATTTTACCAAAGTACCTTTATATTGATACATGCATATGTAATAATAATGCTGAATTTGAGAATGCCCTTGATTTTAAATATAATGCACGCTTTTAATCATTTTGATTACGTATCTATTACTTAGTACAAAGTATTACTCCGTAATTACATCTGGTACTTTCCTGTTATCCCGGACCCCAGGATATTCTCGCTTTTACGGTCCTAAAGTCTAACTAATAATGTGACAGTCCTAAATTATGTAGAACCATATATATATTGATGATTGGTTAGGTTAAGTTGTAATATTTTCGTTAGTTTTAACAAAAATATCGCGACTAAACCTAACCAATTGTTGGGGTCCGGGATAACAGGAAAGTACCGTACATGTTATTTCACTATTATTAGTTTAAATATAATAAAAAATTATAAATTATTATAAAATTTAATAAATCATTGCAAAATTATTCTTTTATGACAAAGTACTGTTGTCGAGAAACATCATCTTCGTTGTGAGTGTACAGTGACTGTGTGTATAAGACCATAGCATGTATACACTATCGGGAAAAAAGTTCGGCAAGAAATAAAAATTCTAAAAAGTGTAAAAAAAAAATGAATCTGGTAATGATAGTTTTGTTTTTGAAATTTTATTAGTCTCCCCAAAAAGAATAAAATATACGAAGAAAAACGGAATTTTAATACCAATTAGTAATTTTTGTGCTTTTCAGAATTTTTGTTTCTTTGTGATAGTGTACATTTATTGGAGTCCCACGTAAAACTGTAGGTCCCCTTCGTTATACGATCTTAAATGATGCGGAGGAGGTTAAACAACCCCCATCATTACATTACGTTTCTAGATAATCATCATAAGAAGCACTTCCCTATCCCCCTGGGACGCCCCCTGCTCCTCCATTCCACTACACTTTCTCGAGCAATCACTGAGACTTTACCCGTTCAGGAGATGTTAGGTGGTCTCGTCTGTGACCACTACCTCGTAGTGTCGTGAAAGTTATATACTGTAGCCATACTGGCTTCAATAAGCTACAATTATTTTCTCTTACGTATACAAATGATCTTGTTCACTTAATGATGTCTCTTGTAACAACAATATACCTAAAATTGTCAGATTATAATTAATCACAGTATACCAGTATGGAGGTTAAGTGGCTATGTTGGCCCTATTTTTGTATTAAATTCAGTGTATACGTAAGATTGTACTCATATGTTAGGTTAAGTGGTTATGGATTGTGAATGATCCGCAACAAAGATTTTTTGTTTTTTTTTGTGTTGATTTTTCTCCATTTTAATTTTTATTTAATTATAACTTGTTTTTAAGTAAATTATAATAATTTACTGCGTTTTCATTTTCGTCTTAAACCTTTTAATTAAATGAGCGCCAATTTTACAATGTTTCGTTCAAATTTAAGATTCACGACAATTAATTTTTTAAGAGTTCAAAATAATGACCTAACCTAACCTAATTTGATATTGAATAGCGTACGTACGATATAAATTGTGAGGTTTTCAACTTCAAAAATTAATTGTCGTGATTTTGATATTTAGCCCTCATTTCATTTGATATCACTGGCAGAGCTGGGCACTTGCGGCATATTTTGCGGTACTGCGGTACTGCGGTACTACCGCAAACCGCAAACCGGCACCGCATAACGCAGTACCGCAAAGGATCGCTGAAAATACCGCAGTACCGCTACCGCATTCAAATTTCCGCGTACCGGTTTGGTAGTGCGGTAGTACCGCAGTACCGCAAAATATGCCGCAAGTGCCCAGCTCTGATCACTGGTCAACAAAGATTTTTCATCAGAGTAAAATTTGTGTTGGCTGGATAGCATTTTTCACGCTGATTCCAAAACTGCATTCAGATGTTTTCTAGCACGTATAGTTTTCAAGATGAAGGCATATATATAACTACACAGATTTAACCATTTTAAATAGGCAAAATACTAATATTTCAACATTTCATTGTGTTTATTTTATTGTGTTGTGTTGTGTTTTTTTAGTTTATTCATCTTATTTATTTCAATTATCTTAATTATACTCTTATGTATTTCAGGTGTGAGCTTTTACGTCTAGCAGCATTGTGATTCAGGCAACAACGCCGTGCTTTGTGTGTCAAAAGATCAGTCCAGTCCAAGAACTTGTTGTGTCAAGTTGGTGTACATTTTTTTTGAATTTATAGTTTGCTCAGGTCAGTCAACATGCCTCGACAATGTAAGAATGACCCCGACAAGTTCTGTTTCGTATGCGGCCAGTTCACAACTAAAACACAGCGACGAAGTATTACAACCGACATTAAGAAAATATACAAGCTATACTTTGGTTGCCATCTAGGTGACCAAGATAAACCATGGGCGCCACATCAAATCTGTTCTGTCTGTTCAAATGGATTACGTGGATTACGTGGCGCCTCTTTATTGATTCGTCGCAGAGAAGCCTGAAAGCAGTTCTTTTGCATAATGGTAATATAATGCCATCCATCCCCATTGCCCATTCCGTCCATCTAAAAGAGACATATGACAATATGGATATACTACTTAAGGCAATCAAATACGACAGTCATCAATGGAATGTTTGTGGAGATCTAAAAGTTATAGGAATGCTTATGGGTATGCAGTCAGGATTCACAAATGGATATGTGAAAACTTTCTTGGAAGCAACAAGTCACCTGCGTATAAGGATGGAGTCAAGAACCTCCTTGATGCCTTCAAAGAAATGGAGTGTTGAATGTCGTTAAATATTCACTTCCTGCATTCCCACTTAGATTTCTTTCCTGAAAACCTTGGTGCAGTGAGTGACGAGCAAGGAGAGCGCTTCCATCAAGATATTCAGATGATGGAGAAGCGCTACCAAGGATATTGGAATGAAAGCATGATGGCGGACCATTGTTGGATGCTGTATCGTGACAATCCAGGCCAAATTTACAAAAGGAAATCACACTCACAGCGCTTTTAATAAAATAATGTATATATTCTTTATTTATAAGTACATTGAATAAAGTATATGATATATTTGTTGTTTAGCATTCCTAAGTGTGATCTATACATCCATAAATTTTCTTATAGCAATATCAAAAACTTAAAAATATCAAAACCAGTGTATCTATATAACTCTACGTGCTAGAAAAAATATAAAACCAGATTCGGAATCAGCGCGAAAAATGCATTAAGAAAAGTGTGATCATGTTTGTGATGAGAAAAAAAAGTTTCATTTTGTTGGCCAGTGTATTTAGTCCTTACTTCATTTACCATTTCTTGGGTTTTTCATGTTTAATTAATAGATTTTGAATTTGAAGACCTCGTCCTTATTCCAGCATCGTGTAAACGGGAGAGTTTGTAAAAACCCCGAGTGAAAGGTACGTAGATAGGCTTGGAACTAATAGTCCAGGCAATCTAGAGCAAAAATAGCTTCAACCTGGGCAAAATTGCTTCAGAAGCTTTCTAAACTGTTTCCAGCTCAGGAACCATTGCAGAATAACATATCCAAAATCCGACAAAATTGGACCCCGGGAACACCCCCAAAAATGAAATTCAAAATGGCGGACTGGCAGTTTCCTACGAAATACAATAAATTTTAATTTCGCTTTGTAGAGAGAGTTATGACGTTTTTCTTGATCAGTAAAATGTTTTAAAACACATTTTCGTTTCTAAATTAACCTATATGACACTAAAAATTGTATTAGGCGGCTAGTATTAAACTATGACGTCACGTAATGTAAATAAAATATACTGTATGGAGTGTATGTGAGAATGGACATTGCTACATCTTTATAAACTTATATTATATACAACTCTTTAATTCCTACTACCCACTATCAAATCTGCGTATTTGTGCTTGTCATTTTCTTTAAAACTGTTATTATGTACTCCTTTTAAATACTGCAACACAGTTTATTAATTTGTGTTTTCTGTTTCAGACTGACTCGGTGTGCGTCCGCCTTCAAGAATGCAGACCCCTGAAGAATTGTGCGTGATTTGTAAGGAGAAATTGGACAGCGGACAGGAAGTGGTTCACATCTCGCAAAAAGGAGCAGATGGTATAAATGCATCCAGCCGCAGCCGTGGAAGCGATGTTGTTGCAACAGCTGGAATAAGTGTTCACGTTGTATGTAGGAAAAGGTTTACGGATAAAAAGACCATTGAAATAAAGAAGCGACAGACCGCAGCCGAGGCAATACCAAGGAAAAGTGCTCGTTTTCATGAATACGCATTTTCCAGTGCTACTCACTGTTTGTTTTGTGATACCTTTGTGGACTTTTTTTCCAAACACAAACCAAAATCAGAGCATGTCAAAATAAGAACTACAGAGTTCTCCGAAACCATACAAAGGTGCTGTGAAAGCCGCTGCGATGAATGGTCGTTTAATGTAAAAGGCCGTCTGGAGTATTATCTTCGTGATCTTCCTGCTGCAGATTGTGTCTACCATCACACCTGCAGCGTAAATTTTCGAAGTGGAAAAAACATTCCTCGCGCATACTCCTCCGACGATCATGATTCGAAGAAAGGGAGACCAACTAATGAAGATCAACACCAAGCATTCCTTCAGACCTGTGCTTACCTGGAAGAGAATGATGATGAACAACTGTTGATTGGAGACTTAATTTCCAAAATGGAGGAATATCTTCAAGGAAGTCAGAGCTCTGTCTACGAACGCAGGCACATGAAGAGAAAGCTTTTAGAACGTTACGGAGACAAGATCATAATATCAGGTGAAAGTGGGAAGGCAGATGTAGTAACACTACGAGAGACAGCTAATGAAATTCTTATAGATTATCACAAAAAGTCGAAAGAATGTGATATAGATATAGAGCTACAGAAGATTTACCTAGTAGAAGCTGCTGCAAAAATAATCAGAAGTGATATCAAGTCTGTCGACTCGCCTAGAAAAGATGTGTATCCATCTCCAAATGACATCACTGCAGAAAGTGCTCTTGATTACATTCCCAACAGTCTGAAATTGCTATTATCAAAAGCATTTGCGGGACAGGATGCTTCAAGAAAAATAGGTGCAATTGGGCAGAGCATTATGCAAGCAACCCGTCCTAGAGGATTACTATGTCCACTACAGATCGGTTTGTCGGTCCAGCTACACCACAACTTTAGGTCAAGGTACCTTATTGACGTTCTCCATCAGCTGGGTTACTGTTCGTCGTATGCAGAAGTAACAAGATTCGAAAGAAACGCGGCGCTGGCAAGTGGGTCTGGCTCTTTTACTGTTGATGAAAACACTGCAGTCCTTCTAGCAGCAGATAACGTCGATCATGATATCTGCACTTTGGATGGGAAGAATACCTTTCATGGAATGGGTATGATTGCCGCAATAACTCCGAAGATCAAGATCCACCCTTCTATTCACAGGCGTAATGTTGGTGACAATGACATTAAGAAGATTGCAACCGTTGACATTAGGGAATATAGACACGCGAGAAGCATGTTGAGGGACATCTCATTCCGCGAACTTCCAGTACCCACTGCCACCATAAGTCGACTTAGTCTTCTCTGGCAGATATCTTCAGCAGAAAGATCAGGTCCAAGTTGGTCCGGAACAATGCAGGCAATTCACGGTGGATCAAGTGTGTCATATCCAGGTGTGGCGTCGATCACGTTCCTTCCCATCATAGATATGTCGCCAACTGACATGACCTGCATATTTTCGACATTACTATATTTGAGCAAGATAGCACGCGATCAAAAAGTCCCATGCATTATTACCTTTGATCAGCCTTTGTTCTGGAAAGCTTCCCAAATCATCAATGAACAGAGAGACCTGCAGGACATTGTTTTAATGCTGGGATCATTTCACACTGATGAATCTTTTGGGAGCAGTCGGTACTCTTATGAATGGTTCAGGATTGTCTGAAGTACTTAAAGAAATATACGGACCAAATGCCGTGCAACACATGATGTCTGGAAAAGCTGTTTCAAGAGCGATACGTGGTCAAATGATAGTAGATGCAGCTCTTAGTACCTTACTAGTCGCAGACGTTTTCCCTCGTAATGAAGATGGAACTCCTCATGACCTCCATAAGGAAGCTTGTGACCTGCTCGACGATGTTATGACCGCCAAACAATCAGTTGAGGATGTGGAATCTTCGAATGCATTGTCTCAGATTGCTACCACTTTGGATGCGAAGAAAACTGACCTACAATCTACTTCGCAAACAAGTCAACTCTGGTTGGAATATCAGCGAATGATCAACATTGCACGTTCCTTGATAACAGCAGACAGAACCGGCTCGTGGGATTTGCACTTGCAAGCTATGCTGGAGACCATCCCCATAATTGCAGCAGCCGGACATCACAATTACCTGAAATCGATATACCTGTACCTGCAGAAAATGTTAAGTTTGCCTTCTGAAAATCCAGCCGTTAACAAAATGTTCCAGGAAGGTAAGTTTGTGGTAAGAAGAAGCGACAGATTATGGGCCGGACTCGGCACAGACCTGGTGATAGAACAAGTACTAATGCGTTCCCTGAAAAGCAGAGGCGGACTGACACGCGGAAGTGGATTTACAGACATCCAAAGGACAACGTGACTCTTTTCTATGCCTCTGTGTTCCACTTATAACTTAGCAATGCAGGAATACACCAGAGTTTTGTTGGAAAGTAGTGAACAGCACAAGGAAATGAGGGGAAGTAGACAAATCAGGGACAGTAATGACATGAAGAAAGTACTTGAACGTCTGGAATCCTTATCCCCATTCCATTCTACCTCGGGTCTCTGCAACATTGTAACAGGGCTAACTGCTGATCCTGGAGTTAACGTTCATCAATTGCATTCAATCGGTACGAACATTGTCGTAAAAATGATTGGGAAACAAGCCTTTACATATTCTGCCAAAAGATCTGACAAAGTGAAAACACTAGGATCTGCTTCTGCCGTTGTGATCACTGATGCTTCAGATATAGAAGTAGATCCTGCACTACTGTTTCAGAGAATGATGACTGTTGCCACTGGCGGAGATATGAATCTTGAAGATGTCATGTGTTACGAACTGTGTGCATATCCTCCTGCATTGTTCGAATCACGAAGTATCTTGAGGAAACCCGATAAGTCTCAGCTAGCTCATGCAATAATCAAATACACTGACACTTTACGCATGAAAGAAGTTCAAGAAATTCAGTGCACAGACCAGTACGTATTGGATGGTGGATCTCTACTACATCGTGTTTCCTGGCGTCAAGATGAAACATATGACAGCATCGCCAACTCATATGCCGATTTCACTCTGAAAACATATGGAAAAGCAATCATTGTTTTTGATGGCTACAGCAGCTCTCCTACGATCAAGGACATGACCCACAGAAGACGCAGCACCAAGACAAGCAGAAATGTGAATCTCAGTCCAAGCATGAAGTTTGTTGGCCAGAAGGAACACTTCTTGGCTAATGAAAACAACAAGCAAGCATTTATTTCCCTCGTAGGTGAGATGTTGAAGAAGCACGGGTGTACTGTTCACAACGCAGATGGGGATGCTGATGTGGACATCGTTCGTGCAGCAGTTTCCTCATCAGAAAATGCAACTACAACAGTAATAGGGGAAGACACCGACTTGCTGATTCTCCTTCTGTACCATGCCAAGGACAGTGGTTTCAAGTTGTACTATCGCAGCGATATAAGACGGGGACCATCTCCTAATCCTGTGTATGATATTCTCAGCATTCAATCATTGTTAGGCAACGACATCTGCAAGTATCTCCTGTTTGTGCATGCTTTCACGGGCTGTGATAGCACATCCAGAATTTTTTCGATCGGTAAAGCCAAAGCATTCGACACACTGATGAAGGTGGCTGAACTCCGTTCAGTTGCAAATACATTCTGTTCTGATTGTTGCCAACACTCCGACATTGAAGCCGCTGGAAGAAAGGCAATGCTTCTGTTGTATGGCTGCAAAACACTTGAATCCACTAACGCACTACGTCATCGAATGTTAGTTGAAAAGGTAGCTACAGCTAAATCTTTTGTTACACCCGAACGTTTGCCACCTACCGATGCGTCCACAAAGTACCACAGCTTTCGCACATACTTTCAAATACTAATCTGGAAGTCTACAGAAGAGAAGATCGATGCAGAACAGTGGGGTTGGTATGTAAAGAATAATTCCTACTACCCTACAGCCTGCGACAAGCCACCAGCTCCAAATTATCTACTCAACATGATCAGCTGCTCCTGCAAGACGAAATGTGCTACTTCAAGATGTGGATGCAAGCGTAATGGAATGCCCTGTTCAGCCGCTTGTGGCGAGTGCCAAATCAGTGGTTGCGATAACAACCCAAGTACCGGTAATCTATCCGATGATAGTGATGAAGAGGATTAATTTCTGTATGTTTGTGACCAGGTATCACTTCTTCTGTAATGAACATAACTTGAAACTGGGAAAAAAATAATTGTTGTATTATTGATTATAAAATCTGTAAAAAGCTATATAACATTATATTTGCGTAATAACTGGTTGTGTTGTATATTGTTGAATTATTTAAAACATTACAACTGAAAGAAAAAGCATCAAATGTATCTCTATAAATAAAAGTGTAAATTATATATTTTTTTTTTTTCGTAGGAAACATCCAGTCCGCCATTTTGAATTTCATTTTTGGGGATGTTCCCGTGGTCCAATTTTGTCGGATTTTGGATATGTTATTCGGCAATGGTTTCTGAGCTGGAAACAGTTTAGAAAGCTTCTGAAGCAATTTTGCCCAGGTCTAACTACAAATTGCCTGGACTATAACTTTAGCTTTCCAAGTAATAAAAAGATTTCTAACATTGACCGTATAGGCTTTTTTTGGAGCAAGTGTAGTTTACGTCCCCCTGATGCAAAAGGGGACACAAATTACACTAGGTCAAAGTTGGGGAACGTAAACTACACTACGTAGGATAATGTAGGGGAACGTAAACTACACTAGGCATCACAGGGGGACGTAAACTACACTTGCTCCTTTTTTGGGGGAGGGGGTATATAAGGTCAAGAGTCAAAAACGAGTGCCAGTAAGCTCCCTCTTAATGTCTATGCGGTCCCCAATTTGAAACTTATTCCTAAACGTAATTGTGAAACGAACTGTTCAGGATTTTCGTGAATGCGTCATTAGCTTGTCAATTGTTTTTTGGATTTTAATTAAGTTTTTTATTTGTGGAGGGTAGACACGATCCAATCTACCGCATGTCGAGGATAGACACGATCCAATCTACCGCATGTCGAGGGTAGACACGACCCAATCTACCGCATGTCGAGGGTAGACACGACCCAATCTACCGCATGTCGAGGGTAGACACGACCCAATCTACCCCATGTCGAGGGTAGACACGACCCAATCTACCCCATGTCGAGGGTAGACACGACCCAATCTACCCCATGTCGAGGGTAGACACGACCCAATCTACCCCATGTCGAGGGTAGACACGACCCAATCTACCCCATGTCGAGGGTAGACACGACCCAATCTACCCCATGTCGAGGGTAGACACGACCCAATCTACCCCATGTCGAGGGTAGACACGACCCAATCTACCCCATGTCGAGGGTAGACACGACCCAATCTACCCCATGTCGAGGGTAGACACGACCCAATCTACCCCATGTCGAGGGTAGACACGACCCAATCTACCCATGTCGAGGGTAGACACGACCCAATCTACCGCATGTCGAGGGTAGACACGACCCAATCTACCGCATGTCGAGGGTAGACACGACCCAATCTACCGCATGTCGAGGGTAGACACGACCCAATCTACCGCATGTCGAGGGTAGACACGACCCAATCTACCGCATGTCGAGGGTAGACACGACCCAATCTACCGCATGTCGAGGGTAGACACGACCCAATCTACCGCATGTCGAGGGTAGACACGACCCAATCTACCGCATGTCGAGGGTAGACACGACCCAATCTACCGCATGTCGAGGGTAGACACGACCCAATCTACCGCATGTTTGTTTCACAAATTTCTTAACTTTAAAAATTCATTTCATAG
This sequence comes from Bathynomus jamesi, assembly GCA_023014485.1. Taxonomy (NCBI): domain Eukaryota; kingdom Metazoa; phylum Arthropoda; class Malacostraca; order Isopoda; family Cirolanidae; genus Bathynomus; species Bathynomus jamesi. Next base: position 728,221 of record JAJOZX010001675.1, on the reverse strand, counting down.
TTGCAACAATTAATGAGAATTTCTTGAGATTCTACGCAATTTGTCGAGTCTTAAAATGTGTTCTTTAAACCAGACTCTCTTGATGGCTCTTCCTTATAAATATTAGTGTCCCATAGTCATAAATTCTACGGTCCAAACTCCAAACGAATTCGTTCATGACCGATTCTCTGTTAAACCAAAATTCCTTAGTCATATCATTGCAATGTTGCAGTTCTTTTTTTGTGCATTGCATCTCAATCATGTAATCTCATGTAATCTTTTAAGCTCATGTAATCATTACAGTATATGCGATACATATGAAAAAAAATGTGTGTGTGTGTATATATATATCAAATTGTTTGTTCCCCCACCTTCGTGGATGTTCAGCTGCAACTCAGATGACATTCCACAGTTCAGTATCACGGCATCTGAAGTCAACATTTATAAGAATGCATTTTCTCCCGTTTGTTTAATTACATTTTACTAAAACCCTTTTACTATTCCCAAAAGGTAAAGCGTAATTGCCTCAACCTCTGTACCACCCTTCTTCTCTTATTCTGAGTCCTGACCCATTTATAGTCTAAATTTCAGCCTCCTTTGATCAATATTTAACTGATAAAAATCACTTAAATTGTTTCCCTCAACCATAAAATTCACTTTATATTTCCCTTTCCAACTAAATCCTTTTGTAGGGAACTTAACTTCACCATAATGGCCGCCATCCCGGCGCCTCCAGGCTATACAATTACGCTAAATTATCAAAAGAAAAATCTCGAATCCACAGAAACCACTTCAATTCTTATTGGTTTAATTCCCCGGGAGTTTCGCCCAAGTAAACACTTTCCAATCACGATTGTAATTTAAATATAATTCCACCCAATCCTTAATGTAATGCATTGTTATAAACGCCTACTGTTAAGCTGCTCCCGATAAGGGGTGGCACTAAGGCTGCACCGTCTCCGCCAACCCCGAGATTAAACCCTGGGAACGTCGACGAAGAGTAAATCTGTAATTTGGTTCTGTTTTAACTCTCTTTAATTTAGTCATTCGATTCAACTACCATTATAGTTATTTATTTACTTTAAGTCCTACCTAAAGAAATATTTACATTTCGCTTCTAAAGAAAAAAAATCACCGAATTAATCAATAACTTAAAATTAACTTAAATTATTTTTTAATTAATCCTAGACAGTATACGTAGGTGGAGTACCAGGTAAGGCAGGTATCCCAGCACTACTCGTTTTGAATGGTAATATAATTGGACCTATATCATCTAGGGTTAAATTTGTTCATTATCACCTGTGAAATCTGTCTGAATTAATTAAATCAAAGAAATCAATTTCAGTGTTTTCATTCACCGTAAATACTTGGTTAGTATAATCTACTGTATATTATAATAAGAGAGCTGTCCGCATGGCCGTAACTACCTATGAGGTCACCGAGGTCCGGACCTCGGTAATTATTTCCTAAAAAAAAAAAAGAGACTGAACCGTTCTCCGTGTATGAAACGCATATTACCGCTTTTCTTTTGAAAAGAGGGAGCGTCGAGCGTTTTGTGTTTTGTGTTTAGTGTATAGCTTGGGTTGTGTTTGTAGATGTCATTTTGGTCTGAATTTTGCTCGTCCCGCCGCGCTCGAAAAAAATCTGGACCTCACTAATTTCTAAACCCTAGTTACGGCCCTGGAGCCTGTCCGTCTGTCCGTCACACTCAGAAATTGTGAGAAAAAATTGTAAGAAAAAAATCAGAAATTGTATTACGGGCGGCAATGTGAAGCTCAAGATTTTCATGACTGTTCTTTTCTGTAGTTTAGCCTGTCTGTTTGTGAAATTTATCCGGGCAGTAATGGGGGAAGGGTGGGGGTAATGGGGGAAGGGTGGGGTAATGGGGGAAGGGTGGGGTAATGGGGGAGGGGATTAGCCCCCAAGTTGCATGAATGGGGGTGAGGAGGTTTTGGGAGATACCAGATTCAGAAATGTTGAGAAAATGTGAAGCTCAAAATTTTCACGGCTGCGTTCTTTTCTGTACTTTAGCCTGTCTAACCGTCAGCGAAGCGACGGGAACTGTACTAGTTCTATATAAATTATACTTATTACCTCGCGAAAGAGTCAGACATTTCACTCGAAAATAACATTTCGAGACGACGTAATTAACCGAGATAAAAAGCAAAATTTATTGAAAAAGCCGAGTGTGTCAACGAGGAGAGACTATAACTCGAGAAGTGTTCTTCTTAGCTCCATAACTTCGAGTGTGACATTGTCGAGACTTCTTACGGATCAGTGATGTAGTCGAGACCCACATGGCCGAGACCGAGACCTAAGCACCAGAGACTAAGACCAAGACAAATACCAGGAAAAAGGTCTCGAGATCGAGACCACAATTAGAAAACACTACCTCTACCCTGTGGTACCAATTAGAAAACAGACTTGTAGACTTGATCTACGAAATTACTACTTCAGTCAGAGTAGTAGATTTTTGGAATGACTTGCCACATGTGGTAAATAGTAGCTCATTAGTTAATTTTAAGAAAAATTTGGACACTTTCATGAGTGAAAGAGATAGTTTGTAGATTGTATATAGTGTATATTCTTTGCTTCAGTTGACATAGGCTACTATGGTGGTAGTAAATAGTTTTATATTAATTAGCCGACTTGAGTTTGACATCTTGCAAGATTTTTTTTATTAAAAAAGTAGCTCATGAATTGGATTACCTCGATAGGCCCGACTGGCTTCATGTTTTCCAAATGAAATGTAATGTAGTGTTTGTTTGTGTAGTAGCGTGGGGTTAGTGACCTCGCTAAGTTATTAGGTTTCTAAACAACAACAAAGCCACTTACCGGTGCGTTGAACTAGATATTCTTTAGGGCCTACCATAGATTTCCTGCGTCCCACAAAGCAGTCTACCTAAACTCTCTAACTTTACTAATTTAGAAGCTATAGACATTACCCCTAACTGATATAATATATTGACAACTTTCTACTCCATTTGTCACCTTAGAAACATTACCAAATTAAACTTAGCACCAACGATTTAGTCAGATACAAAAATACATGCTGTTTAGTTCAGGCCAATAAACGAACAGACCGCGTTCCGCTGTTTATCTTTTTGTGTTGCCATTCAGCTTTCTTTTAGTGATTTTTCCCTTTAGTGACTTTTAGACTACATACATGGAGGCGAGGCCACCAGCTTGACCTCCGTGTGAAGAGAGACCAACGCACGAAACAAGGTTCATGAGGTAAGGTTCATGTGTATATATATACACACGCCACCTCAGTTTGCCAGATTTCTGAAGTAGAATAAGGCCAAAGTGACCAAACTGCAGGCCAAATAGGCCAAATGTTCCCCTATAAAGGCCAAACCATTTCACAGTATTTATCTTAGCACATTACTACCTTTTAAAGTCATTTACATCTTCACTTAGCTATTTTTTATATAAACTATACTTCGCTTCACAAACACTGTTAACTGCATTGGATAATTACATATACCTTGAATATGTAATACAGAGCTGAGCGTGCTAACTGATATAACCAGCGCCACGCCACTGTCGCTAAGCTTTTAGAAACCTCGCGGCGCTAAATTTATCGCTAATTTATATCTATATATATTGTGGGGCCGCGCAGTTAATTTTCCGCATTTATATTATTTTTATATTAGTTACCGACAAACCAATTTTGCGCGTACCAAATTGTATATATTTTATCATTGTGTAATTTTAAGAATCATATATAATCTTTATAAATAAGTATTGTACATAAATTTATATATATATATATTTAATTAATTCAGCTGTATATAAAATAACAAAATTTTCTGTAAAATAACCTCAGCCAACCAAGAACTCAATAAACTCTGAAAACGACCGGCTTTTCCTTCAAGACGCCAACCCCCCAAACGACAGGGAGAGAAGAGGACAAGAGGGGCCCCTAAAAGAGATACCCAACAAAGCGATAGCTTACCTCTCGTATCCTTCATTCTTCCCGGCAACTACAAGTAGCACCAAGAAGGAACCAGCTACAACATATATATATATATATATATAAGTGTGTGTGTGTGATTTATTTATAAAACTAAAAAAGACCTAGTTATAGTGGGAAATATTTAATCCAAAGTTCAATTCTTCCTGCTCAATATATGTCATAAATCACAAGGAAGTGCTACGACAATAGTAAAAAAAATAAACATAGTCGCTCTATGGTTATTTAGGAAATACCAAATAGTAAATCACTAATTCTTTACATTTCTTTTAGATACTGTGCTATGTTTTATTAAGTTTCAGCAGCAACAACTTCTCAAAGTTATAGTCAGTCAAGCAGGCTCGTTTTGGCTTCAAAATATCTTTTCCAGTCGAGAAAATCCTCTCAACAGCTACGCTGGATGGAATAGGTGTGTTCAACTGAATGAAAATAGATTTTACTACCTTGGAATGGAAATATGAACTATCTATCACATTACGGTTTGGTACAGTTTTGTTCAAGAATAATGAGATTTGTTTTGCACTATGCTGTGTTGTGGAGCCGCTAGCAGTCTTTGCAGGTTTAAAGCAAGAGAAATAATAATCATCGTCTGTGCCCGTACTTGAATGGGGTGCATCTGATATTGTTCCTTCTTCACAGGAATTTTTTTCTGACAACTTTTTGATCATTTGTTGTTTCACTAATTCTCTCTCTTCATTAGATAAGATCCAGTCCAGTTTGAAGGAGGGGTGGAAAGCCGCTGCAAGTATGTTATCTTCATTATTGAATGATGTTTTGAAGCGTTTCTCAATGCCATTGTTTAGAGCAGCTAAGAGTGGACTACAAATGTGGAGGGACTGAAGCTCTAAAGCTTTCAGTTTTGTTTCACATGCTGTCAGAGTTGGAAGCAGTAGTCCCGTGTAGGCCATAGTTTCACTCTGTAACAAGTCGAGAGGACGTGCCAGAATTGATAATGTCCCGAAGCTCAATACGAACCATACTGGTGATCACGTAACTAGCACAGCCAATCATGTTTCAGCCGTGAGTCGTGAAAATAGAACCAACTCCTATTTCGGCGACTTTCGAGATGGGCTCGTCGTGTCTCTACTGCGCATGCGTAATCCGACAAGCGCCCGTTTTGAGTCGTGATAAACGTCACGTGTAAATAGTGACTTAGTATTGGTATGAACTCGTAACAGCCGAGTTGGTGACAGATCTTACAAGTATTTTTTACAAAAAAGCACGAGCAAAAATAGTGATTAGCGGTTGATATGCCTGAAAAATATAGCGGCGCTGGCTGTTACGCTAACGTTTTAAAAAAACAGCGGCGCTTGTAAAATCGCTAATGAAAACTTAGCTGCGCTAAATTAGCGCCGCTAAGCACAACTCTGGTAATAATGATGAAACTTAAGTTCAGTACATCTTTAAACACATTACTACCTTTTAAACAGTCATTTAGATCACTTACTTCGTTATTTTTGTGTTCATCCTCATACAAATTTGCAGACGAAAATAACCTAAGTGGTCCAACGATGAAATTGAGCAATGGCAACACACTGCAACAGCAAGTTCTAGTTCCACTTGTTTTACATCATTGGGTATAGTAGCCTGAAACTTTAGAGGTTGTGCAATTGACGGTGACAGTCTTCTGCTTGTGCTTCTCTGATTTATCATAGTCTTGTAGAGAAGACACCTTTGGGTTGAGATTGAAGTGACAACTTACAAAAACTGGTTAGGTTAGGTTACAGTTCGCTATTTTTGCGGCAGAAAAGAACATCACTACAGTATTTCTCGTATAAAAAATCGTTAGAAAACAAATTGACAAAAAAATTACGATTACGTTTTTAGATATTTTTACCAATTAATTTCCTACATAAATACTATTCATTAATGACCAAGTTGATAGGGAGAGTGGGCCATTAGGGGTGTGTCAATTTTGTCAACTTTTTTTCAAATCGATTTTGGTAGTGAAAATAGTGTCTTTTCATGTCAAAACTTGAAATTGGCCAACCAAAATTAAATAAAATGACCCTTACCTACATCAATTTTGCCTTAAAGTTTCAGAAATTGACTCCTTTACTAAATAATAGGACATAAATTGATTAACTATTCATCTGTCACAGAATTATCCCACTGATCGCATATGGAGTGTTTTCAAGTCATATAGTTGTTGTACAATGTACAAGTCACAACATGAATAGAACTATCCCTCACTCTCAGTCCTCAGTTGCTTCTTAAATGTCATAGACGGTGGTTTGCTGTTATTGCTCTTGTACCTACTTCATAGTTATTCTACTAGACGAATACTACAGTTTAAGTATGGATTATTGATTATTACAATTATTTATTATCATCATATTCTTCTGTCTAATTATGTTGTAATCCCATGAAATATTTTTTTATTGAATTTTAGAACATCGAATGACTAAACTTTGAAACATCGTAATTGATATAAAATACTTAAATGTTTTTCTTTTTTTTCAGATATTCCTAAGATGCCAAAATTGAAGACAAGAGGTCAGTCGTCATGCCACTTGAGCCTGTTAGTCGGTACAGGCAAGGAGCTTCCCGTATCAGAACTACCAACAGTGCGAGACATGCTGAGACTAGGGTTACTCCTTCGTGAACAAAATACAAAGGATAGAAGGAACTACACAGAGAAAGAGCTCATAAGGGACATGATTCCCCCTTTTCTGCATCAGTGGAAAAAAGCTAATGTGTTATTCAAACCACCTGTACTCAATCAGTATAGAACTATTGAGCTAAAATTAAAGCTGTGGCACAAAGCAGTTGAGACATCACTTGGTAAAAGAAAACTAGCAAAGAAAAATAAATTTCTGCACACACTTGATACTCTTGACATTTTTAACTGCCAGTGTCCCATAGAGTTGTGTTCTGAAGCCAATTGTTCTCCCTCATGCAGAAGAGAACCTCACCCTCACATTGATTGTCGCTGTCCTCGTGAGAAGAAGATCCCTGTTTTGGAGCTGGCTTTCATAAAGGCGCAGAGAATAAAGGCAGGAGGCCAAGGAAGTATGTAGATTGGTTCGGCAGATTATTCAGAAACCAAAAAAACCAGATTGTTATTGCTAAGAAAAGAGAGAAAATCCGAGAGAGGGAAGAAAGGAAGAAAAAGAGTGAAAGCCACCCAAAGAGATGAAGAGCTCTATCAAGAGGTTTCTCACTTCTTTGAAAGCTCTTCAGATGAACAGAAAGAAGCAACATCAGATGATAGCTCCAAAATGCCATCTGAACCTTCGCCGAAGGGAATGAAATACAACACTAAAGACATCTCAAACATTGCCCTTGCCAGTATTCGCCACCATACGGGGCTACGAGAGACTGCAGAGATTGCCACTGCCGCTTGGATAGATGCAGGCCTCATCAGCCGAGAGGATACATCCTTAGTGATAGATCATAAGATAAGAAGAGCACAAGAAAAAATAATGAAGGAAATATCTGATCAGCATGAAAAAGACTTGAAGGAGGAAGGTCTCTCTTGCCTTTTGTTTGATGGAAGAAGAGATGATACAAAAGTTCTCCTAGAGGTAGAGGGAATGGACAGAAAGTTTCCCGGTCTCGTCAAAGAAGAACACTACTCGATGTGTTCCGAACCTGGTGGCCGCTATTTGTCTCACTTTGTTCCTGAAGCAGAAGTAGAAGGCAAGAAACATGCAGAGGCAATTGCTGATCAAATAATATGTTGGCTTCAAGAAAGAAGACTTGACAGTTCACTGCAGGCCATTGGTGGAGACTCAACTGCGGTGAACACTGGATGGCAGGGCGGTGTTATGACGCATTTAGAGAAAAAACTTGGAAGAAGGCTTGTTTGGATTGTATGTGATTTGCACACAGGGGAACTACCTCTTCGTCGTCTCATCCAGGAACTTGATGGTTCTACAAAGAGCAACAACAAGTGGTCAGGCCCCCTTGGCAACATGCTAGATGAAGCAACGGAATTAGAAATAAATACAAAATTTCCAAAGGTCGAAGTAGGCCCTCCCCTTCCAGTGTTGTCTGAAGAAGTTATCAAAGACCTCAGCACGGATCAATCTGATGCTTATCGTATTGTTCAAGCAATCCGATCAGGAGAGTTGCCTCAAAATCTGGCTCTCTTGGAGATTGGACCCGTAAGTCACAGTCGTTGGTTAACTACAGCGATTCGTTTCTGCAGGATTTGGGTTTCCAAACATGCACTGAAGGGCAAAATGCTACAGAATTTGATGTTGATTGTTGAATTTATTATTGGGTTTTATCTTCATCACTGGTTCAATGTAAAACTTAATCCAATGTGGATGGAGGGGCCCAACCACATCTTGTTTCAATTACAGCTACTGAGAACCCAAAGGAAAGTAGTGGTGGACATCGTGTTACCTGTGGTGAGAAGGTCCGCTTGGTATGCTAGGCCAGAGGCAGTTTTGCAAGCAATACTCTGCAGCCAATGTACCAAAGAGCGAACTGAGGCTGTGGAAATCATTCTAAAGCTTAGAGGAACATCACTAGATGATGACCAGCTGGGAGACTGCTCTGTTCAGACAAGGAAGGTACCTCCGATAAACGTCAATGCCACGAAATTGTCAGAATTAGTTAACTTAAGTTCGGAAGTTTTGGAGCCACCACTGACAACATGTATAACAAACAAAGATTTAACACAACTTAAAGAGGCCCCAATGCAAGTGCCAAAGTGGCCTTCTCACACTCAGAGTGTGGAGAGATGTGTGAAAATGGTCACAGCAGCAGCTAGTCAAGTTTACAGTCACGAGAGGCGAGGAGGCTACATCAAAACGCATGTAGCAAGCCGAATGCTGATGTTAAGGAACCGCAGCAAAAAGGACATGACTGCATTGGTTACTTTCAAATAAAGACTGAATGATATCTTATTGCCACTTTAAATGTTGATAGGATGTTTGCGTACATTTGTTATTTTGCTACGAATTTACAGAAAAATTGAATTTTTGAATTAAAATTGATGTAGGTAGGAGTTATTTTTTATTGTTTTTGAAGCAAGGATATTATTTTGTACGCCAAATGATTACATTAAATTGCTACCAAATCACATGATTTTCAATTTAGTCATTTCACCCCCAAAATTGACACACCCTAGTGGGCCATGATGGAAATGGGCCGAGTTGGACTGTAACCTAATTAATACATTGTTTGGTTGGCTGTTTGCGTGAGTTCAGAAAAGGTAGTAGCCAGGGGCATACACAGCATTTCTTAAAGGGGGAGAACGGCACACACACACACACACACACACACACACACACACACACACACACACATATTTGTGTGTGTGAGCTCAAAATTGATGATTGATTTGGAATCAAAATGAATTGCATCTTGGAAGGCTTCAGTTGTATTTTATTTCCAATTTTTGGGCAAAGAATTAAATTTGCACAAATTAATCGTACGTATAAAGATATATATATATATATATATATATATATAAACGTTGCTAAGACAGCCAAAATAATAGAATCGTAATTATTATGGGCTACATTTACATATTTACATTTACATATTTCCTGTATTGCTGCACATATTTCAATTATTATACTTGGATCATATACATGATACGTATCAATAACATTTATGACATTTTCTTTTGAGTTGAGTTAATAATATCTTCTGGTAACTAGAAAATAATTGAAATTCCATATGACGAAGATTTTTGTGGTGAATGTTGCAAAGTTATCGATTTTTTAAATTTTCTTTTTCAAATATTTTTAATGAGAGTAGTAATAATTTTTACAATGGGGAGCCTGTGCCCCCTTATGTACGCCACTGGTAGTAGCCCCATAATCTACAGACGCGAAGGCTAACAAAGACCTTAAGATCCACTCTAAGGTCAGCCCGAGAGAAAGGAAAGTAGGGGGTTAAGAGAAGAAAATAAGGGGTTAAATAAGTAGCAACACCTATCACTCATGGGTTAACATTCATTCAGAAAAAGAAACGAGAGACACCATCATCATCCGCCGGCCACTGCCGACAAGTCAGAAAAATAGTCGGAGAGAATAGGAAAGGGGAGAAAGATGAAAAGAAGTAAAATAAGAACGCTTACAAACCATGCAAACACAGTCTTAACTCACAGTCATACCATGCAAACTACAGACATACAAGTAAAGAGTGTTACAGACATGCAAGTAAGGAGAGGCCAAGGAAAAAAAAGTTGGTAAAGTTAAAAAGTGGGTTAGTTTACTCTACGAGCTACAGCTACGTTCATGTTAGTCTAATTTTTTTTTTTTTTTTTTTATTGCTGGCATCACACGCTGGTATTAATCGTCAACAGACTCATCCTCGACCACCACCCCCAGAGCTCCTGTTACTAATTGTTTTTTTTATTTTAAACAACGTTAATATTTTTAAAATGCCTATCTAAACGGTTCTTAAACATATTAACGCTGGTAGAGTGAACGACTGACGCGGGAAGATTATTCCATTTATCAATTACTTTAAACGTAAAGAAGTTTTTAGCGATATTAGTAATGAAACGTCTGCCACGCAACTTAAATCCGTTATTACGAGTATTGCTATTATCGAAAGTGAACAGTGTCAAAATTTACGTTATCGATGTTATTAACGATTTTGAAAACTTCAATAAGCTCCCCCCTTAATCTCCTAGTTTCGAGTGAATGCAAGTCTAACACTTTAATCCTATCTTCATAAGGCTTGTTGCGCAATGACTGAATTAGTTTCGTGGCACTCAGTGGTGTAGTCCGGGGGTAACGTAAGGTAACGGCGTTACCCCACTGGTTTTATTTTACTTTTAGCGTTACCCTACTGCCCTGGTGCTTTGTTCGATGAGAATTGCCAATTCATCCTTGAGAATGCAAAATTAAACCTCGAAACTAATGCATGATGTCATACATGAGTGGTCTCTTCTGTCTCCGGAGTTGCAAAGAAAGAACATGACCCTTCCGATGGCTGACCGCGCAATCAAACGAACAATTCGCGTCTTAAGCTCTTTCAAGGATCAGCCGGGAAGCAAGATTGCGGAAGTAGACGACGCGATTCAAAATGGACAGTTCAATTCCATCGCACTGCAAAACAATCCAAAGATTAGGTCAAACAGAAATCAATTCTTACAGTGTGTTGTAAATAACATGGAAAGACGCTTGTCAAGTTCGGAGAACGCGGCTACACTGGACGATTTGAAAATCTTAGACAGGGATCAGTGGCCGGAAGATCTTCACATTCGCTACGGTGAAGAATAAATTAAACGGCTGACGCAAAGGTTTGGATTAAACCAGGACAAAGCCATCACGTTTATGAGAGCATTTATCGATGGAGAAGGCCACCCAGATGGACTCCAGGCACTGCACACAGCCATAAACACAATCCCATGCAGTTCAGCTCAATGTGAAAGGGACTTCAGTTTAATGAATAACATTTGCACTGATCATCGCTCTACTCTATTGATAGAAAACATATCAAATTTGATGCAAATTAGCGTAAATGGACCCCCATTGCACAAGTGGAAGCCAACAACTTACGTCCAAAGTTGGCTGCTTTCTCATCGTAGCGCTGATGACACGCAGTCGCGTAAGGTGTAAAAAACTGTAATGTGTGAGAAAGCCATATGGTCATTTTTGTAGAGTAGACTAAAGGTATCAGGATGTTTTATATTTTTTACTGTTTCTACTGAACATTTTTGTAATACATACTTTTTCTAACTATATTTCTTTCCTAACCCCTTCAATTTCAACGTGTTTTTGGGAATGTACATAAAATGTAAAAACGCTGTAGAATTTTATAGAAACGCTATATAAGAAAAATTGTTGTTGCGTTACCCCACTGAAGAAATTACGACTACACCACTGGTGGCACGACGCTGACCCCTTTCTAACCTATCAATATCCTCGCGCAAATACGGGCACCAAAACTGAACGGCATATTCTAAATGAGGCCTGACTAGGGACTTGTAAAGGGGCAATATAATATCCTTCGATTTAAATTCGAAGTTACGCGCTATGAAGCCTAACATCCTATTAGCTTTTGCGCAAGACTCCAGGCACTGGTTCCTAACCTTTAAATCCTTAGATACGCGTACGCCTAAATCTACTTCCTCGTCAACGCTCGCTAACTCTCTAATATCCATCGTGTACGTGTAATTATTGTTACGAGAACCTATATGCAAAACTTTACGTTTGTCTACGTTAAATTGCATCTGCCACTTAACCGTCCACTCCATAATCCTATTTACAATGTCTTGGAGCCTATTTCTATCGTCCTCGTTAACAACGTTACCGCCTATTTCAGTATCGTCCGCGAATTTTGACACGTTACTAGTCAATCCTACATCTATGTCGTTAATGTAAATTATGAATAGCAATGGGCCTAACACTGAACCCTGTGGAACACCGCTACCTACATCCAACCACCCCGATTCACTACCATTAACAACGACCCTCTGTCTCCTAGCACGAAGCCATTCCTCTAACCAGTTAGCTACCTAACCGCGTATACCGTGCGCTTTAACCTTCGCAATTAATCTTCTATGCGGAACTGTATCGAACTGTAACGTCAGCCGCTCTATGCCTATCGTATTCGCGCACTATTTCGTTATAAAATTCTAACAAATTAGTTAAACAAGATCTATGGTGTCCAAACCCATGCTGACTACTGTTAATCAAATCTCTACTTTCTAAGTGATCGATGATACGATCCCTAACTACATATTCCAGAAGTTTACCGACAATTGACGTTAAGTTAATGGGCCTATAATTGCTAGCTAGTTTGTGGTCGCCTTTTTTAAAAATAGGCGTAACGTTAGCTAATTTGAAGTCTTCAGGAATAATCTCGGTTTCGAATGACTGATTAAAAATCTTCGTTAAGGGACCTACAATAACGTCTTTCAAATGTCTGGGATAAAAAGCGTCAGGGCCTAGAGCCTTGCTAACTTTTAGCCTATCGATATAATGCGCAATCTCACCCTCGTAAACAGTTATTTCATCCAAAATAGTGTCTCTACTAAATGGAATGATATCATCCACGTCGGGGACATTATTTTCGTCTTCTACGGTAAAAACTGCCGCAAAAAAGTTATTGAAAATACCCGCCATCGTCTGAAGCCAAAGCGCCGTTAACATCCACTAGAGGGCCTATGTTATCTTTTATCGGCTTACGATTATTGACGTATTCAAAAAACTTTTTGGGATTATGTTTCCTATCCGCAGCTATAAGTATCTCTAAATTACGCTTAGCGTTCCTAACATCTTTAAACCTGACATCTAAGCTCGATATATCTATTAAAGTTAGCTGCCGTGCCATTGCGCTTATTAAGTCTATACCCTCTGTTACACTCGTTTATGAACTCGCCTATTTCCCTAGTCCACCATTTGGGCCTACCATGATTTCTAGCGCGCTTGGGCCTACGAGGAATAAACTCCCTTTCAATATTCATAAAACTTTCTTTAAACGCCTCCCAATGCAAATGTGTGTGTTAGGGCAGTCAAAAGTTGACCGAAAAAATTAAGAAAGTTGACCTTACGATTTGAAAAAATTGACTTATAAAGTTGCCTTTACTTTCAATAATAAAAACGATACTTTAATTACTTATTCTTGCTCTTCTACATCAGTTGACCGATTGTGGTAAATTATGAAGCATTTGCCGACATTTTCTGGCAAAAAATTGCGATCCTTACTTAATAATTCATTAAGCATGGAGAAAGCTCTCTCTACAGCGGCAGTTGTTGGTTGACATGGTAACCAGTAACCACAATACATACAACACAACCACATCCAAAACCAGAACGGACATAACTGAATAAGACAAATACGAGCAGCGAAGTTGCCAGTTAACCAAAAAGATGCCAATTTTTAGTTATTTTAATTATTTATTCCAAAAAATTGACTTTATTTACCTCATTGCTATTTTTTGACCTAACAGGTAAAAGTTGACTTTTGGTTGACCTATTAACTTTGGTAATATACCCCCTACAGGTGTTTTTATTGCATTTTCAGTCGTTTCAGCGAAAAGTGCCCCATGGGAAACAATTTGACTTTATTGACTTTTGACCGCCCTAGTCATTACCCATAAATAAGTTATCCCAGTCCACTACTCCCATCCTATCCGCAAAACTATCAAAATTAGCCCTACGAAAATCAGGGACTTCTGTTACGTTACTATCCTTAGTGTTTTCTATCATTAACTTAAACCTAAGAATTTGATGATCACTACATCCTAAACTCTCACCTACTTCTAAACCTTCGACTATATTTCCGCCGTTCGTCATCACCAATTCTAAAATATTGTCATCGCGCGTTGGTTCGGTAACCATCTGTCTAAAAAATTATCTTCCATGAACTCAATCTCAAACCCTGCTCATTACCAGTAAAAGTCTCTTAATTAACATTAGGGCAGTTAAAGTCTCCGACAATTATACTATTCCGATTGTCAATAAAGTTATCAAGAAGTGTGTAAAATCTAGTATCGGTATCGAGGGGTTAAACGGGAGGTCTATAAACAACAAAAAAATTAAAACTAATACTACTCGCCCTAACTTCAACGCATATCGCATTAATTGCTGCCGGAAAATCTATCTTAACCTCGATAGCCCTAAGGGAATTACGAATGTACAGCAAAACGCCGCCACCAAACCTATGTAACCTATCATTAGTAGAGAGTTTAAAACCCGGTATATCAAGTTCCCCCAACAAGTCCCGAGTCACGGTATTTAACCACGTTTCAGTGATAGCAATTATATCGTAGTTGCCGGAATAAATTATCGCCTTAAATTCATTTAATTTATTTCTAATACTACGCGCGTTACAATAAAAGACGTTTAAGTTATTTTTAACCACGGGCCGGCGTTTTAAACTATTTTTCACGTCGGGCCCGCGTTCCCCGGACCCACAACGTTTAAAGGCGGCTTCGACCTATACAGCTTTCGTACGTTTTCGTCAATTAACCTACCTAGCCTAGCATTACCTATTTCATTAAAATGCACCCTATCTTTTATAAAAAGGCTAGGATTACTGAATTCGGACCACAGCTTTACGAAGGATATATTTTCCTCAGCACAAACCTCCTCTAATTTATTATTAAAAAATATTGTTTTAGACAATCCTAAGACCCAAACCGTGCCTAGGAGTAATACCTAAAACTAAAGACCTATCTGACCTCGCCTTTAGGGACCTAATTAACCCCCTATATCTCTCCAAAAGGTCAGGCACTCTCGTATCGGGCCTATACGAGTCGTTGCCCCCTACCATCGTCACCAACATCGAGCGGCGGGAGGCAACGTCAATCCTGTCCACCTCGTCTCTAACTCTGTCATCCAGACAGACCCCGCTCCTCTTGGTTGGATGCCGTTTAACGAACTAAAAATAAAATAACGAACTAAAAATAATGATATTGGTAAATCTTATATCATCATCTGAATTTTGAAAAAAATAACTATATGGCCGTAATCTACATACCAATATAACACTTTTTTCAAGAGTACGGTTTTTTTGTGCAGATATGTTATAAGCAAGTTATTATGAAAAATATATCTCATTGCTATTCATTCATATGCTCGACCAATCATGTGACATCATTTATTTCCACTGTGGCTGCGAGGCAGTTTTGATATTTTTGTCTTAACGAAAATATCACTACTTAACCTAATCAATCATCAATGGCGTATAGTTGACCGAACCGGGCATTCAATAACTTTTCTGTAGGTTTCAACTAATTTTATTAATCAAAACCAACGGGAAAATTATCGATTGCCGGGTTAAGTCAACTGTACGCCCTTGATGATTGGTTAGGTTAAGTAGTGATATTTTCGTTAAAACAAACAAAAATATCACAAATAAATGACAAGTAAATCTTGAGGAAATGTCATTACCTGCATAAATCATAGAAAAATGCAATAAATGAATAGCAATGATATATATTTCATAACTTGCTTATAACATATTTGCACAAAAAAATACTCTTAAAAAAGTGTTCTACAGTTGACTCTCGATAAATTATGACGATTTTTGTACTTTGCGAATGCCTAAATTACTACCTCTTTTTTTTTTAATATTTCACGAGTGAAGCTTGAGAAGTATTAAAAAAAAAATAATAGTAATTTAGGGGTTCACAAAGTACAAAAATCGCTATAACATATCGAGAATTATCACGAGCCTATTGTACTATAAATGTAGATTACGGCCATATAGTTATTTTTTCTAAATTTAGATGGCATCTCCTTAAGATTTACTATGATATTAACGAAGCAGGCAGTTTGGTCGCGGGATTAGTGAGTCAGTTGAGGAAAATAAAACATTAATTACTATAACATGGATAAACAGTATTAATTACTAATAAAAGATGGTTAGAGATTTTTTGCTTGTCATTTCGCAGATTATTTCACCATAGGAATCAATCTGCTACCTACATCCAGCCACCCCGATTCTCTACCATTAACAACAACCCTCTGTTTCCTGACACGAAGCCATTCCTCTAACCAGTTAGCTACCTGACCGCGTATATCGTGCGCTTTAACTTTCGCAATTAATCTATGCGGAACTGTATCGAACGCTCTTTTAAAGTCTAAATAAATAACGTCAACCGCTCTATGCCTATCGTATTCGCGCACTATTTCGTTATAACACTAACAAATTAATTAAAGAAGATTTATTGCGTTGAAACCCATGCTGATTTAATCAAATCGCGACTTTCTAATTGATCGATGATACGATCCCTAATAAGTCGCTTCCAGTGACTTATTAAAAATTTTGGTTCTTTTGCATTATCCTCCCAACACTAATTTTTTTATATAATGTTGGTTTGGTTTTGGTACTTTATTTTCCTTCTATTATAAAAAAAATTAGTGTTGGTATTAGGTTAGGTTACGGTAAAAACAGCCCGCCACAGGCGTTAGCCGTTATAAAAAAAAATTAGTGTTGGGAGGATAATGCAAAAGTACCAAAATTTTTGTTAATGGGCCTACGATAACGTCTTTCAAATGTCTAGGATAAAGCGCGATTGGTCCTGGAGCATTGCTAACTTTTAGCTTATTGATATAATGTGCAATCTCACCCCCGTAAACAGTTATTTCATTCCAAGTAGTCTCGCTACAAAATGGAATGATATCGTTCATGTTGGGGACATTATTTACGTCTTCTACGGTAAAAACTGTCGTAAAAAAGTTGTTAAAAATACCCGCCATTGCCTGAGCATCGGAAGCCAAAGTGCCGTTAGCGTTCACTAGAAGGCCTAACCTGGCCTATGTTATCTTTTATTGGCTTACGATTATTGACCTAGTCAAGAAACTTTTTCGGATTATGTTTACTATCCACAGCTACAAGTATCAGATCACCTGAAGTCTTAGACTCAGGGTTGCCAGACGTCCTTTATTTCGATCTGCTTGTCCTTGTCCTTTATTGAAGCGTCAAAGGACGGCATATGTCCTTTATTTCTATTTTTATGTCTATTTCAAAATCATAAATAATAAATCCTTTAAGAAATTTATTATAATTACATAGGTATTTTTACAAAGCAATAAAACAACTTGAAAGCAATGAAACTTGTGCTAGTGATGTTTTCCATGTAATGGATGATGTGAAAAATTCACTTAAAAATCGTCTTGAACAAGAATTTTTTGGTTATCAAGTACATCAACATTTTCGCCAATTAGATCCTGTTGTTAAAAGCGCAGTGCTAAAAGATTTTAAAGCATTTTATGATGCAGCATTGAAATATTTAGAAAGTCATTTTGATTTCAGTCAAGCTACCCTTTTTAGAAAACTCAGCAAATTATGCTTTAAGGACTCTTGCCCTGATTTTAACTCTTTTGTGGTAGTAGAGCATTTGAAATTGGTTGAAAAACTCAAGTTGAACATGAATGATTTATTTGATGAGGTTTCAGTACTAAAAGAGAATTATGCAACTTTATCAGCCTCTGATAAATTTCAAAGTTGTTCGAGCACTTCAGGGCGTTGGTATTTACTTTTGAAAAGCGTTGATTTCAAGTTTTTAAACATTTTAAAGGTGATTTCTTACGTTCTTTCAGTGCCAGGCACTTCAGCATTTTCAGAAAGGATATTTAGTGTTATGAACTCAAAGTGGAATGATGAGAGAAACAGATGTTCACTTCCTCTTATTAAGAGCGAACTATTGATTTACTTCAGTTTTAAAGATAATTGTTTAGATTTTGCAGAGAAAATAAAAAATGATGTCAAAGTTCTTAAGGCTTCTCGAAGTAGTACTAAATATGCTCAACATGAATAATTCCTAGATTAAATAGTTATTTTTGTTTTACTTTTTGCTGTTTTCTTTTGTATAATATTAAATGAAGTAAAAAGTAAAAAGAATTTATTTTATTTTTACAAATAAACTACCTAACTGGTGAAATTAGTTTAGTTTAGTTAGATACAGTAGTGGTACTGCTCTCGTCTATATTCAAGAACATTTTAAATATAGTAAAAATCAAAGATGTTGAAATAAATATTTATCCTATAACATTTAAATTTTTTTTTGGGAGCCTCTCTCTCTCTCTCTCTCTCTCTCTCTCTATATATATATATATATATATATATATATATATATATAAATTTGAGAATGGCAGCTTGAAAACGTTTTGAGTGTCCTTTAATCTGGTCATCAAAATCTGGCAACCCTACCTGAAGATCAGGGCCTCTAGTGAAAAATTATGAGAAATTATTTTTATTTGGGTGCAATATTAAGGCTAAGTTTACTTTAAATAGGGGTAATTATGTATCTAGACACGTTCAGTCATTTTACACACCAAAATACATTTTTCCAGTAGTAGTTGATACAACAAAGTTATAGTACTTTGAAGTTTGGCTCATTTTCAAGGGAAATGGAGGTCAAAATCTAAGCAAAACACGTCAAATATTACTAGAAAAGTGTATTTTGGTATTAATTAACCTAACCTTACCTAACCTAACCTTACCCTAAAACTAACAAGTGGAAGTAGTAATCTAAAAAGCCTAAAACTAACGAAAATATCATTACTTAACCTAACCAATCATCAAGGGTGTACAGTTGGCCTAACCGGGAATTCAGTTGGCCTAACCGGGAATTCAGTTGGCCTAACCGGGCATTCAGTTGGCCTAACCGGGCATTCAGTTGGCCTAACCGGGCATTCAGTTGGCCTAACCGGGCATTCAGTTGGCCTAACCGGGCATTCAGTTGGCCTAACCGGGCATTCAGTTGGCCTAACTGGGCATTCAGTTGGCCTAACTGGGCATTCAGTTGGCCTAACTGGGCATTCAGTTGGCCTAACTGGGCATTCAGTTGATTATTTCGCCTAAATATCTTCTGATCGTTTCGTATTACGGCAATTAGGCACTCACTGTCGCATTTCGGGCAAGTTAAGGATGATAGAATAACGCCATAATTGATAAAAATATCCAATGTTTTCTCTTCATCTAGGGCACATGAATCAAGTTCTCAAAGTCAGAAACCACACGAACAGCACGTCATAATTCTATCACAAACACGACCAAACTGAATCCAATTAGAAAAAAAAATAGACAACAGAATCCAACCAACTAATTAAGTCGCAGAGTAGCGAAAAAATAGCCCAATCAGGAAAAATATTTTTTGAAAAAAAGTACATTATAGCCAAAACAGGAAATATTCACTATAAAAATGTCATAATATTCAAATCTACATAATTTGGTAAGGACGCATCTGACTTATATCAAAATGATGAGAAAATTATGCTTTAATATTTTATAATTATATTTGCTTTTGATATTCTGAACGTGACAATACTCATATCCTAAATAGGCACAGTAATTATACAAATAATAATGGCCCATTTAGACACTGTCAACATAGCTACAGACTTTTTCACTGTAGGCTGCAGTGGTTTTAAGATTAAAATTTGATCGACATCCAGATTACTAACTATGGTCAAGCTAAATTCATTAAAATTGATTCAGACTTACCACAAATGAAGTTGCCAGACATAGGTTTTGCAGTTTGAGTTAGGCTAGGGCTGTATTGCCCTTAAGTTTTAATAGGAGCTATTCCAGCCATTTTATTATTTAGTTAGGGCTGTTGTAGACTGGTTCAAGTTTCTTCTAGGTACCTAGTTTCAATCTCTTACCTTAGTTAAGTATTTTGATTAAGCTACTTACACCTAGTTCTGGTAGGCCACTATTTAGTTAAACAGGGTTTTAGTTTTTAGTTTAATTGCAGTGGTTAATATTGAGATTTAAAGGTTGACTTTAAGTTGCCCGGTTAGTTGGGGAACTACAAGAATTTTTTATAAAAAAAAAACTAGCCCACTTGATTCAACAATCAAAATTTTTTGAATGAATTGCAAAGAGCTGAGTTTTCAGTCTCAAAAACATTTTCTTTCTTCTTTTTGTTAATTAGGGAAACCCAGCTTCACTAGTTGGTTGGTTAGAAAAAACGGTTATTTTTTTTTATTAAATTTATTTTGTGGTAAATATTTGTTTTGTTTATATTTTATTTGGAAATATATGTGGTTATTTCTACACATCAAATTTTTTTAATAGCCCCCAGCCTTCTTTAGTTAACCTTATAAGGCTAACTAATGAAAATATCACGACCTAACTGTACACCCTTGACGATTGGTTAGGTTAGGTCATGATATTTTCATTAGTTAGCCTTATAAAGGTAACTAAAGAATGCTAGGGCCCCTGCTCTTCAGGTGATCCCAAGTATCTCTAAATTACGCTTAGCATTCCTAACAGATCTTTTAACCTGACATCTGAGCTCGATATATCTATTAAAGTTAGCTACCGTGCCATTGTGCTTATTAAGTCTATATGCTCTGTTATGCTCGTTTATAAACTCACCTATTTCCCTAGTTCACCACTTGGGCCTACCATGATTTCTAGCATGCTTGGGGCTATGTGGAATAAACTCCCTTTCGATATTCGAAAATTTTCTTTTAACGCCTCCCAATGAAAATTTGCGTCATTACCCATAACTAAATTATCCCAGTCCACTACTCTCATCCTGTCCGCAAAACTATCAAAATTAGCCCTACGAAAATCAGGGACTTCTATTACGTTACTTTCCTTACTGTTTTCTATCAATAGCTTAAACCTAATAATTTGATGATCACTACATCCCAAACTCTCACCTACTTCCAAACCTTTGACTATATTTCCGTCATTCGTCATCACCACGTCTAAAATATTGTTACCACGTGTTGGTTCGGTAACCATCTGTCGTAAAAAATTATCTTCCATGAACTCAATCAGTCTGAAACCCTCATCATTACTGGTAAAAGTCTCTTAATTAACTTTAGGGCAGTTAAAGTCTCTGACAACTATACTGTCCCAATTGACCACCACTCAAGCATCTGAGGAGTTTTCGATGAACCTTTGTGGTAATTGGAGAGGTTAATATTTACTAAATGCCATGAGCTGAACCTGTGATTGAAAATAACTTTTTATGAGGTAGTTTTAGTCGCTTTATTCAAATTTGCTACTCATTTCTGGGGCAAATGCTTATTTATGATAAAAATTATTATGATAAGATAATATATATAAATACATGCATTATTGCGCAAAGAATCATAATTTTGGGATTTTTGTAGAGGGAAATAGTGATGATGTCATATGACGTAATTTGCTATGCATTACCCACATGTTCCACAATCCTAATGGTGTCAATAATCCAGCAGGGTTGAAGCACCTTAAACAGAAAGAAACAAACAAACACAATCCTAAGCTTAACCCTAGTGACTAGTGATAAGGGTGCAGGTCCAAGTAAAGTTAGGCCTGATAGATGAGACAAAGTTAAAGGTTGGGCAAGGAATAGGATTAGAATAGTAATTGTATGACAGCAACTAATACAGTACTTACCAGTTGAGTTTTGCGAGATTCTCCTTGCATTAACTAGTGCTTTTATGCTCATCACTACTCCTTATCCCTTGTAATTTTATTCTTAATACTGATTTATAAACTTATATTTATTTTTAAAATCATTTATAGTTGTGGCATTTACTATACGACTCAGTGGCGGAGCAAGAGTGTCACGGGCCCCACAAAATTTAGATTTTAGTTTAGTTTATACATATGAACCACAAAAACCTTTCGATCCACTCAAGGTGGCCCTTAAAACTGGTTCCAATCAATTTGTGTTTTCTATCTATTCTAATTCACCTCAATTTATTGATTTGAGCAATAACTGAGTAACAAATAACAATAACTTTTCGTAAAATTTAAATAGTACACAGTGATCCACTATAGTCACTAATATTCAATAATACACTGCGAAAAATCAATTAACGTAATTTTTATTCGCACACTCATCCACTCAGTGTCTCAGTCATTGAAACTGATGCTTCACTGCGTGTCGAGTCGACAGATCCCAAATGAAGAAGAATATTTCTGAACATTTTGAAACGTTTCGTTTCGTGCGTCGATGTGCGATCAGAAATAAGTGGTGTCACAGTGTAGTATAGTATAGTATATACAGTAATATACTAGTATACCAGATAGTAGAATAATGTGATGGTTTCAGCATTTTGAATTCTAATTTTGATTTTTATCTATTGCAGACATCATTTCAGATGACCAATTATGTATTTAACATATATAGTATACAGTTTTACTATAAAGGGGCCTGTAGTCGAAAGAATAACCATGTTTATAAATGCATTTAAATACATTAAACAAGTTTAAAGGACTTATATTTTCATGCACATTTAGATCTAATTTTTATATGAAATACTTGAAAATTATTATTTTTCCTTGCAAATATTTTTCCTTGCAAATATCAACTAACCGGGCCCCCCAAAGGTCCAGGCCCCGGTGCACTGCACCACCTGCACCTAGCTAGATCCGCCACTGATATGACTTGCCAGTCCATTCCAGTTATCAACCACTGTGTAAATTAGTATTTTCTGATGTTTTTAGAATATTGTTTTTTGTATAACTTATAATCATGACCTCTCATTGTTATAATTTCTTTGAAAAAGTTTGTCCATGTTTATATTTTCCAGACCCTTCATTATCATAAAAACTTTGATCATATCTCCCCTTTGCCTTCTGTCTTCTAATGTTGTCAATCCAAGTTTCCTAAGTCTTGCAATGTTGGTGGCATCTCGGTAACATGGTAAAAATTTTTATAGTGGGCACACAAGGGGTCCTTCGGCCAATCTGGGTGGCTCCACTGTTGGTAATTATGTCGCAACTGACATGGCCTGAAGTTGAAATAAAAAATATATTTTTCAAGTGTATTTTGGTGTGCTCTGTTCAAATATGACCCTCATTTCTTGTGCAAATTAACAGAAATAGGTGTTTAGACCATGCAATAACAATTGTATTTCTGTTTATTTGCACAAGAAATGGTCATATTCAAACAACGCACACCAAAATACACTTGTAGCGGATCGACAATAAATAGACCAACAAATAGACAGACATACTTTCTTTCCACGCTACCATAAAACAGTTTGGAACACACGTGGGCAAACAAACAATGGAAAGTCTGTTCCTTCCCAAGGCGCGAAAGTAAGTTTTTATCAACCCAAGGACGCGCTTACAAGGCGTCTTAATAATTGGCGTGAAGTTCTACGTCACAGGAATTGCGTATAAAAGAGAGCATCCACGCTCACACACTCTCACTTCGTTGGCGCTTCCATTTCGTTCGCCTACTCGGTACGATACCACCTCTTCGACCTCCTACCGGTTTCGGCCGGAGGCGAGGCCCGCTACTTTCTTCAAGGCCTGCAATTTGTCATCAAGTGGGATCTACAGACCGCCTGCAGAAGCAATCCTTCGAGGCCCAACCGGAATCACTTCGGGCCTGCGGTTTGCCGGGTCGGCCTTCAAGTTTTTTTCCACCTTCCTCGAGATATATATTCAGCATCCCAGGCCTACGCCTGCACCTCATAAGGCTAGCCTGCACCTCGAGAAGTAACATCACCTCAGGCTTCCGAACTAAGCTTACATTCATCATCTCAAGAGGCTTAACGGACAACGACAACTAGAATCTGCGTAATAGGTTCGTCTTCAACCCGCCTTCAACAAAGGTTACGTCACCATAAGATAAGTACCTCCTATTCTAAGTACTCTTGTGAAGCCTACATTAGCCTACCGCCGAACGGTAGACTATACTCCCAAAGTGTGTAATCAAGCGTTCCCATTGACTCCCGTTAATAACGCAGTAGGCCTGTCATCCAATTCAAGTGTCATTTTATACCGTTATTCCGCGTATCATCCGTCATTATGTTCAAGTCATATATTTGTGTGTTAACTAAATATTCTCTTAACGTAATCATTTAACATCACATAATGTTCTTATATATAAATGATATTTTGTGTAAGCATTTCAATCCATTATTATTAGGCCACATCAATTATTCTATGTGCATCCATGCAATCATTTAGCCTACTTAATCAGTGTCATGTTTTTCCATTCAATGTACCAAACGCACGTGCATTCTTTATAGCATTAACTAGGCCCATTCAATGTTCCATATCGCATGCCATTTACATACCATTAATGAGTACATTATTACGTGTCAATTAAGCTATTAACTTCATTTTATTAGCTAAGCCTATGCCATAAGCATAACGTAAAACTACCAATTAATTACTGTCAATTCTTTGTTATATCACAGTGAATAAAATAACGGATTTATTTTCATAATAAACTACAAAACCCAAAAGGTGTCTTTTATAACCTTAACATTAATTTGCTTGGGCGTAAACCAAAGCTGGTGACCTCGCTGCCATTTCGGTCACTTCCAATAGTATGGTGGACCTAATCAAATAACCAGTCATTCCAATCGGTGATACTGTATAACAATATAAATTATTAACCCAGCCTTTCATTAATAAGCAATCAGTCAGTCATTGCATCAATTAATCATTGCATACAATTAAATCATTATCACCTTAAACGGTTAAAACTAGGTCCACTATACACTTGAAAAATGTATTTTTGATTACATTTTATACAATAAAGCATAACTTAACATGTTCATGTTACGAGATTTCGTAAATGATGCATTACCACAAGAAATGTGCAACACCTCAAAATTAACCAGAAAAGTTTGCTCACATCATTTTCATTTAAACTAACGAAAATATCATGACTTAACCTAACCAATCATCAAGGACGTTCAATTGACCTAACTGGGCATTCAATTGACCTAACTGGGCAATATTGGTTATTTCACCTAAATATCTTCTTATCTTTTTGTATTATCATGACGAATCAAGTTCTCAAAGTCAAAACCACACGAATAGCACGTCATAATTCTATCACAAACACCACCAAACTGAATCCAATTAGAAAAAAAAAATAGCCAGAACAGAAACCAACAAACTAATTAAGTCGCAGAATAACATGATGTCATACCACCCCCGACTACAAATACACTAATATATATATATATATATATATATATATATATATATTTTATTATTATTTTCTACAATAGTTTGCACAAAAAATGAGTGACAAATTTGAATAAAGTGACTAAAACTAACTCATAAAAAGTTATTTTGATTTACAGGTCCAGCCCATGTCATTTAAACCATATTAACCCCACTGTTAATATAAACAACTGTTGCTCTCCTCTGAATTTTCTCTACAGTCTGTCTTTTCTAAGGAAAGGAGACCAAGCCTGCATTGCATACTCTAGGTGAGGTCATACATAACTTTTGTATGGAATTTTGAAGTTTTCAATTTGTATAGCTGAAGGAGTGCCTGATTATTCCCATTTGATTTGCTTTTTTTATTATTTCCTTTACATGATCTACTTTCAAATTTAGTCTTATAAATACTCCTAGATCCTTTTCTCTTCTTGTTATTATGGTCAGAGATGTTCCATTCATCTCATACTGCAAATGTAGATTTCCCACTTCTAAGTGCATTACCTCGTATTTCTTGACATTAAAATACAATATTAGGTTTTAGATAATATATATAATCGATCGTTGCGCCACCGATGGATGTCTTGGGCTTGCGTGATCAATGGATAAAACCCAAGCTGATGAAAATGAATGAAGCATGCAATGAGAATTCAAGTTCAAGGCCAGATGGGAAAGCGTACTTTGTGGACTGCACAAAAAAGATGCGAGTTTGTTTTTTTCCTGTAAAAGAATGAGAAATATCGATGGATTAAAACTGTAACCACTGTGTTTTAACCAGGGCTGTGGAGTCTGAGTCAGAGTCAGAGTCAGAGTCGTGGAGTCGGTCAATTTTAGGTGGAGTCGGAGTCGGAAGTGCATAGTTGGATGGAGTCGGAGTCGGTGCAAATCCTTCAATTATTGTTATTTTATTTATTTATTGGGTTCAAAATCCCAGCTGAGCCGTGAACGGCCAAATTCTAAAGGGCCAGTTCTACCTACAGCCCAAGTTAAGCTAAAATTAAAACTTACGGATTTGAGATTCTATTAGGTCCTACCTCAGGGTTGCTGACTCGATGTGGGCCTACCTTAGGCCTTAGTTGTATGAATTTAAGATAAAAACAAAAGGGGTACTATTTATGGTCTTCTTTCTCAACCTTGCAACAACAACGCAACCAACCTGGACTATTGCACGATGCAACAATCTTGTATCTAAACAACCAAACTTAATTGCAAGAGAGCTCTCTATCAGACCACACCCTGTACGTACGACATCCCACAAACGAGTAGAAAGGACGCGCAGCGCCCCAAAATGATGCCACCAGAGTGGCCAAATACTGATGCCACAAGAGCCCAAAAATGCTAGCTCTAAATCAAGTTAATTTTTCACTAACCTTACAATTATGCGATGGATATATATACACCTTAACTTAATATATACAAGCAATGCTGCATCAATCAGCTTAGTCATCATATCGCCTTGGGACAACAATGGTTCTTCCTCTTCTAGATTTTCTAACAATTATAACCATAGCAGCCTAGGCCTAGGCCTAGCTCAATTTTATGAATAAAATAGATTTAACCTAATGTTTTAATATATAATATAATATAATATATAAATAATATATAATATATAAATATAAATATAGTTGCTTATAATTAATAAGGATTATAATTAATTAATTAACATAATTAATAATGAGGAAATTTAAAAATTTTGTATTAGCAACCCTAAATCTTTTTCAGATTTTTAGATTTCAATTTGATAATTTTGATAAGCATCACTGAAAGAAGATTTAATGGAAGCGATCCTTTTTTTAAAAACAAATTCAGTTTAGGTTAGTACATTTTGCTACGGATGTTTATAATAATACAAAAACCATCTTATTAATTTGCTAAACCAATAATAATCTTATTTTGTTTAAGCTTCAATCAGTTTGTATTTTGGGATTTATTGTAATTTTTGAATAAAGAGAAAAAAAGCCATTAAGGCATAGTTATAGCCACTAAGTACCCTGATGACTGTAAGCTGACCATACGTACCGTTTTGTATGGGTTTTTGTATGGGTTCTGTCACTGAAGAATAATTGTAAGCTCAATATGTTTATGTACTTACTTTTTCATGAATACAGAATATTACATAACCCCCGTCCCTTTTTTGCCATCCCAATGTCCCGTTTTTGTCTCAAGGAAATATGGTCAGCCTACTGATGAGTCATGTGGTGGTGACGAAATGCCTTGTTTATGAATCTTGGCCTAATAAAACTAATCGCAATCAGTTTGGCCTTAACATTCCATCGGAGTAGGAGTCGGAGTCGTAATTATGCAAGTCAGATTTCTGGAGTCGGAGTCAGAATGTTAAAATTTTTGGAGTCGGAGTCGGAAAATTTTATCACCGACTCCACAGCCCTGGTTTTAACTCGGGATACTACTATATATACAACTGGCCTGCATGCACTACACAAAAAAAACTAAAATCATCATCATCTAGTTTTTTACCACTGTTAGTTACTAATCTTTCTTATTTTAATTGAAATCAATAAATTATGAGCAATTTGTGAATTTTTCAATTAGCACACTCCTATAACAGTGCTAATTGTAAACTAGTAAATGACAGATGGCCAACGATGGATGTCTTGGGAACACAAGTTTATCGTTCTAACAATAATTTATGAACTGAAGAAATTTCATGTCACTGTAAATAGGTACTTTATTGTAACAGGATAAAGTACCATTAATACAAATGCGAAACAACTGACCACCCGAATGCCTAAGATAACCTAAAATGAATAAGTTGTGTGTGGACAACTCATAACTTATAGATTTCAATTAAAATAAGCAAGATTAGCATATAATATCTCAGATTTCTTAAATCATCAGTACTTGTTGCATGAAAAATCAATATGGCAACTCTACATGAAGAATACCTTAACAAATTAGCTGAGGAACAGGCTGCATCTAAGAAGAATATTGTCATCAGTGAGGATAAGTACAATCACGTAAATTTGAGTTAGCTGAACTTCGTCACTTTGGACTTGATGAAGCATTAGTTGTTCCGAACAGTGATAAAAAAATAGCAGATAGTGATTCTAGGTTTCTATGTGTAGTGCATGCAAGCCAATTGTATAAAGTGGTATCCCAAGATCATTTCACAGAGTTGAAACAGTGGTTACAAAAACGTGCTCAAGTTCATCCAACGCAGCTATTTTGCAGTAACCAAGGTATTTGTTCAAGAGTTCTGTTGAACATGCCCTGTTTGTCAACTCAGTCAACCTACAGTGACTCGCCCACTGTTACGTCAGATACTCAGATTGTGGAGAATGACTTTTTGGATCGTGTTCAAGTTGATCTCATCAACATGTGCCATAGCCCTCATGGTGAATTCAAATACATTGGACACTTTATGGACCACTTTTCTAAATTCCATGTGTTGTTCCCATTTGCACAAAAAGATGCCGACTCTATTTCCAGAATGTTAGAAGAAAGAGTCCTCGCCTACCTTGGACCACCAAAGATCTTCCATTTTGATAATGGAAGAGAATTTGTGAACCACTTGATTCAAGCTATGTTCAGCAGATGGGGAGGTGAAGTCACATTTGTCAATGGTCGACCTAGACCAGTGGTGGCGAACCTATGGCATGTGTGTCCATTTGGGCACGCGATCAAATTTGCCTGGCACGCCTAAGCATAAAAATTGTTATCCAAAAAATGAGTATAAAATAATAGACTTAATGTTTATAATTTGGTGTAATATATATAAACTTTGGTGAGCCTGCTAATTTTTTTTTTATGGTTTACATAGTATTTTTTGGCACGCGACTATAAAAAGGTTCACCACCCCTGCCTGACCTAGACACTCTCAATCTCAAGGTCTCATCGAAAGGGGAAACAGAACTGTAGAGAAGAAACTGACAAGTGACAGTGATGAAAGGAGAGCACAACCCAAATGATGAATGTTTCCCATGGTCAGAGTGGCTGCCACAGATCATGTATTTCATGAACTCTGAACAGCACAAAGGCCTGAAGAAATAGCTAGTATTTAATTTTGGCAATAATTAAGATAGATTCTATAGGATCAGAAGGTTAAAAATTTTTAGTTATACTTTGGGTTGCCAGACGTCCCACATTTGATCCAAAAATCGCACGTCCCACTTTGTATTCAAAATGTTCCGCAAAAGATATTTTTAAGCAAATTTTTTCAGGATGACTTAGGATTTTTTAGAATTATGTAGAATTCTGTAGATTAATGTTGAATGTTCTAGAACATCCTAGAAATTACATAAGCTTACAAAATGTTGTGTTTGGCCACAAGTTGGCAGTTTTTCAGCTGTAGTTATATTGTAAGCTTTGAATTAGTGTGAATCAGAATCAAAACTTAGAATAAGAACTGTTGATGTGGTCATTTTGTGGAGATGACAAATACGAGCATTGTGGGGAAAATAAAACACCGAATACACAATTTATGCAAGTGTACTTTGGAACAGCTGAGACAGACGAATGAGCGAAACGCAAAACAAAACAAAAGAACACAAAATAGAAAACGACAAAATAATAATGGTATACTAAAATATACATACAGTAAATGGGCATAATTACCAGTAAATATTTATCAATCAAACTTATGTTTATATTCAACACCCCCTCTTAAACTTAAGTTTCCTTTTCTCGAAGATACAAAATTATACCCTCCAAAATAAAATATTGTTACACTTTAGTCATAGGTATGACAAACGAAAAAAAAAAAAAATATATACATACATGATACATACATATAATATACATTATATGCAGTATACATACCAATACATATATAACACAGAATATATATTATACTATCTGATATAAATCATACATATATATATATACCATATATCAATAATACAATACCATACCATAATCAAAATCAAATTGAATCAATATATATCAATATATCACAAATAATATATATACCATATATATAAATCATAGTTACCATTCAAATCTTGTAACCTCTAATAATTTTGAATCTATTTAACTTTTCTTTATTGACAGGTTTAGTAAATATATCAGCAACATTATCATTTGTAGGCACATAATGTAAAATAACACTATTATTTTGAATTTGAGACCTTATGTAATGATATTTAATATCAATATGCTTTGTTCTTTGGTGGTGCACTGGATTTTTAGCCAACTCAAGTGCTCCTTGATTATCAACATATAAGGTCACTGATAATTCATTACAACCTTGCATATCTATCAGTAATTGTTGCAAAAATTTTGCTTCCTTAATGGCAAATGTTAACGCTATATATTCTGCCTCACATGAGGACAAGGCAACACAATTTGCTTCTTAGATTTCCAAGAAATTAATGGACCATTATCATTCAACTGGAAACAATAACCTGAGATACTCTTTCTGTCATTAGAGCCTCCCCAGTCTGAATCACAAAATCCAACAAAATTCAAATCATTACAAGACTTTTGAAATGTTAAACCATAATCTAGTGTGCCTTTAATATATTTTAAAGCAAACTTACTTAAGTTCAAATGGACATTGGTAGGCTTAGACATATACTGAGACAGTTTAGAAACCACGTAACATAAATCTGGCCTAGTACAAGTCAAACATATATTAAGCTACCAACAATTTCTCTATATAATTTTGGATCAATCAATTCCTTGGAATCAGAAACTATATCTTTGTTCACACACATATCGCATGGAATCAATTTAGGATTACAATTGGTCATATCAAATCTACGCAATATTCTTTCCAAATATTTTGTCTGGTTCATTTTGATACTATCACCTTCAAACTGAAATTCAATACCTAAGAACCAATTTAATTGACCTAAATCTTTCATTTTAAATCTTTGAGACAAAGAAAATTTGACATCATTAACAGTATTTAAATCACTAGCAGATATAACTAAATCATCTACCCAAACAATTACTATTATGCATAAATCATCTTTATGTTTAGTATAAACGCAATGATCACAAAATGACTGCTTGAAATTTTGACTAATAAAAAAAAAATCATGAAGTATATTATTCCAATTTCTACCACTTTGTTTAAGTCCATACAAAGATTTGTTTAGTTTACATACAAGTCGTTCATCATTTTTCATTGTTTTTACAAAACCTTCAGGCTGCTCAACAAATAACTCGCAGTCTATGTCAGCGTTAAGGTAAGCTGTCTTTACGTCCATTTGGTGGACAACAAAACCATTCTGGACAGCTAACTGCATGAGTAAACGGACTGATGTAATACGGGCAGTTGTAGAAAATGTTTCTACATAGTCAATGTTTTCAATTTGGGAATAACCTTTCGCCACATAACGAGCCTTGAATTTTTCTTCATTGTTTGGTCCTAGCTTCACGGCGTAAACCCACCTTCCACCTACTACGGATCGATCCTTAGGCGCTGCCGCGCTGGTACAAGTTCATATGTATCATTTTCTTCTAGGGATCTTATTTCATCATTCATTGCATTTTTCCACTTAAATGCTTCGGGAGATGCAATGGCTTCATTGTAAGTCCTAGGAATATTACTGACTCTATAACAGTAATCAATAGTGCAGCTTGCAGCGTCTAAGCTATCTGGGTCCACATAATCTTCCAGATATTTGGGTGCATTCCGTCTTCTCTGTGGGCGCTTTTGGTTTTCCTTTTCTGTCTTTGGCTCAACTTCACCTTCTAAATTTCTTATAGGGGTTTCAACTTTTTCATTTTCTTCTGGGGTTCTACGTTGTATTGTAAGAGTCCTGTTTTATTTATTTAGACCTTTACAAGTTTACGTAGATAATTAACTATATGCCAGGGTCACCAGCGCCCAAGTACTAGATTGGCATCCGGCACTGCGGCGCAAAGTTAATTTTAATAAAAGAAGGGAAGGACTGATTATTAAATCAATATGAATTTTTATATTTTATTAACAACAATTAATAAGTATATGCAAAGGGGATTTTTACCCGTAACAACTTTGATGGACTTATAATGGTGAGATTAAATAATGGCCTGTTTGGCTAATATATAACAGTCTGCAAATAATACTGATTATAATAATAAATATGCAATACAAATAATAGTAATAATAGTAGTAATAATAGTAGTAATAATAACAATAATAATAACAAAGATAATAGCCACAATGACAACCTTGTCACAAAGGAACTTTGCTTGCTGGCGGGGTGATTTCGAATAATAATGGTTTTTTTGGCGTCCTTTGTGTTGTCGTTGCACACAAGTTTGTTTTTACTTAACAATTTTACCAACCAGCCAAAATAATCCTTAAAGCCCATTCATGTCTAGTCACACCACACTGAATTCTTAAGAATTAAATTTGATCACTGGACATATTTAACTTGTATTTATTTATTTATTTATTTATTTTAGATTTAAATATTTCACTCATGCCAATTTGTGGCAGTTTTCACTAATAAAGAATAATCTTGTGGTGCAGGCACTACAAGTACTGCCCCCCAAAAACATGGTTGTCAGGGGTAAAAAAAAACACTTAAATGTCAAAACGCACTGGCTTACGAATGACTCTTCCAGAACG
The DNA here is from genome assembly GCA_023014485.1 of Bathynomus jamesi. Taxonomy (NCBI): domain Eukaryota; kingdom Metazoa; phylum Arthropoda; class Malacostraca; order Isopoda; family Cirolanidae; genus Bathynomus; species Bathynomus jamesi. Next base: position 695,450 of record JAJOZX010001675.1, on the reverse strand, counting down.
AGTCGTTGTTTGCTTTTGGATGGCAATATCCTGCAGCACTGGTTCTGAAGGCATGGATGGTGCTACAGGTGCAGTAGGGACATTGGGGGAAGGGGATTCTTGGTGCCTGTGCGATGGAGCCACTGGCTGGTTCAAAGACAGTTGGTTGCGATAATGAAGGAGAATTGGAAGAGGGATGATAGATTGTTGTACCCTCGGATGAGGTGGTGGTACATAGGATTTAGGAAGGGTAGATTGCTGTACCTGTATATGAGATGAAGGTACAGAAGATTGAGGAGGGATAGGTTGCTGTACCTGTATTTGAGGTGGAGGTACAGAAGATTGAGGGAGGATAGGATCTTTTGTTGGAGAAAAATCAAGGTATGCTGGTTTCAACGGTCCACAGAAACAGTTTCACGCTTGCCCACCTTGTCAATGATGAAAGTTTTGGGTTTACGGTCTAGCACAAGGAAGGGACCATCATAGGGGCAGTGAAGAGGGTAGCGGTGAGCATCATGTCTCAAAAAACATGTGTGCAAGTTTGTAAATCAGGGGAAACGAAGGTAGTTTGTGAAGTGGAAGTTCTAGGTGCTGTGGGACGAATTTGCTTCATAACAGAGCGTAATGTCTTAACATACGAAGCAGGATCACATGCGGGGTTAATGGGTGTAGGTGTGAAAAATTCTCCGGGTAACCGGAGTGTGGTACCGTAAACTAATTCTGCTGCAGAGCATGCAAGATCAGTCTTCAGAGCAGTACGAATTCCGAGTAGGATTAGGGGTAGCCTGTCCACCCATGTAGTAGATGGATCAGTGGCTCGCAAGGAACTTTTAAGTTGACGATGGAAGCGTTCTATCACCCCATTGGATTGCGGGTGATAGCTTGTTGTTCTGATGCGCTCAGTCCCAAGAAGGAGCATGAGTTCCTTCCATAAGGCCGATTCAAACTGGGCACCTCTGTCTGTGCAAATGGTTGCAGGTATTCCAAAACGGGAAACCCAACATGAAACAAAGGCGTGAGCTACTGCAGAAGCAGTACAAGAAGTCAAAGGAACAGCTTCTGGCCATCTTGTGAACCTATCAATGACAGTGAGAAGATAGGTATAACCTCGAGAAGAATAGAGGGGGCCGACTATGTCTAGGTGTATGGCCTCAAAACGAGCCTTTGGCAAAGGAAAGGTACCAATTTCTGACTTTGTGTGTCGGTGAACTTTGGCACGCTGACATTGAAGGCAAGATCGAGTCCAATTGCGGATATCTTTGTGCATACTTGGCCATACAAACCTAGCTGCAATTAATTTTTGGGTGGCCTTAATTCCCGGGTGAGAAAGGGAATGGAGTTTAGCAAAAACAGCTCTTCGCAGCCCTTGTGGGACCAACGGTCGAATATGCTCAGTCGAGACGTCACATAAAATTAGTAAGTCTGACTTGGGTTCAACTGGTAAAGAGCGGACTTGCAATGAAGTGGGTGAATTAATAAGAGTTTGGAGGTCTGTATCCGTGGACTGAGCCTTAGCCATCTCTGAAAGGTTGATGTGAGAGTGTCCAGGGTCAGAAATTGCTGAGATGCGAGACAGCGCATCCGGCACAACATTCAAAGAACCTGAAATGTGTCGAATGTCTGAAGTAAATTGAAGAATAAAATCAAGGTATCTTCGCTCATTAGGAGCATGAGAGTCTGATTGAGAATGGAGAGCAAATATTAACGGACGATGATCCGTAAAAATGCTAAAGTCACGTCCTTCCAGGAATGACCTGAAATGACGGATGGAGAGGTATATCGCCAGCAACTCTCGACCGAAAGTGCTGTACCTCATTTGTGAAGGTGAGAGCTTGCGTGAAAAGAATGCGAGAGGTTCCCAAACGCCTGAAACAAGCTGCTGGAGCACTCCTGACACGGCAACGTCAGAGGCATCAGTGGCTAAGTTCAGAGGAGCGTCTGGTTGAGGGTGAACAAGGCATGTAGCTCGTGCTATAGCCTCTTTTGCTTGTGAAAAAGCGTTGGTAGCTTCGGGGTTCCACAGAACTGCAGTGGATCTGCCCCTTTTTGATTGGCGAAGAAGAGAGGTTATGGGTGCAAGAATGTTTGCACACTGAGGAATGAAGCGATGGTAGAAGTTTACCATCCCTAAAAGCGGCGAAGTTGCTTTTGAGTTTGCGGTTGTGGGAAAGACCTTATGACAGATACTTTATTTTCGAGAGGAGAAATGCCCTTCGAAGTAACTTTGTGTCCTAAGAAGGTGAGTTCATCTACAGCAAAGACACATTTTTCAGGGTTTAGCAATACACCATATTCTGCCAACCGAGAAAAAACTAAGCGTAAATGTTGAATATGTTCTGAGGGAGAAGAACTTGCGATGAGAATGTCATCGACATATGTGAAAGTGAAGGAGAGACCTCTCAACACTTCATCAATGAAGCGTTGAAAAGTTTGGGCCGCATTACGCAGTCCGTATGGCATTTTTGTCATTTCAAATAACCCAAAAGGGGTTGTTATAGCAGTTTTATGTATCATCAGGGTGTACAGGAATTTGATGAAAGGCTCGCACCAAGTCAAGGCGTGAAAATACTGTGGTGCCATGGAGAGCAGAAGTAAAATCGTGTAAGTGAGGAAGGGGATAGCGATCTGGAATCGTGTTGTCATTCAAAGCACGATAATCTCCACATGGACGCCAGTCTCCAGGTGTAGGTTTTGGGACCATGTGTAAAGCAGAGGCATACGGGCTACTTGAAGGCCGTATAATACCGAGTTCAAGCATGTGTTCAAACTCTCGTCTCACAATTGCAAGACGATCTGGAGCTAAGCGACGTGGGCGGGTGAAAACAGGTGAGCCTACCGTATCAATACGGTGGACAACAGTGTGTTTAATAGGGGTATCCTTAGAACAGGGTTGAGTAAGTGAAGAAAATTCATTTAGGAGCTGCTCTATAGCAGGTGAGCACAGTGGCAGAGAACTTGCCAATAATGAAGAGGGGTGCACGGTAGGAGAACCAATTACTGAAAGATGTGTGACATTATCAATTAATTGTGCTCTACGAACATCAACTAATAAATCATTAGCAGAAAGAAAATCAGAGCCTAACATTGGAGTATATACATCCGCGACAAGAAATATCCAGCGGAAAACACGTCTAAGTCCAAGAGAAACTGAAATAGAACGATGTCCATAAGTGTGAATAGATGAAGAATTAGCTGCACGTAAAATGAAAGGAGAAGGTCCGTTTGCACGGTCTGCGGCTGTTGCAGGAATAACACTGTATTGAGCTCCAGTGTCAATAAGGAATGCATAGCCTGAAAGTGGATCATGCAAGGTGAATGTTGGACCAGGTGGTGCAGTAGCTTGTGAATCATTAAATTTTTGTGGAAGAAGGTTAGTATTGCTGTGGGAAGGAGTTTGTGTTGTATTTGGAGAATTAGTTGGGGGTATTAAATTAGCTGTGGTTGAATAAGTAGGTTGCGATTCTTTAACTTTACTTGCGTACGTAGGTTGGTTTGACAGTGTTAAATGAGGTAGTGGTAGGGTTAGTTGAAGTAAGGATAGGAGGAGAGGCTTGAGAGGCTGTAGCGTCAGACGCCTGTGACACCAGCCTGGTTAGTTTAAAGGAGGGTTAGGAGTCCATGGGCAAGGTGTGAGACAGCGCGTTGCACGATCTTTAAACTTTTCATGATACCAGCAAGGAGGGGTATGAACAGTAGACTGTGGTAAGGAAATAGGTTGAGAATGGGGCTGAGTAGTGGGGATTGAGGATTGAGGATGAGGTAAGGCTAATAGATTTGGATTAGGAGCAACCAACTGACCTGTTTGCGGTGGCTGTGGTTGTAGGAGAACGAGGCGTTGTCCAGGTTCATATTGGGAGGCTCTAATTGGACCAGAGGGTCGTCCTCGTCTTGAAGAACTTCTCTCTCGTTCCCTGTTGTTAGCTAGCTCTATTCGGAGAGCTTTAAATTCATCTTTAAGTGTTTGTAGAATTTCGTTGGATACTTTAAGACCTTGTGCAGCCGGACTCAGATTGTCGTCCTGCGTGGCACAGATTTGGGGGTGATGGGTGTGGTTATCTACTTGGCCAAGGTGGATTTCAATCATCATCTTATCAGCTGTTTTAGCCATTGTGAGGAGGTCTGTATCATCTGGCATACAACGGAGCATTGGCCGTAGGGCAGTAGGGAGACCATTGAGGAAGCGGCGTCGCATTAAGGGTGAGTTTTTATCGTCTTCATTGGTCTGTCCAGCCAGGTCTTGCAGATGTCTCAGGAAGGCTGTTGGCGTTTGATCCCCAAGAACTTGGTCCTTGAGTAGAGCATTGAGTCGCTCTTCTTCTGATTGGCCGAGTCTCCTGACTAACTCGCTGAGGAGGCTCTCAAAAGCTTGGTCAGACGGAGGCAATAGAGTTACATCCCGCACTACTTTGTATACTTGTGTAGGCAGGAGGTTCTTTGTGAAGGAACTTGGTTCGTGGGTCCGTAACTCCTTTTATCTCGAAATAATCCCGCAGTTGACTCACAAAGATTCCAGGCTCTTCAGCGGTGAATTGTGGAGTGGTAGGCTGATACATTGTGAGAAGTCCGTTATAGGTGGTGAATTTGGAGTACCACCGTTGGATGACCCTAGGTTGTTGTTGGTCATTGTGGCTATTATTTGTTACAATACTAAAAAAAATTAAAATGTGTCAAAAACTGACAAGATTTCAACAAATGTTGTTGAATGTAAATAATGGCTTCAGGTAAGCTTGGTTGAGTATGAGACTCAATTTGAGTTATGAATGCCAATAACAAAAAGTTACGTAAAAATTTTTTTTTTTTTTTTTATGATGTAGCCCAATATTAGCAGAAAAATAGTCTGCGTATAGGCTGTTTACAAAATATAAGTAAAAAAATTTTTTTATGATGTAGCCCAATATTAGCAGAAAAATAGTCTGCGTATAGGCTGTTTACAAAATATAAGTAAAAAAATTTTTTTTATGATGTAGCCCAATATTAGCAGAAAAATAGTCTGCGTATAGGCTGTTTACAAAATATAAGTAAAAAAATTTTTTTATGATGTAGCCCAATATTAGCAGAAAAATAGTCTGCGTATAGGCTGTTTGCAAAATAAGTAAAAAACTTTTTTATGATGTAGCCCAATATTAGCAGAAAAATAGTCTGCGTATAGGCTGTTTGCAAAATATAAGTAAATTTGCATAAAAAAACTTTAGAAAATGCTGAATTTATAAAAAGGCAAAATAAAAGGAATATATTTTGCAATAGAATACACTTCCAGTACAGGTGAGTGCTTTGTACTAGTGAATTTAATAAAATTATAGATGCAGACTGAATATATTGACAAAAATTGAGAAAAAACTTTTAGAAATTTTTTTTTTTTTTTTGCATAAATTATGGTGTTTGGTCACTCCGGGGTCACCAATTGTAAGAGTCCTGTTTTATTTATTTAGACCTTTACAAGTTTACGTAGATAATTAACTATATGCCAGGGTCACCAGCGCCCAAGTACTAGATTGGCATCCGGCACTGCGGCGCAAAGTTAATTTTAATAAAAGAAGGGAAGGACTGATTATTAAATCAATATGAATTTTTATATTTTATTAACAACAATTAATAAGTATATGCAAAGGGGATTTTTACCCGTAACAACTTTGATGGACTTATAATGGTGAGATTAAATAATGGCCTGTTTGGCTAATATATAACAGTCTGCAAATAATACTGATTATAATAATAAATATGCAATACAAATAATAGTAATAATAGTAGTAATAATAGTAGTAATAATAACAATAATAATAACAAAGATAATAGCCACAATGACAACCTTGTCACAAAGGAACTTTGCTTGCTGGCGGGGTGATTTCGAATAATAATGGTTTTTTTGGCGTCCTTTGTGTTGTCGTTGCACACAAGTTTGTTTTTACTTAACAATTTTACCAACCAGCCAAAATAATCCTTAATAGCCCATTCATGTCTAGTCACACCACACTGAATTCTTAAGAATTAAATTTGATCACTGGACAAATTTAACTTGTATTTATTTATTTATTTATTTATTTTAGATTTAAATATTTCACTCATGCCAATTTGTGGCAGTTTTCACTAATAAAGAATAATCTTGTGGTGCATGGCACTACAGTATAAAATCTAATGGATCATCATGGGTAACTTCATGTTGTTGGTTCACTTCATGAAATCTGACACATCTTACTCTTCTAACTTCATCTTTCTCTGGAAAGTATACCAGGTAAGCAGGACTGCTAACATCATAGCCTATAAAAACTCCCTGCTCACTTCTTGCATCCAATTTTTGCTTCTTTTGTACATAGGCAAAACAATTGCAGCCAAAAGTGTGCATATTACTGATGTCAGGTTTCCTTTCATGGAACATTTCATGAGGTGTCTTCCCAGTTCTTTGATTAAAGCATCTGTTTCTGGTGTATGCTGAAGCTCTAACTGCATAATTCCATAGTTTCTTTGGTAATTTTGCTTCTAATATTAAGCATCTGGCCATTTCAAAAAGGCTTCTCCATGTCCTTTCAGCAGTACCATTCTGTTGCGGCGAGTAAGGGGCTGAAAATTCATGTTTAATTTTATTACTCACCATGAGAGACTTGAATTCTGAACTGGTAAATTCTGTCCCATTGTCTGTCCTAAATCTTTTAACAGAACCATATGGAGCGATATCAGCCAAAAATCTTGCTGTAGCAGAAGTAGCATCACTCTTACTCCTTAAGAAATAAACAAATACTACACTTGTATAATCATCAACAAATATAATTGCAAATCTAGAATTTTCTCTTGAAATTGGATCTATTGGGCCCGCTAAATCACAATGTATTAATTCTAAACGTTTGTTAGCTCTTTTATCAGGTTCTCTACATCTGTATTGGCACATTTTTCCTTCAACACAGGTTTTACAGTTAAAATTGTCTTTACCAATAATTTTCATTCCTTCAACAACTGACTCAAGCTTCAACAGATCTTTGACATTACAATGTCCTAAAATTTTATGCCATTCTTCAAGAGAATGCATTTTTTGGGTTTTCACATTGTTCAAAAAATATAATTTTCCAGATTTTTCTATATCAAACACAGTACCATCTGGAGCTATCAGTTCTGCGGAATTAGGGTAAAATTTTACAGATACTCCATTCTCTGTTGCAGCTTGAACAGAAAATATATCCTGCTTGTAAGAAGGAATACACAATGTATCTTTAAGGGTAACTTTCCTTTTCTTACCTTGAGAGTCCCTAATAACAACATTAGCATCACCTCTGCCAGACACAATGACATTGGATCGGCTTCCATCAGCAAGCTCAATAAAATGCTTTGATGAATCAAAATCCTTATCCAAATTAACAAATTTTGATTTATCCCTAAGTATATGAGCAGTTGCTCCACAGTCAATCAACATATTGCATGAATCTATCTCATTATTGTGTTCATCAAAAGTTACACTGGTATTTACTTTGAAAATAAAAGATTCATCTTTTCTATTATCATCCACAACAAGGCTCACAGAATTTTTCTTCCTACAGAATTCTGTATCATGAGAGTTACTTTTACAGAAGTCACACCATCTACTAGATTTTAAAGAACTATTTTTATTTTTACACAAACTTTTTGTGTCCAGGTTTTCCACATGAGTAACACCTTAATTTTGAATTACTATTGACATTAGATTTGACTTTCATGACATTGTCATCACTAGTACTATAGGTTAACCTACACTTTTCTGACTCTTCATAACTTCTCAATGCAGACTTAAAGTCCACAAAATTCATGGTACCACCCCTCTGAGTGACCACTGTAGAAAAGGCCTTAAAGTCATCAGGTAATCCTTTTAAAATCATTGCTACCAATAAGCTATCAGAAATTGTCTCACCAGCAATCTTCAATGATGCGGCAGCTGTCTCCGCTCTGATCATATATGCTGTCACACTCTCCTGTCTGCTCATTTTTAGTGATGTGAGCTCAGTGTAGAGGGAGATTACCCTAGGTTTGGAACTACCTAGATAATACTCACGGGGAATTTTTAATGCCTCTCGTCCATTGTCTTTTGCATCTCTAATGATTAAAGACAAACTTTTGTCATCGAGCACTTGCACAAGCTCGGCAAAAACTTCGGCATTTTTCTCAGGATCAACATCGCCATCTTGTGCTCCTTCTACGACCGAAAGCAACTTTTGAAATCGGAGATGCCCTCTAAATTTAACCTCCCACAATTCGTATTTTCCCTCATCTCCATCAAAATAGAGACGTGACCTGGGCCCATAACCTGTTGATGTGGTCATTTTGTGGAGATGACAAATACGAGCATTGTGGGGAAAATAAAACACCGAATACACAATTTATGCAAGTGTACTTTGGAACAGCTGAGACAGACGAATGAGCGAAAAAACAAAACAAAAGAAGAACACAAAATAGAAAACGACAAAATAATAATGGTATACTAAAATATACATACAGTAAATGGGCATAATTACCAGTAAATATTTATCAATCAAATTTATGTTTATATTCAACAAGAACTCACGATTAAAGAAAAAAATTTTATGACTTAAGGAATTTCGGTTATACTTGAAGTCAGAAGATGGAGCTAAAATTTTGAAGATTAAAAGTATTGACATGTCTTAATATAATTAGTAAAGTGATGTATACTACAATATTTAATATGCTATGATATTTCAATATTATGTATAATAATTTCAATATTATTCACAATGTTTAATTGTTAAGCATTATTTTAATAACATTTTTCTAATTTTGTTTGTTGTAACCATTGAAGAAATCTTGTTTCATTTTGAAAATGTTTAAAAAAAAATTTTGTCCAGCATGGCCATTTGAAAAATCTGGCAACCCAAGTTATACATATATAAAAATAGTAGCTATTTCATTTTTGTAATATTAAAAGGTAATTATGTGTTTTAAGTAACTCAGTCATTTTACACACCAAAATACATTTTTCTAGTAGTATTTGATGTGATTTGTTCAAATATGACCCCCATTTCCGTCGGAAATGAGATCCAACAAAGTTATAGTACTTTGAAGTTTGGCTCATTTTCAAGGGAAATGGAAGTCAAAATCTAAGCCAATCAAATATTACTAGGAAAATGTATTTTGGTATTAACCTAACCTAACCTAACCTAACCTAACCTAACCTAGAGTATTACCTTATTATGGATTAGGTGGTGGATACAGACGAGAAATAGTGACGAGAAAATGGTGCACATAATTACCCAAATCATATCAAATACTACTAGAAAAATGTATTTTGGTGTGTAAAATGACTGAGTTACTTAAAACACAATTACCAAGATTGTCTTAAAAACACATTTATAAATCTAAGAATAACATTTGGCGAAAGACAAACGTTATCGAACCAAGTTTGTTTGAATTGAGACACGGTAAATCCACAAGGCCGGCATCTTTTAGTTTTCGCAATTTTTGAATACGCGTTGCACTTAAATATATGGCAAGATTCTACTAACGAGCACTTGTTTCCGCACAATTCACACTTACGGGTCGATGGTAAAATATTGTGTTTTGTAAATATTTCTATTGCTCGGGAATCATTAGAATGCACTTCGTATATTAAATCCTCAAAATAATATTCGTACCATTCACAAGTCATCGCGACAAACATCTATGAAAAACTAACAGAAGTAGACTAGGAACTAAAAAAGGCTAACAATTTAAAAAGTGTAGCTCATATATCATATTCTCATGACGTCACCAATCAAATATTGGAAGGGCGGGAAAAAAATGCAAAAATGTCATAATATTCAAATCTACATAATTTGGTAAGGACGCATCTGCGAGCATAGTGACTTATATGAAAATGAGAAAATTATGCTTTAATATTTTATAATGATATTTGCTTTTGATATTCTGAGTACGATAAAACTCATATTAACCTATTAAAAGTAGAGGTTCTTTTGCATTATCCTCCCAACACTAATTTTTTTATATAATGTTGGTTTGGTTTTGGTTATGGTACTTTATTTTCCTTCCATTATGAAAAAAATTAGTGTTGGGATTAAGTTAGGTTAGGTTAGGTTAGGTTAAAAACAGCCCACCACAGGCGTTAGCCATAGTTAGCTGGCTTTAAGTTAGGTTAGGAATATTTATTCATATAACTAATGATGTCATGCCCTTTCACGATTAAAAATTAAAAGTGTTTTGCTAACGTACTTTATTTTCCTTCCATTATAAAAAAAAAAGAGTGTTGGAAGGATAATGCAAAAGTACCTTAGTAGATTGTAGGTATAGCTATAAAGTGTTTGTAGACCCTATAACTATTAGCCAATACCATAACTAGTACCAGTACCATTTTGGTAATAGCACCACTTAGTCACAAATACCAGTACCAATAGAGTTCAAAATTATCATACCAGTATCAGTATCATTTATATTGCTGGTACCCAGCCCTGATCACAAGTAGGTTATGATGTAGATAAGATTGCTCAAGTTCCTTGATATGGTGCTTAGTTGTAGCTACCAGGCATGGGGCAATTACTTGGTTAATGTAATTACAATTACTTGACATTCTCAATTACAATTATTGTAGATCTATGGTGAAATACTTACAGGAATACCCCGATTTACAAGAGGGTTAGGTTCCTGAAAAACCTTTCATAAATCAGGGAAGATTTTCCCATTGACTCCCATTATAAAAGCTGAGATACATTCCAGCCCCCCAAAAATCCCACCCATAACTTAATGAAATAACAGCACAACACCATAACCGTAACACCGCCACATGCTTGATCCAGCAGTACATTACCAATCTGGAACTCTGGCTGACTAATAGTAGGATGTCAGCATCCCCTCAAAAATCCTCCATCACCCTCCTAACCTCAGACCACCACGAATTCCAAGCACACCCGAGAGTCACCCTCATGGGACATCCCCTACCTCTAAACAAAACCCCAACAATCCTTGGCCTCACCCTAGACACACACATGTCCTTTTCCCCTCACATATCAAACATTTGCTCCAAAGCAACAAAAAAACTCAATGCTCTCAGAACACTCACCTCCACAACATTCGGTCAGCAGAAGGAATCCCTTAGTATCCTATACAAACAGTTTGTACGTACTACCCTAACTTACGCTGTCCCCGCCTGGTCCCCGTCCATCTCCCACACAAACCAGAAAAAGATACAGACCACACAAAACAGAGGTCTCAGAAGCATTACTGGCTGCCTCCGAACCACACCCATCCCACATCTACATGCAGATACGAAAATACTCCCCATGGAACGCCACATGAACATGACAGGGACTCAATTGGTTAATATTCGTTTTTTGATCCAGTCACACCCAGCTATAACAGCAATATATATTGAATAACCAATCAAAACTGAATAAGAAAATATATATACTGTATTATCTTGTGCAAATTTGTATAAAATGTACTTTTTTATAAAAAAAAATATTTTCTACTTTCTAATATGTATGTATATAAATTTCGGTTAGTTTGTTTATTTTGGCTACCTTTTTTGGAGATTTTTGGCTACTTTTTCTTGCTTTTGCCTACTTCTTTGTTTCTTGTTAGTGTGGTGATTTTCGTTCTAGTATTATGACGTGTCAATCTTGTGAACTTTATTTTGAAGACGTGATCCACCATATTGCCCTCGATGAAAACAAGAGTTTAGACCTTTTTTTCAATCACGGAATAATTAAGACATCCGTGACCTGCCCTAAATACAATAGTACTTGTATTTTAAGAAAAGACCAGGTCTTTAGATGCCGTAAAAAAAATCCTAAAAATAAATGTGTCATTTCAGTTTAAGGGCAGGCAAAATTTAGCGGACTACCCATGCAAGGTTGGCACATGTTATTACATTATCATTTGTATAATTTAGGTTTCGGGGGTACGGGGTGAAGCCCCCGTAAAGATCACGCATCACAAATTGATCGGTCCTAATGTTTTGCGGACAGTTCAGTACGTGACACCGGTTAGGTCAACTGTACGCCCTAGATGATTGGTTAGGTTAAGTCATGATATTTTCGTTTAAATTCGTTAGTTTAAATGAAAATGACTAATGCAAACTTTTCTGGTTAATTTTGGAGGTGTTTTGTACGAAACTGCCATCCGTTTCCTGTGCAAATGCGTAGTTTTCAAGATGATGATATCTCGAAAACTACGCATTTGCACAGGAAACGGATGGCAGATTCATGCAGAGCACCTCAAAATTGACCAGAAAAGTTTGCTCTCATTATAAAAAGAGTGGGTCAAAAAATGAATAATTACCACTCTATTCTTCTCCAGAACACTGGCCCTAGACCACCCCTGTCACCATCTCACATTACACAATCTCCCACCCCGCAACAAAAAACGTACTCCTGCTGCTCACTATTCGCAGCTACTGAACAATATCCCCCCTCCTCCCCTAAACATCAACCCCATTAAACATCTCCACACAGAATTTACCCAGAAATACCTACTCAACCAACCACACAACACTGTCCTTCACGATACTCCCTCTGTAGTCCATCAGAGCGAACAAACCCTCCCAAGAAAAACAAGAGTTACTCTGGCCAGGCTCCGTTCAGGCCACCACCCCTCCCTCCAACAATACAGACACAGACTCCACCTAGCTGACACCTCCACCTGTCAAAAATGCTACCTCCACCCTGAGGACACAGAACACCTACTCTTACACTGCCACACTCTCTCTCAACAAAGAGACAACTTCAACATTACCTCTCTACGAGACCTATGGACCCATCCCACGGTGGTCGCGGGACACCTGAGTGCCGCCAGGTTTGCATAAGAGAACCCGGGGGCTACGAAGTAAGTGAAATAACACAATAGTTGCATAAAATTATACATTTTACGGCAAAGAAACACAAGGGAGTAAGGTATCCACACATTTGAAACATGAGGCACAAACAGGTCAGATGTTACAAAAAGATGCTGTATGAGATAAACATCAGCAAAATCTCCCCATAGTACGTATAACCAGACAAATTTTGCGAGAAATTAAATTGTGATTAAACGTATAATATATGTGTACCGTACTTAAATTTTTGGTTTTACATGAAAAGTGATTAGCAAGTGTTAATATCAGCTTCAACAAACATCTACTTGCTTTCAAAGTTTTCAGAAAATTTTTTTGTAACTGCAGGGAAAGCTCCATAAAACAAGGTTTGGTACAGAAATTTATTTTCCTAAACCAGGGCTTCGTAAATTGGGGTATGCCTATAATTACAATTACAAAGAATTGCATTTTTTTTTATAAATACACACTATTTGATTTACATCATGCTTTTCTACCTAGGTATTTCAATTCCATTTTCAGTTTTGGCCATCATTTTGAATGAAAACTAAATATTAGGTCAATAAAGTGTACTTTTTTTTTAACATTGCATAGAACTATATTTTTCTTCAATCAGTTCTTGCTATGGACAGTTGGACATTAGTATGTGATATGCAAAGGTGGGCAGTTGTGCCGCAACTTTTTGGAAAGGGTTGCGCTTGCGTGTGCGGCGCAACTATTTCAGCAGAGTTGCGGCTGTGGCGCTACAAAAATTGTTGCGCGTGCCCACCACTGCAGATATACATTAAATGCAAAGGTGGGCAGTTGCGGCGCAACATTTTTGGTTGCGCTTGCGGCGCAACTTTTTGAAAAAGGTTGCGCTTGCACGTGCGGCGCAACTATTTCAGCAGAGTTGCGGTTGCGGCGCTACAAAAATTGTTGCACGTGCCCACCACTGGTGATATGGTCTAATGAAACTAAAGATAAGGCACTCAAAAAATACTAATTCAAGACAAATGAACTGGCATTTATTTTATCAAAATAATAAGGGCAAAAAAGTGGCACTTTAGTTAGGAAAATTTGAAATAAGTGGAATATTTTATTTCAAAAGAAAGCTCTCTCAGACAGATGAGCAAGTAGTTTTTTAAACTATAAGTATGACCCATTAACTTTAATATTCATGTAATTGAAAGTAATTGACTAATTGTATCAATTACCTTGGTTTCCCCCAATGTAGCCAATTACAGTTACAAATTACAATTACCCCATGCCTGGTAGCTACCATATAAATAATGATTGTGTAAGTCAATTATTTCTTGGTTCTTGTACTTTAAATGGATTTATTTGAATGTTAGGGCATAGCTCTTTTTATTTTAAATAAATTATTTCATTTTTTGACTTGCATTGCAAATACTTAATACTTTTAAGGTTAGAGGTAGGCCCATCATTTACTCCAAATAAAAAATTTGTTAATTGGGCTTATTCTTCTAGATTACTGTCTTCATAATCCTAACTACTAAAGATGTTCAAGACACGCCCTTGCGGTTGCAAAGGTTTAAGATCATGTAAAATATGTGAATCAGAATATGGAGCATGGAAAATCAGTGGAAATATTACAAAAGTAAGTTTGTTTATTTTTACCATGATTAGGCTATGATATTAGGACATGAAATAGTAGGTTGCAGATGTCTAAACCCTTTAAACTCGGTAAAGCCTACAGTTTAAAAGGCCAAATTAAATAAAAATAAACAATAGTACAATTAACATTTGTACGTTTTGTGTTAAAATTATTATAATATTTTTTATCAATAAATTTTAATTTTAAATTTTGTCTCTTAATAGGTCCATATTATTAGTAATGGGTTATATACAGTATTTCAAGTGTAAATAGACTATTTAGGCTATTTCTAATAGCCTAGTATCATAGCCTAGGGTTCACAAGTTTAGGCAAGACCTCTATACAATACAAGTTAGCAGGAGTAACTTCAGACACTATCCTCAGTATCCAGTTTTTAAAAATCTTAACTTAATAAATGAAGTAACAGAAAACCCCCACCAAATTTAGAAAAGAATTTAGGCTGGTAAATATAAAATCTTGTATGGTAGATTTTCATAACTACTTTCAATCTCTCTTGAGCATTCTATTTTATGATATAGCGCTGTTTATCTAATAATAATAATGAAGCTAATTTGTCATCCGCAAAATAATAAGTCGCATTAAAAAACTTTGTATGTAATCCAAAAATAGTAGGGGGATCTATTACAGAGGCTTGATATACATACACCATTCTTAAGCCCTAATAGTTAAATTTTAAATAGTGTACAGTATATCATTTGTAGTTGCTGTATTGAAAGTTAAGCAGTAATTTTGAAAGAAGATGTATAATGTATGTTGAGTCAATAGGTATGCAAACATGTTTATTTAATTAACTAAATAAATTATTAACCATAACCAGCAAATTTGTACTACATTGAAGGAAATTTTGATATATGGTAGGAGTCTACACAGAAAGGTTTTTATTTGAAGTTAAGCACTGATGTTTGTGTACCATATGGTATGGTAACTACTTCTAAGTAACTGGCAGTACACTCTTATGCAAACTATATAGAAACTAATTTTGCAGGAGAATTCCTTTGTGTATTGCCCTTATTGCAAGAAGCTATGGCCTGGGTGGGATGGGGATAGCTATAAACATCATCCAAATCATTCAGGAGAACCATTACTGTAAGTTTTAACTTCATCAACAGACCTATGATAGAATAAGGTATATAAATGTTGCAGTATTGGTTGTAAGTACTCGTAATGTTGCCTGTAATATAAGGCCTACCTCAATGTCACTTATAAAAAGTTTAGTATTTTATTAGAAACCTATTCTAGCTAAACACTCATGAATAAGGTCATAATAAAGGTTTATAACAACTGCAGAAAATTGTATCTTGCTTCAAAATAATTTTTAACACTGAAAATGAAGAACTTTGGATACTACTTTTGCGCACTGAAATGAAAAGTTAATTTCAATGTGGTACCATATGTTTTGTTGCATACAGTAGTATGGTACAGCACTAGAATTTGTGCTTTTAGGCCCACTTTCATATTAATTTTGAGGTAACAGAATCATGAGTACAGTACAACTTCCTGAAAAGGTAATCATTTTATTTGTGTACATAGGCTTACAGCAATAAGGATTAAGGGCTAAATTATATAAAATAAATAGTTCAGTTGACAGTATTATTGTATTTATTATTATTGTAACATGATAGAAATTGTAATTTATTATTATAATAATAATAAATTTATAAATATGTATAAACAAACAAACAAACACTTTATTTCAGACTCACAGGTACAAACATTATACAAGAGGTCCATGGAAGATTAAGAGATAGTTGTCTGGAGCACTGACTAAGTAGGCCAGTGAATCACTGTGTATAATGAACATACAATTGCCTATGCCAATGCTTCCAGATTTAAGATTTATAAAATATATCAGAGACCAGTCCACTAACCATGGCTTCTATTATCTTATTGACTGACTCACCAAGCCTAATGATAAATCTAAATACAAAATTGTGAATGACACTGGCACAGTTAGGCACCTTATTGACTACAAGCCACATACTGACACTAGAAGGAGCACCATTTACAAATCTTGGGAGTCTTAAATAAACTCCTAAAAAATATTATTATATGCAACATATAATTTCCTCAAATTATGCATCCTGTAGTTCCACCACAAATGAGCTATATACATTGGAGTACAAAAAGTTTTGAACAGAATCAACTTAACATCTAATGTACACACATGAAATTTTCTGACTAAAGTATTTCAATGAGCTTATAATTGTCTACAGTGCCTTAGAATATCACAGTCATCTAAGAGACTATCCATTAGTATGTGGCCAAGATACTTAGTCTGGGTTACTTATGACAGCACCCTACCATTCAATTGAAATTCAGGAAATTTTATATACTTGTAGGCCTTGGTCCTCATAATCATAACACGACTTTTATCAGGATTATATTTTGTCGTTATCCTTCCCATACCTTTCATACACCTTCAGAAGTGTGCTGAACCCTTTTACAGATGGAGAAATAAGAACTAGATCATCTGCATACATCAGATGGTTAACAATCATTGTACCAATATAGCAGCCTATTTTACAGGTGTTCAGCACAACAAATAGATTATCCATATAAACATTGAATAAGTAGGGAGATAGTATCCCTCCCTGTCTGATACCATTGGTCACAGAGAATGGCTCTGAATTAACCCCACCCCATCTTACAATCATTGTCTGGTGATTATACCAGAATATTAATATATGGACCAAGTAACTAGGTACATTATGATTGACAAGTTTCATGAATAATTTGTCATGATTAACACGATCATATGCTTTAGAGGCATCCAGAAAACACAAAAATACATTAGCATTTAGAGTTTGGTATTTACAGACCATTTCCTTCAAGGCATAGACACACACACATATCAGGACTGTGTTTCTTTTTGAAACCAAATTGGTTATCACTTGTATACAGGTAACATTCAAATCTATTAATACTGGCCAAGGCTATTGGCCTATAGTTATCTTTACTGTTAATTTTACCTTTTTCATCTTTTAGTACTGGCACCAAAACAATGGATAACATTGTATCTGGCAAAACACCATGGATGAGTAAACCTGTAAAGCACAAAGCTAAGAGAGGCACTAATCTGTCACCACTAAATTTAAGATGCTCAGCAGAAATACCATCAATACTACCACATGATTTGTTATAATCTAAACATTTTATGGCCTGTTTAGTCTCAAATACACTAACTCTTATATCTGGACTATAGGTAGCATCACAATTAACATTATTGTTCTCATGTACAGAGTTAAATAACTCGCTGTAGTGTTCCTTCCCTAATTTGACTATTTTCTCAGTCCCAGTTACATTTTCAATATTACCAGGGAGAGACATTGCACTATTATTCATTGTTTTTAATTCGTCCCAAAAGTTTCTTGGATTCTTATTGGCAAGCTTTCTAGCCAGAGCATCCTTGCTTAACTCACCCTCATGATTTTTTTATATACCTTAATGCATACTTGAACCTGGCATAATTAGCCCTCTGTTTTTGTTGTAATACAGGGCCTTGCCTTGGCTTCCCTCGTTCACACCACATTAAAAAAGCATCTCTGGATGCATTATGAAGTTCGACCACATAATCGCTCCAGCCAAATTTACATGTATAATTTTTTCTCTTAAAGGTATTTAAGTCTAGGCTAACATTATTGAGAGAAGACAAATTGTTCATACATGTTTTTAAATGCCAAAATATGTTTGAATTCTACAGTTTACATCCTGACAAGCTAGAGCATCATTAGGGATAGATATATCACTTAGCAATACATCAGACTTATTACAATACTACTGTTTGCCCTCATCATCAACTTTGGACCAGTCTAACTTTGCTTTACCGTATGTGTATCATTTACTTGTGATAGCATTGGAATACAATTAATGTCAAACTCAATTAATAAGGGCACGTGGTCAGAACTAGCATAGGAGTACAAAACTGCCATATTCAGAACTGCTTGATTTGCATCAGGTGTACAAATACAATGATCTAACCATGAGGTGGTGTGCCAGCTATCACCAGGAAGACTACACATGAATGAAAGGGTCAAGTTATTATCTTCACAGAAGGCTTTTAAGTGGTTGCTAAACAAAGAATTATCATTAAGCACATTAGCATTAAAGTCACCAATAATAGCTACACATGTCGTATCCAACTCATCAATAATACTGCTGACCTGCCCCAATTTAATAAGGTAATCTTCTTTATTATCAACTGCCTGAAAAGGCATATAGA
Organism: Bathynomus jamesi; assembly: GCA_023014485.1. NCBI lineage: Eukaryota > Metazoa > Arthropoda > Malacostraca > Isopoda > Cirolanidae > Bathynomus > Bathynomus jamesi. Next base: position 676,862 of record JAJOZX010001675.1, on the reverse strand, counting down.
TACACAGAATTAAAAAAATTTTATTGTCTGCACAAATTTCTATTCCAGTTAGCCAGTTCAAACCAAATTTTAATTCACTAATATATTTCCCATACCCAAACCTCCATAGAATAGCTACCCCACCAGGTGGGTGGTCTGCGAAGAAACCATCATGGTTATCTCTGGTGGCCTCCCCAACCCATGAAAGTTACTGGACAGGCTATTCAGGTCCTTTAAGTCCTGTTTCCTGCAGGCAGAGAACATCAGCATCTTCTAACAGTTATAAGAGATTACCTTGAATGTTGCAATTAGGAAGATGCAGTAGTTCTGCCAGCCATCTCTACATGTTGAATTCCACTTATACCAGGCACAGCAGTTACAGCACTAGACCCAGCTGGATTTTCCTCCACAGTACGACGCATGATGTCTCCATAAATACACACTTCAGCACTTGCGTGAGGGGCTGCAGGACAGTGCAGGTGTTTTTCTTCCCTTCTCGTAGAACCACCGTACATATACCTGTTCTGGCCATACTGTTGGATCCATAAGTACCCCTGGATCATCACAGACTGCTGTAACTTGAAAGGCACTGTACGTAGTCCATCTGGAGTCAATTTTCCTACATGTAACCTGAAGGTTCACTTTATCTTCGACAAATGCCTGTAGCTCCTCGGCCGTAAGATCAGGTCGACATCTCGAGACGAAAATGTTTGCAGTCTTCGTTGGTACAGCCATCATAGATCTGTTTTGGCAGCCTCTATGATACCCCGCCGTTCTCTACCAGCCTTTGCCACAGGCTGACTCCCTCTAGCCGGTGCACGAGTGGGACCACCACCATTAGCTACTGCAGTGGTTGCAGTTCTCGGAGGGGTCGCTCGCTTCCGGCTCCTCCTCCACCACCATTGTCCAAGATGCCTCCTCATCATGACCCCCGACTGCATTCCCAGCATCCCGATTCACCAAGGCCCCTTGGGGGGTACCCTGTGTGAGATGGCATTGAGCTGGCGATGTAGCAGTGTCTGGATTCATGGATCCAGGATGAGGCTGAGTGGCAGAGGGCTCTGTACTCGTGTATCTGGGAGTAGGCTGCACCATACCCCTCACGGGTCTTTGACCATCTAGAAGAAGAGAGAATTCCTCCTGCAGTGTTCCATCTCTGAGTGGGGTGTGTCTAGGTGCTGGCGAAGGAGGCTGAGAGAGCCCCCGTACCCTTACCCCATCATACTCTGATGGGACCCTCACAGAGGTGGGGCTTGGCAATGTTGGTGGAAAAGCCCGCACCCTCCATCTTTCTAGCGCCTCCACCCGGAAGCAGTGTCAGTACATACTTCTACCAAATCACTGCAGGTTTAGCTTGATTATCCATCGCCCCTCTCAGGAGGACCAACCCCTTTCGCACTTTCCGGATAGATGCGAGTAGCGAACAAACATCCATATTTTCCATTGACACCAGAGGCAGATTAGCCAAATCTTGGGCCACAAACACTGGGGTATCAGTACCCTTCTGCCGAAACATTCTAATAATGTCTTCAATATTTTAAGCAGTGGCGGTTCCTCATATGGGCAATATGGGCAGCCGCACAGGGCGGCATTTGTGGAGGGGCGGCATGAGCGCCTGCAAAAAAAATAAGAATAAATAAAGAAATAAATAAAAATAAAAAATAAAATAAAATAAGTAATAAAAGATCAATAAATATATTTTTATTAATAAAAAACCATCTATTGCATTTTCCATAAACCTTCCCATAAAAGACCTAAACAATGCAAAATGCTTCCAGATTAATATTATTGGGAATAAAGGCCCATACTTTAACATATGTAATGTTATTTTTCTGGGTTTGGTTAAATAGTGAAATGTATATTATTTATTACAGAACGAATCTTCACACTAAGCACTAAGGTCTGTCAATAACCGCAAATGGATAAGAAGAGGTCAAAGCTATCAGGTGCTCAGTTTGAAAAAAGAGGAAAGAAGAAGAGGAGAAACGAGCAAAAGATAAAGGTATAGAGCTATGTCATCTACTCTTCACTGCTATATTGCACTGCTATTTTGTTATAGCTTTCTGAGTCATTGAAGTGTACTATGTATATAATTAGCCATTAACCAAGGAGGTTGTATTATTCATTTGTTTCCTATTCTAAAAGTTTAATAAATTGTGCTTAATAACATGTTAAATTAATTGTACTAGCCTATTCATGCATTGGTCTGTTATGTTCTATTTTACTATTTGCAGGGGCACTTTTGAAATATTTTGGAACACCCTCTGCCACTAGCCAGGATGAGAAGCCGTCTACTTCTGCTATTATTGAGGCTGAGGAGCCATCTACCTCCTCAGCCTCACATATGTCTCCACAAATGCAGTCTGATCCTGAGGATGAAGACCCATTTGCTTCTACTTCTCCCCGGCAGGACTCTTCAGGTGAGTTTGTGTGCACATATGTCTGTGAGTGTGTGTGTGTATGTGTATGTGTGTGCATCCCTGCAAAGCATTTTGCAAACAGTTATAAATTATAATGTTATTATCACTGGGTCTGGGTTACTGGGTATGTGTGGTGTTTCACCACCATAATTCCATACCACCACCACCATAACAAAGTGCTGTGAATAATGTGTTTCTAACTTAGGTGTGTATACTAATGAGTAATGCTCTTGTTCTTTCTATTAGAAATGCCTGGAGCAGAATCGCCTCCTGAGGATGAGTCTCTGTCCACCGACCCTGCTAACTGGCCTTCAGTTCTGACTGAGAGAATTCGGACACAACTGGTTTCCAGGGGACCAAGTCAACTACCATCTGACTTTGTATTCCCTAGAAACACAGTGACGGAAGAAGTTTCCACCATCAATACTTCAGGAAGTCATTGGTTAGTGGGGAAAATATAACCAGAAGTTGGTTGGTCTATTCCTTAAAAAACAACAGCCTTTTCTGTTTTGTTGTACATTATTTTCCAAGAGGAAAATAAATTTAACAAGTTTGGGACTCTCGGACTGGAAGCATGCAAGCTCATTGCTCACATCACATGACAACAGTTCAGAACACCTAAATTCTATGAAAATCTGGAAAGAACTGGCAGTGAGATGAGAAAGGGGGAGACCATTGACAAGCAGGAGATGGCACTTCTGGAGGCTGAGAAGTTGAGATGGAGAGCGGTGCTGACACGTCTCACTGCTATTGTGCATTCTCTGGCAGTTAGGAATTTGGCACTAAGGGGACATACAGAAAAATTGTTTCACCATCAAATGGCAATTTTCTGAAAGAAGTTGAACTGATGGCACAATTTGATCCTATAATGCAAGAGCACATTAACCGTGTCCAAAAGGGACCTCCAGTCACACCAGCTACCTCGGCCACCACATACAAAACGAACTCATTGATTTGTCGAGCAGCAAGACCATTTCAGCAATGGTGAGCGACATCAAACAATCAAAGTTTTTTTCAATAATTCTAGATTGCACTCCAGATATCAGCCACACTGAACAGTTGTCAGTTGTGATTCGGGTTGTGTCACTGGAGGGGAAGCCCCATATAAAGGAACATTTCATGGGGTTTTTGGAGGCAGAGGAGTCCACTGGTCAACATTTGGCATCTCTGATTCTGAAGAGACTGGAGGAGCTAAAAGTTCCTTTCATGGACTGTAGAGGACAATCATACGACAACGGGGCCAACATGAGGGGAAAAAAATGTTCAATCCAGGGTTGATCTCTGTTTGTTCCATGTGGGGCTCATTCTCTGAATTTGCTTGTGGCCGATGCTGCTAAGGGATCTATTGATGCCACAAGTTACTTTGGCATCTTGCAGAAGCTTTACAACTTGTTTTCAGCCTCCACACAACGATGGGCCATTTGAAAAAACATGTGAACATCACATTGAAGATGTGGTCTGATACAAGGTGGGAAAGCAAGATCAAGAGTGTGGAGCCCCTGAGATATCAGGCAGCTGCAGTGAGAGATGCACTGATCGAGGTGAGGGACCACACCAAAGACTCTGTAATAAAGGTCGAGGCTCAATCTCTGTCAGAGGAGGTTGGGTCATACCGCTTCGCCATTTGTTCAGTGGTGTGGCATGACCTGTTGTGCCAAATTCAGCATGTGAGCAAGCAGATGCAGTCTCCTAGCATGCACGTTGATGTTGCAGTAAATCTCCTAAAAAAAAAGAGAGAGGTCTCCGCAATTACAGGGCAACAGGTTTTGTGGCTGCACAAATGGCAGCCACAGATATCTGTGAACAAATGAATGTGGAGGCTGTGTTAAAACAAAAACGGCTGAGGTCCACAAAGCGGCACTTCTCCTATGAAGCATCTGATGAGCCCTTGATTGATGCTTTGAAGAAGCTGGAGGTGACATTTTTCAATGCAGTGGTTGATGCTGCAACATCAGCCATTCAGGAAAGATTTTCCACGTTGGAAATTGTGGGAGAGAAGTTTGGAGTGCTGACACATTTCCAAAATCTCACATTTGAGGAGCTGACAGAACAATGTGTGAACCTTAGTACTACACTACACTTTAAGGGACAATCTGACTTGGATGGCAGAGAGCTTGCACAGGAGCTGAAGAACTTGCCTGACTTGCCATCAAAGACCATATCCTTGCTTGAACTGCTGACATTTATCCATGAAAGGGAGCTCTCTGAAATATATCCAAATTTGTGGACTGCTCTCAGAATTGGTCTTACTCTTCCAGTCACTGTTGCTGAAGCAGAGAGGAGCTTTTCAAAGCTGAAGCTCATCAAATCCTACCTGAGGTCAACTATGTCACAGGAACGCCTTACCGGTCTGGCCATCATCAGTATAAATCATACAATTGCTGAGCAGATTTCATATGATGATTTAATTCATGACTTTGCATCAAGGAAGGTAAGAAGAGTCAGGCTTTAGATGGCAGTTGTGCTGTGGTGCAATTTATTTTGTTTCTTGTTCAAAGTGTAGCATAATAATTACCCTCTCTTAAGTGTCTTATTCTATTTATGTGATAGAGCATTTGTACAATTTAGAAATTTGATTCTCTAGTTTATTTATGGCAGTTGTGCAATTTAATTTGTATTTTTCCTGTTCATAGTATCATAATTACATTCTCTTAAGTGAGTTATTCTATTTACGTGATGAAGGATTTGTAAAATTCAGAAATTTGAGTCTTTGTTTTGGTTCTGAAGTTCCAACAATTAGTCCAATAAAAAGTTATTTTGTGAAAGAGTTATGTCTGTCCTTTATTTTGGGGGGATTCGAATGTGTGTGTGTGTTGGCGAACAGGGGGGGGGGGCGCTGAAGGTGAGGTTCGCCCAGGGCGTCATGTAAGCTAGGACCGCCACTGATTTTAAGCACTCTTTTTTAGGCCCCCTGCCTTTTAATTAATCTACCGGTATCATTATTAGCGCACAACTCAAACATCAATTTGTTTTAGCGTTTCTTAAACGTGTTAACACCTTCGTACATAATGGAAACATTATTATTATCCGCGTTAAAAAGATTCAGTTACGGTATTTTAAGAATTATATACTGTTTCTGAAGCTAATCGTAAGAGTTAATTAATACTTTTCACCACTTCTAAAGCGCGTAAGTTTGTAAATATATTTAAAGTAATAAAAGTAATAATTTATTTGCTAAGTCTTTTCGTTTCAGGTTTCAAACCATTTATCCAGCCTTTGGAAAATATTTTGAGCAATTTATGCAGTTAAAATTCACTCATTCATTCATTCGTAAGATTAAAGGAAAGGTCTCACTCGTTCGTTTGTTTGTATGCCCACTATTTCAAGGTCACTGCTTGCTTGTCACTCTTAGGACTATGAAGGTAGTGCCAAATGCCGCTAGAAAATTTTATATATATATTATATATATTATTAGTTAAGTATTATGGATCATCTGATGATATTGTAACTACGTAATCTTGGTACATTTACAAATTTTGTTGGATAAGTAACGCAACAGTTCACTGGCTTTAAACACTGCTAATTCTGATACAAAGATATATAAAAGTATTTTCACAATGATTTGAATTCATTGTCTAGTTTTCAATTATTTGTTCATTTATATATTTAAAATTAATAATTAATGCAGTAAATATAACTACGTATGAAGTTAGGTGCTATCTTTAATAGGAGAGATCATTAAATTAACAGGCAATTGAACTATGTACCTATTTCTTATTTTATGTAAAACTACTTGTAGCAACAAAAATTTTAATATTTATTTTTTAAATAAATAATTATTCATTCAGGAATGAGTAATTCATTCATTAAAATATTTGAATTGGATCTATTTTTAGATGTCTGATATTAGTTTTTCAGGAATTGAAGTTCACCCAGATTTTATAACGACTGAGGAAGAGATGCAGTTGTTGAAACATATTGATGAAGTTCCTTGGGATTTATCTCAAAGTGGGAGATATAAACAGGTAAGATCACTATTCATAGACAGTGATGGTGATGTTGGGATGTGAGTAGGACTGTACTGTTAATTCTTATTATTTGTGTTAGACTACAAATTGAGGTTAAGTGAGCACTTATTTATGGTAACCTTCCATAAATTTTATTCGGGTTAACTCGATAAATAATTGTAAATGCCGCCATTATTCATGAAATCAGCTTAATTGTATTTTTATTATAGCTGTAGTTTTTATTCTGCTTGTAATGTACAGTATGTGGTAAACAGGTTAGAGAATTAAGCTAAACTGTAGTCCTTTGCTTCTAATATAAAGAAGTTAAATTAACCAATATTTTTTTTAACAGAATTATGGTCCCAAATGTAATTTCAAGAAAAGAAAAGTGTCTACTAAGAATTTTCATGGTTACCCAGAGTCCACCAAGTTCGTCCAAGAGAGGTTTAAGACTTTAGATATTTTGAAATCGTTTGAAACTGTAGAACAGTGTTCCTTGGACTACACCAAAGACAGAGGTTCTTCCATTGACCCACATATCGATGACTGCTGGATCTGGGGAGAACGTATTCCTACTTTAAGTTTACTTTCAGATTCAGTCTTAACGTTAACTAAATTTAGCGGCCCTAAAACAAGATACAACTTGGAAAGTTCCCTTTCTTATCCCCGTATTGTGAAAAATGGAGGACGGGTAAAGACGTATTTGGATGTTGAGAAAGAATTAGAAGGCTTGAAAACTTTAAACAAAAGTGAAAAAAGTGAATTTGGTAAGGATGAAACAGAAACTGAATCATGTTTAGGGAAAGGTTTGGAGACGAGCCCTAGAGTCATTCGCATTCCACTACCTAGAAGGTCATTAATAGTCCTCTTCAGCGATGCACGTTATGATTGGGAACACTCAATCTTGAGAGAAGATATAACCGATAGAAGAGTTTGTATCACATACAGGGAATTAACACCGCAATTCCTACCGTTTGGATCTCATTCTGAAATAGGTAGAGATATATTACGAAAGAGTAAACAGTTTTGGGATCATGAAACTGGTGTCAAGACTTAAAGATAATACAAAATACTTTGGTCTCTTCTTTTATCATTTAAAGACATCACTATCAATTTTATGAACTAACATCCAACACCAGTGAAAAAAAATTAGGTTCCAGGGTAGAGTGGCTGTCGTTTCTGGCAACATGATCCAAACATCTGTCGAGAGATTACCGACAAAAGAATGCGGGTGTCGGAGTCAAACAATATGATGCAGAAAACTGCTCGCAAAGACTGGTGGATCAAAAGGTCATTTTTAAGTTGTTCAGAAATACATTTTAAATGAGTGTGATAGTCTGTAAAAACACCAAGTCCTTTAATCTTGCTTGCCGTAATCGAATGGAAATAAACAGTAAAACATTTATATTTTACTTGCTTATTTTCACGTTTAACCCCACAAACTCCAAAACGTCTTTGAGAATTTTTAATTGTATTTAGCTTCCATTTCCAATTTTTGCCGTACGTAATTATATCAAGAGTATAAGGCAAATGCTACCAAAATAATTAATCACTAATGTCTGTCTAATAATTAATACCTAGTAATTTCAGTATCAATCGTGATAGTATTCATAATAACACCAATAATGATACATTAATGACAGTAGTAGTCCTAATCATACCTTAAGTATAGTTACTTAAGTGATAACACTAGGCAACAAAGATTTTGTTACAGAAGACCAAATAGGTGCTCCTAGCTAATTTCGGTATGCTGATTTCAAATCTATAATTAGATTTTTTCTATCACGTCTAGATTTTGTGTAAAATGCAAATCACTTTTAGTAAAATTTTCTACCACGTCCAGATTTTGGTTTAATCGGCTTAATGCCAGTAATATGAAACTTGCTTTTCAAGGTTAAAGCAATTTTTTTTTTGCCAACTATATACAAATTCGAACAATTTTGATAATAAAATTTATCCCGAGTTGGCAACACTGAGTCAAGAGCATAGTAACGGGCAACGGCCCAACGGTCAGTCGCTACGTGACAGTCAAGCAGAACGGTTGTTGAAGCTCTCTGCTGATGAGCAAGTGACAGGTTGTGGTGACTTGTGTGTTTTTATAGCATTTGTTTTGTACTACGGTGTGTATTTCTTTTTATTTTGCACATCGTAATAATTACTTTCTACGTTTTTTCAGATATTGTATGGTAATTCAAAATGGCATCAAATAGACGTGCTTGTGTAAATCACCCAGACAACTTCTGCTTTGTCTGTGGACAATATACACCTAAGCCACAACGTAGAAACATAACAACAAAGATTAAACTTGCCTACAAGTGTTATTTTGACTGTAAGTTAGGAGACCAACAGAGGGACTGGGCACCACATATTTGCTGTGCACAGTGCAATGCAATGCTAATACTAATAGCTTGGATGAATGGTAAAAGAAAAGCTATGCCGTTCTCAGTCCCCATGGTTTGGCGTGAGCCGAAAAATCACTTCAATGATTGTTATTTTTGTTTGACAAAGATTGCTGGTTTCACAAAGAAAAACAAATCAAAGATCACGTACCCAAACTGCGAATCAGCAATGAAACCAGTACCACATGATGAAACAAATCCACCACCAGTTCCACCAGCAACGATAACAGACAGCAGTTCATCTGAAGATTCTGCTAGTGATATAGAAACAGGGAAAGATGGCATATATGTTCCAGATGCAAATATTTCCCCACATTTGTTAAGTCAAGCGGAGTTAAATGACTTAGTGCGCGATTTGGAATTACCAAAAAAAAGGCAGAGTTGCTTGGTTCAAGACTTCAAGAATTTAATCTTCTCCAACCAAACACCAAAGTTTCCCATTTCCGCCATCGCCATTTGCAGTTTTCATCATTTTACTTACAGGAAGAAAACGTTTGTTTCTGCACGATATCAGTGGTCTGATGCAAGGGATTGGCTGTCGCTATGATCCAAAAGAATGGAGACTGTTCATTGACTCTAGTAAGCTAGCCTTAAAGCTGTATACTGCACAACGCAATGAAAAACCTTCAATACCTGTAGCACATGCCACTGGCCTTAATGAGACTTATGAATCGATGAAACTGCTGCTAGACTCATCAAATATAAGGACACACATGGAATATTTGTGGCGACCTTAAAGTTGTATCATTACTTCTTGGGTTACAGTTGGGCTACACAAAGCATATGTGCTTTTTGTGTCTATGGAACAGCAGAGATGACAAGAGCCACTACAAAAAACATGATTGGCCATCTAGAACTGAACATGTTGTTGGTAAATACAATGTGAAACACCCAGCACTTATTGACCCACAGAAAGTACATCTTCCACCACTTCACATTAAACTTGGCCTTATGAAAAATTTCGTGAAGGGTATGGATCACCAAGGTAGTGGTTTCCAATATTTAAAGGATAAATTCAAAGGAATATTGACAGATGCTAAGCTAGAAGCTGGAGTTTTCACTGGACCACAGATCCGCAGTGTCATCCACGACTCATCGTTTCCATCTCACCTAAATGAGAATGAACTAGGAGCATGGACATCTTCGTTGAAGTTGTCAAAATTTTCTTGGAAACCACAAAGTTGAAAACCACCGTAAACTCGTAGAAAACATGCTTAAATCTTATGAAATAATGGGATGCAGAATGTCTTTGAAAATTCATTTTTTACATTCTCATCTTGACTTCTTCCCGGCCAACCTTGGGCTGTAAGTGACGAGCATGGTGCGCTTCCACCACAGATCTCAGTTATGGAAAACAGATACCAGGTAATTTCAACCCAATATGATGGAGATTATTGTTGGTTCCTTCAGAAGGAGAGCTCGTCATCCTACAAGCGACAAAGGAAGAGGACACACAAGTTTCACTTAAGAACAGGAATTTGCCTTTCAGTAGTAACAACAAAATACTAACGCGCTTTGGTGATGGTTGGGCGCAGGGGTGGTAACTCCGCCAGCGGAATTCTGCTGTCTGTCTTAAGCCAGAATAAAGGAGGAAAGACATCCCTGTTCACTAATTATTAAGTATGCTTAACATAAAACGTGGCACGGAAAGTAGCTTAGACGGCTTTCGTAATAGAAGCGGGTGAGAAAAAATGAAAAAAAGGGTTTTCGGTTACACAAATCTGGACGTGATAGAGAAATTTTGATATCAGATCTGAAATCAGCATCAGCGCTTTAGTAGGAATCAGTAGTTCACGTGTCTGTAACAAAAAAAAAGTTGAAATTTGTTGCCTAGTGTAATCAACCAAACTCCCACGGTACTAAGCAGGGCCAATCAGAGGGGGCCGCCAGGACGGCCATTTGGCACGGGCCTCAAGCTTAAAAGGGGGTTTCAAATTTAGACACTTGTTAATTTTTGGGGCATTTGTTAAGTTTCGCGACTTATGTGCAGCCCTATCGGACCAAAATGTAATACACTCGGCTTAGAGCTGCTAATTTAAGCAGGTAAGAAATATGATTTGGTAAAAGAGGCACATTCTTTTTCTTAATTGATATAGATTTTGTCATTAAGAGTTAAAAATGTTAATAAATTGAGGTCTTACACGTCGATTTGAGTCACCAACTAATTTGTACCCTCTGGGTTTCTTTGGCAGTTCAACAGACAGACAGAGCAAAGAAATCTCAAAAGAGCGATCTCGGTGACGAGGTCATCTTCCTCAAACGAATATATTCACAAACTTTAAATAGAGTTGCTTCAAGATGCACTCGAACTTGGACACTCTTGGGCGTTTCCTAATAAGGCTAGAAAAGCATTTGTTAAATAAAAAAATATTCAAATCATATTTCACTATTTTTGGCCTAATGATGGTGTTTTGTTTTCATGTATCATTTTTTTTTTATTATTATGGCCAGGGGCTCCAAAAGTTTGAAGTGGCCCGGGCCTCTGAACCTCCAAGAGGGCCTGGTACTAAGACAATAGCAATTTGTAGATTATAAAGGCAATAAATAACTTCCAATACGAGGCAACTGGATACTCTCTACGTCACAATTACCACTTGGATCGCAATAACCAGTCGAGTTTAAAGCGCAAACATGATTGATTGTCTTCCACACTGACAAATATTTAAGCGTAATTTGAAGAAAAAATTCATAATTTAACCTCAGAAATGAAGTTAAAAATTAATAAAATGCTTTAAAATTGTTATGTACTTTAATAATGTTGGTTAATTACTACTGTTGAACGTGTACATTATCTCAAGCTGAAAGCAATTTGGTGCTACTATAGCGTGATTCCTACCTCGATTCGGCGGTCTACCTTTTAATTATAGCTTCTTACCTTGTTTACTAATTGCTTGTTTACATTCCAATGTCCATCGCCCTTGACGATTGGTTAGGTTTAGTCATGATATTTTCGTTAGTTTTAACGAAAATATCGTGACTAAACCTAACCAGTCGTAGGTAGACCACATACTATAGTAGCACCGAAACTATTTTTTAAATAAATAAAATTGAATAATAAATAGCATTTTATATTTATTATATTTTCATTTATACCTTGGATAGGAATCACACACTACAGTACTGTAGTTTCGAACCAAAACGGGTAGGAATCACCCTATAGCAGTGATGCACAAACCCTGGCCCGCGGGCCAAATTTGTCCCCCACGGGTCTTTTCAATTCAATGAAAAAGTTAGAATATAAAAGTGACCCAATTTATGACTTAATGGAAAGTAAGTAGGCTAATACATTTAGTTATTTTCTTCGCTTGGCCCTCACATCAAAAAAGTTTGTGCACCACTGCCCTATACAATCGAAGTCACCGGTAGGAATCACGCTATAGTAGCACCAGCAATTTCGCCAAATACAAATAAAATTGCTACGAGATTTATATCCTGCCAATAAAGCTTATTATCGTAAAACGGTTCTAACTTACGGTAATTATTCCAAAGACTGATTTAAACTTCAAAGAAATCACGACACTTTTATGCCCTTAATAACTGCAAGTAACTCGCCGATAACTTGCCAATGACAAACTCGAGGCTAACTTTAAACCCGAACTGTATGTATCACCGAGTTTAAGTCTCTTACCGGGAGCAGCCACAACCTTCCGGAGGAGGTTCCGACCCAAGCTTTATATGCGGCACTTTCAAAAATTCAGGTAAATGTTTGAGTCTAGAGAGATTTTTTAACCCTTAGCGTACGTACATTTACAACAAATAAAAATACTGTCATCAGTACGAGTCCAGCGAAAATATACAAATTAATATCGGGTAAAATTACAATTACACTAATGTATACATGGGTATATTCCCTCACTTTTTAAAGGAAGCCAGATTATGCCCAATATTCAAATAACTTAACCATATGAAGTATTTGAAAAAATCGCATATGAAAAGGTTCCCAAATTATTAATTAAATGCGTTACTTCAACTTATAACTTTGGTTAAGAGGTACGTATACCACGGATAATGTAATTAACATCCTCTCGCAAATATTTATACACTAATAGATGATCAACGAAAAAAAACTGCCTAAGCATTTCAGTAAAGGACGGGTAGGGGGCGTCCAAAGAAAAAAGGGCACAGTACTAAGTTGTTTTTCTTAAAACAGTCCACCAATGAGCGACTGTAGAATCAATTGTATTGTTTTATTAGATCAGTCTCATTCAAATATGATATAAAATAAAAAAAATTTGGGTACAACAGTTATCACAGAAATTTTTTCAAACAATTACAAATGTTTTGCCATTTAAAAGAATTATCGCAATAAGATAAAGATAAAAATAGTGATATGGCTACACCAGTACTAAGGGCACCGATGAAAACCATTACAACTACAAATTTGGAAGTGCAGTGTATACAAATAGAGACTAAATAAAATTTGAATAAAATAAAATGATCTATTTACAAAAACAAAATTTGTTTTCAGAGGCATACACATCATTCAAAGAGGGCACTTGCACTTAAAAAAAAAAAAAGGCACTTTCAAGAAATTGAGTGGGGTAGGTCCAGACGTCGTCGACCGCCCACCCCCCGTAGATCCGCCTATGCATTGCATGAACTATACATACTGTATACGACATACAAAGAAAATATGCTTGACTGGTTTAATTAAAATCATCACTACGTCTTCTGCCACCTGAAAGTTAACGTTTCATCCACTTAAAATCGCCTCTACTCATCCTCACTTCTTGGTCTTCTGTAGACAATCCGAGACACTGTTGATATCATTAGGTTTTTCATTAAATAAACCAATCACCTTTAGAGCGTCGCTGGAGTTTAATTAAAAAATTATTGTGTGATAATTCGTTTACCTGACAGTCTTAATTCTGTCGAAGTGGATTATTATGTCCATTCGTTTTCTCATTGTATCAGTTCCTGAGAAACACTATCACCGGACCTCCATAATCTTTGATGACGTTCAACACGCTGGTGATTGCTTTTGGATCATGTTTTAATATCGCTGAACATATCAATTATTGGATTTGCTTAGAAGACAGAAATTACACCGGTCTGCATGAAAATCGATTTCTTTATTTTGAGTTGTGATTCTGAAGCAGTTTGCTGCGCTGAATTCAAAAATGCTACCAGTTGTTTTCTATCACCCACAGTTTTAAAGTTATTAGCAAAACAATTTTGGGGCGTTTTGTAATTTTTTTACCTTTTTTATCTTTAATTAATTTCGTTTTTTCATATTTTTCAGATAGATAATTCTAACATTACGTCTTTAAAATTGTAATAATGGCTTCTAGAGGATGTACCCATAGTCCAGACATATTTTGTTATATTTGTGGTCGGTATGTTGTAAACAAAGGACAAATGTAACGACCTTCATTAAGAGAGCTTATCATGCTTATTTTGGAATTAAATTAGGAGATCAAGACAAAAGTTGGGCTCCACACAAGGTTTGTCTTACGTGTGTTGCGGCACTAAGGAATTGGAGCAAAGGTAAAAAGAAAAGTTTGCCATTTGGGATCCCTATGGTATGGCGCGAGCGTAGAAACCATACCAACGACTGCTACTTCTGTTCTTGCAATGTTAAAGATTATAATGCAAAGAATAAAGAGAGCCTTCAATACCCAAGTCTTCCATCTACAATAAGGCCGGTACCCCATGGTCCAGAAGTTCCTATTCCCCGCCCACCCGAGAGTCTGGATCAATACAATTCAGATTCTGATTCAGCTCCAAATCCAGACAATGATGATGTTTATGAACAGCCAACAGCTGACCGAGATCCTCCTAAACCATTAACCCAAGCCGAACTAAATGACTTAGTCAGGGATTTGAATCTGCCTAAGAACTCTGCAGAACTTTTGGGGTCTAGATAGCAGGAGAACAATTTATTGGCATCCGACACATAGTTCGCTTGGTACAGAAATCGTGAGAAAGACTTCGTGCCTTTTTTCGAAGAAGATGGTCCCTTGGTATTTTGCAAGGACATCACAGGATTAGTGTGCAAGCTAGGCATCGAATACCAAACCAGTGACTAGAGGTTGTTTATAGATTCCTCTAAAACCAGTCTAAAAGGAGTGTTACTGCCAGTGGCGTATCAAGGGAGGGGCGAGAGGGGCGACCGCCCCGAGCGGCACTTCCCGAGGGGCGGCAAATTACTGTCAGGCGGGCGCAGTATGCAAAATTTTGGGTTTTTATGTTTTAAAATGCAACCCTCCAAAAAATTATATCTCATCATTGTCGCGCGTTATTTGTGTACAAAATATCCATGGTTTTGATGAAAAATCATCATTAAATGCTATATATGCCACCTCAATGCCACTATTTCCACAAATAGTTGCGTTAAATTTTCACATCGGAAAGGTTGCCAGCCCTATTTTTCAGACTTTCCCTATATTATTTAGGTTAGGCTTTGCATTCTTTGAGCTTTGATGATGTTAATAATTAATGGTTGTTTTATTTTGCAGATACCCTACTGAATTAGCAAACATGAGCAAACGACAGAGACTGAGTGGTGCTGCATACAAGAATCTTCGTGAAAAAAAAGAGGAGGAAGGCAAGCGTGCTGCTAAGCGATTTCATCAGTTAATGGGATTCTCAGACACACCTTCAGTGCCTTCTCGGAAGCAAGGAGATCAACCGCAATGTGATATATCTTTAGAGATAGATGTTCAAGCAGCAACTTCAAGTGAACCCCCAAATAATCAGGATCAACCCTCATCTACATCACAAAGTCACCCACCCACCCATCACCCACAGAGTCTGTTTAACGATTCTGGCAACTGGCCTGTTCCAATGACGGACAATTTGAGAATCGAACTCATTAAACGTGGACCATCACATTTGAAAAACATGAATGGACCCTTTCCAGCTGATTCAAACAATAGGTCAATGTCAAAAGTTTGGTATTTCAAAACTTTGGAAAATGGCGAAAAAATTGAAAGGTCATGGCTAATCTTCTCACCTTCAAAATGTAGCTTGCATTGCTTTTGCTGTCGTCTCTTCAACAACATCTCCAGTGCATTTGGAAAAGAAGAAGGATTTTTTGCCTGGAGGAAACTGAATCCAAGAGTACCTGAACATGAAAACAGTCCATATCATACCCGATGCTTTGAACAATGGAAAGAGTTGTCTATGCGCCTTCAGTTGAATGCTACAATAGATAATGCACATCAGTTGCAAATAAAACATGCTACTGCTAAGTGGAAAGAAATACTGAGATGAATTTACGACACGTATTTGTCACCTAACATTCAAAATGAGTTCATCACACTAATCGGCTGTAATGTTCGAAAATGTATAATTCATAATGTATCTAGTGCAAAGTACTTTGCAATAATTTTCGATAGTACACCAGATATATCGCATATTGATCAGATGTCTCAGGTAATTCGCTATGTGTCGATTAAAGATGGTAATGTCGAGGTGAAGGAATCCTTCGTTGATTTTATTAAATTAGAGGGGAAGACTGCTGAGGCAGTTACTGATCTCATTGTCACTAAGCTCCGTGAGGATGGGCTGGATATCCAGAATTGTTATGGTCAGGGGTATGACAATGCTGCTACGATGGCAGGTTTTCATCTTGGAGTTCAACGCAGAATTCTTGATGTTAGCAAACACGCTGTTTTCATTCCTTGCAATAACCATTCGCTGAACTTGGCTGGAGTTCATGCCGCGGGACTGAGTCCTAATGCTGTAACTTTCTTTGGAACAATTGAACGAATTTTCGTCTACTTTTCTTCCTCTACTCATCGTTGGGATGTCTTAACAAAACATCCCAAAAACACTGTCAAGCGAGTCTCTGATACGCGGTGGAGTGCTAAGTATGATGCTGTTTCTAGTCTTAAGAAGAACTTGACTCACGTTGTTAGTGCCTTGGAAGAACTGAGTGAAGGGGTCTCCGAAAATCTGGACACAAAGGGCGATGCTGAAGCTCTGTTGACCTCCATCATGTCATACATATTCATTGTGTACTTATTTTTCTGGGATCCAGTGCTGAAAGAAATCAATGATGCTCAGCTTTATTTTCAAAGAAAGGGACTTGCTTTGGACCAGTGTGCATTAAAAATGAACTCTTTATCCGTGTTTTTAACTAATGAACGAGAGGCAGTAGTATCAAACGCTGCAGATGCCGCCGAAGAGTTCTGTAATGAAATGGATATCAGTATAGACCGCAGAGTCAGGAGACGGAGAAGAATGCCTGGAGAGCAAGCTCGTGATGCTGGATTGACCGTGCAAGAGGATGTACGCAGAGAATTTTTTGAAATCATGGATCGTTTATTAGCAGAAATTGAAAAACGCACAGTTTGTCTTAAAAACATGAATGATCACTTTGAATTTCTGTCTCCTTCGTACCTTTTGAATCAGTCCAAAGATGAAGAAATTAATACCAAGGTCAATAATTTTTCTTCCATCTACAATGACATTAATCCAGGAAGTCTACTGGAAGAAATAAAGCGTTTGCGCAGACATTTGCTCAGTTTCGAAAGCATAAACATCGATGATCCAAAGAACTGGGATATGTTAAAACTACTTCAGTGGATCGTTAAATGGGATCTAGTGGAATCTTTGTCTCATATAACAATTGCCCTCCGGATCTATCTAACTACATGCATGTCCGTGGCAAGTTGCGAACGAAGTTTCTCGAAACTGAAACTTATAAAAACTTACCTCAGGTCAACTATAAGTCAATCTAGACTGAGCAATTTGGCGATTATTTCAATTGAACGCGAAGTTGCAGAGACAATAGACATAGAAAAAATCATTCATGAATTTTCTGTTATGAAAGTCCGAAAATTTAACTAGGCATTATACATTATATAGTTATTGTTAAAATTATGTAGTGTATTATGTACGGTACATTATGTAGTATTGTTAAAATTGAAGTTGCTTTATTTAAGTTTTTCTTCCAATAAAAGTTTTGTTTAGAAGTGTATTTTTGTAAAGGAATTGTTTTTAAAATTGAAAATTGTTGCAGGGGTGGGGCGGCGTTGGCATTTTCGCCCCGAGCGGCAAAAAGTATTGGTACGCCTCTGGTTACTGCACAACTGAAAAAAACTATATAGGGCTATGGGTTGATTGCCTGATACCCTCATCCGTTGGAAATTTCCAGCAGATTTCAGTGGAGTTAAACGACAAAAGTCCTATGTTTTTTCGTTAGAGAGTTATGAATATGTAGGTCTTTAAAGAACCTCTTTATATTTAATTGTTTATGGTAATTTTAGCGTCGGGATTTTAGATGCCTATATGTGAACGAAAAGAAATTGTCTCACCTTATTTTTGCTGGGCCTTAGTTTGCTTCGATGTAGGGCGTCACGATCTTTTTCGGTGTAGGGCCGCCACGATGGAGTTACGCGATGAGTTAACTTGATGTAATTAATATAGGCAGTCACAATATAAACACTTGAAGGTATAGGCCTATCCTATCTGTAGTTATTAAGTTTATTATAAGGAATTCACTCAGAACTTTAGGGAAGACAAAAGCACATCCTCCCTGTTTAAAGCGTTCGCTGTACAATAAACAGCTCTGAGAGCCGTTCCTTTTCGCGTTGTATTTTCATTATTTGCTGATCTGGCAAAGTTTTGTTTGGTCTACTTCTATCTTGAAGACTAAACAATAAATTGGGTTTTCTTGTTGCTATGTGAGGCTCGATGCATACATACCGGTTCTTTGTACGTATGGCAATTATTTCATTCCCAATAGGGTATGTCGCCAATCCCGAGGCAATTTTGTATAGATATTTAATTCAATTAATTAATAATTTATATTTAATTATGAAATAAAAGTACCACATATGATACTATGTTGTGAGCGCGTAGAGTTTTCCCATAACAACGGTAACAAATATGCATCAATCCCAGTGGCCCATTCTACTCATTTAAAAGAGACCTATGATAACATGAAACTGCTTCTGGAAAAAATTCAGTATCAAAATCACAGATGGATATTGTGTGGGGATCTCAAAGTCCTTTGCATGTTACTTGGGCAGCAATCAGGATACACTAAGATGCCATGTTTCATCTGCGAATGGGATAGTCGAGCACGTGACCAGCACTGGAAGAGGAAAACTTGGCCTCCTAGAAAGAATCTTACCCCAGGATCAAAGAACATTTTACATGAACATCTAGTTGAACCAAATAAAATCCTCCTACCACCCTTGCACATTAAGTTAGGCTTGATGAAGCAGTATGTCAAAGCATTGAATAGAGAAGGTGTGTGTTTCAAGTACATTTGTTCAAAATATCCAAAGATTAGCTACGAGAAAATAAAGGAAGGTGATTTTATAGGTCCTCAGATTAGAAAGTTATTGACAGACGATCATTTCCTGAACACAATGACCAATAAGAAAAAGAAGCATGGCTTGGTTTCAAAGATGTTGAAAACTCTTGGGAAACTACAAAAGCCAAAATTATGAAAGACTGGTGGAAAATATGCTTAAAAAGTTTTGCGCCTTAGGCTGCAACATGAGCCTGAAAGTTCACTTCTTATTTTCGCATCTTGACCGTTTTCCCGAAAATCTCGAAGATGTCAGTGAGGAGCAAGGGGAACGATTTCACCAGGACATCAAAACCATGGAAAGAAGATATCAAGGAAGATGGCATACAAATATGATGGCGGATTACTGCTGGTGTCTGCAACGAGATCAGCCTAACGCACAGCATAAGAAAACATCAAAGAAGCACCGGTTTAGTCGTCATTAGTCAGATCTACCTTCGTAGTCTTAAGTCTTTGGAATAAGTCCTGAAATGTTCGCAAGTAAAGAAGGTAAATATATTTTGTTTCTTTGTTATTTTTTTATTCTTTCATAAACAAGCAATATGCTTGTCCAAAAGCTAGGAGCTATTTAATTCACCTTTAATTAGGTTTTACTCTATCACCTAAAGATTTCGTGCTACAAGGGGTGTTGTAATACCTCATCTGTCCCCAAATGTTAACCACCCATTGATGGGAGGGGAGAGAGTATTTTGCTGGGAACGGGACTGGTTGTTATATATATTTACCCTACATTATTATGTAAGCGTTACTGTAGTCTATAACAAAATTTATGGTTTAGCATGTGCAATCCAATGTTGGTCTCGATAAGATGGTTCACATTTGGGGATAAATGGGGGATTTATATGACACCCTGTAGTAAGAAAACCATACGTGATAGGGAAAAACTAACTATATTTTTGAGATCAGCGCACTCAAATTATATAGAATCACCAACTAGTTTGTAAAAATCGATCGACAAGTTTTCAAATGTGTACTGGTGTTAGTTTCATGCCTGTATCAGTCATCACCTTCAGGCTTCTTACTGAATAATCAAACTGATAGACTGTAAATAAGATTAAAGAATAGGCAAAGAAAGATCCTAGCTTGACTTTTTTAAAGTCTACATTATCATAAACGATATTGCATAAAAAAAGATCGAGATTCATGAGCTAAGTTATTAGCTCTTCTTTTCATACAAACCAAAAGTGATGACAATCATATGAGAAACTGTCCCTAAATAATAGAACGAACAAAGGAAAGCGTGGGACCGTAAAAGTGATACGAAATCTCTTTGAAATATATCACCGTTTGTGGTATAGTTTTGCTAATTGAATCTCTAGATTCATTCATGTGTATACAATAGGCTAAATTTTATTCAATGTCTTGTTTCGTATTGAAATGGGAATGCATCTCTGTCAAGGGATATTGGTTGACGAGGTTCTTTAAAAAGGGATCAACACCACTTGGAAAAATAATTACATATATTAAGTTATAGATTAAAGATAAGTAAATGAGAAAAATGAATAAATCGCGATAAAATAATACGAGTTAAATAAGTTAAATCTTAAATGTGTTTAAACACTCAATATTGTTTTGATTAGACAGCTAATTTGCCGTGACCCCGGCTATCCAATAGGATGGCGACACTTGGTCGCAGGGGTTCCAAGATGTAGTAAGGCTTCTGTTGCTCAAGGTGGTGATTGTCAATTCTGACCCTCTACGTTTAGAGTCGAGTCTCGGTTCAAGACTCGTAGCTCCCTTGCGCGAGAGAAATAAGCACAATCACTAACCTAACCAAAATTGTTACATACGATAATAAAGATGCATAATATAAGTGGTTAGACAATTGGATATGGAAATAAGTAGTTATAATTGTTACAAACTAACATTTACACAATAAAAATTAATACAGAAAAGAGGTGCCTACCTTGCGTGTCTCCGGAACCTTCTACCTTTAGAAGGCACCGGAGCCGGCAAGATAAGCTCGGTCAGCCCCCAAAACGAGCATAACCATAAGATAACTATAGTTATAATTAGGGCCCTGCAGTGGGCATAAACATGCACAATGACCCTACATGATATTATGAAGAGGGAGAATGAGTCATGCTTCATTTCATTTACAATCTCAAAATGGAAATCCACTTGATAGCAGTCAGTCAACCTCCATATTAGATGCTCATACTGGATTATCAGGTTTACGAACAGGCGGTGATGGGCACCGTTACATTAAATTGGGCGGCGTTACCGTTACTCGTCGAAAATGTACTCCGCGTTATCGTTACATCGTTACTTTTGAAAATCCTTAAAGCGTTATCGTTACTCGATACATGTAACGACGTTACGAGTAACTAGTTACATTTGATATTTGTTTATGTGCCTTGACACGTATTTTAAAACTACAGATAAACTTACAAATGGCAGCCATACCACATAAATTCTAATAGCTACTATTATTGACTATATAAATGTTGTTCTCTTAAGAACGATATATTGTACAATAATTTGCACCCCAAGGATTTTTGGGAAAGATGAAGAGACCTAGAAAATATAAAATTTAGTTGTTGCCATTAACACGGAATAGTGAATTGCATTTAATATTCCTCATGAATGGAATGGCAATGTTACCAAATTCAAGTATCGACTTATTACCTTTAGTTTGTAAACACGATTCAATAGCGACATATGATACAACTGCCTACCAACCATAATCCACAGATCCACATCCACATCATGTGGACTACATCATACACATGGGCATAAACTAATAATGCCTAAATTTGCTATCTAGAGGCTACCTAGTTCTGTAACGTTTTAAAGTAATGTATTACGATTATAGGTTTATAGCAGTAATGAAATATTGAATGCATCTACAATAAACTTAACTGACAATGTATAGCTACAATAAGCTTGATTAAACAAATGAAAATAACTGGAATTGACAAAAAAATGATAATGGGCGATAATGAAAAATCCCATTTTCCAATTCGATTCTAAAATACAAACACTCTTAAATTATATAAAAACAAACATGTAACGAGTAACGAAAAAATCCGTTACATTGATAACAAATTTGCAAAGCGTTACCGTCACATTGATACATTTGAAAATCTTTCAGGCGTTACCGTTACTCGTTACTTTTGTAACGTTCGTTACGTAACGTCGTTACATATAACGCGTTACTGCCCATCTCTGCGAACAGGGTAACAATTTTTAACTGGGTTTCATATGAATAAAGGTTTAAAAGTGTATACAGTCTGCTCTTTTTTTCATTAAAGGCTCACTTACTGCCCATTTCTTAAGTCCTACTCCAATGTTCATGTCATAAGTATTCAGTAACTCCACAGGATAATCCGAAACATCGCTTTTCAAGATACATTCAGCGAGATTTCTATGACAAGTATAAGAAAGCTTTTTATTGGAGGACAATTGAGGCCATTAGAATAGCACAGGGGTATCTCCCGGTTTCCCACCGATATCCCGTTTTGAGCAGTAACCAATCAGCACGCTATATTCCGTAGGTGTGACGCGCCGCGCCCCCACATGGGCTTGAGACCAAAACCATTAATTAAACTCGGTTCAGTCGTTAACGAGTAATAACTTGATTTTTGGGTGTACGCCCTTTCTATTCCATACGCCTCAATCCCTCTACCTCCTGAATGTAAAAATTACCTTCTTTAAGTGAAGCAGAATTTTCGACCGAAGGTATTATTACATCCTTAAAGTTGACGAACTGTTAGATGTTGGAATTGTCAACAAGTGGAAATATCAGTTTTACTTCGCGCATTAAACCTTCGTAGAATATCTACTGGCAAAATGGTTGGTTGGATTGTCTCTAAATCAACAACATTATAAAAGAGTGAATATCTCTGTTGAACGGAGATAAGATAAAAGTTAAAAATCACCGATGTTTTGAACATTATCAGAGGTTATGAGGGAGTAATCTATTTCGACAATTGTGAGGGGAAACAATTTATCAAACAGTGATTTTTTTAATTAAATTCTAGCGGCATTTTTAAACTGATCGATTTGTTTAATGAACTTCACGACGCGGTCAAAGTTAATGATATTAAGGGCGTTTGATTCAAGGCCAAGAAGTACGGGTTTCAAATGGTTCGCTGCTAACTTTCAGTCGGCTGATGTTGCAAAAAGAAAGGACTTTCCAGACATTTTAGGAGTGATAGCAACGCATCGAGACAAATCAGAATGACTGATCGATATTAGTAACAAAAGTTGATAATGGATTTGAAAAATCTGAATTTAACGATCTATCGTTTTGTGAACAAAAATGCTTCACTGCTGTTACGATTGTCACTTGTTTTATTTTCATTATTATTACACATAAATGCGGTATCATCAGAGAAAATAGCCTACATTTAATATAAATAAATTCTAGCTTTCAATGTACTCTTAAAAAGTGAAAATTACGTAGAAGAGCCAGATATTCTTCGAATGCTCTATGAACAAATGAAACTGATCTCTTGACTTGAGAGTCAATTCTGAGTGACATCCAATAACCCGTCGAAAAGGGTATGTTTCATATACCGTAAGCTACAGTATGTAGTCTATCGTAACGAAACGCGAAATATTGATGAGCGTTGTCCAGTTGATTTGTCAAAAGTTTATGTTTCTTGGTCTTGAAAGAAATAACTTACCCCAATTTCTGTGAATAAATATCGTACTTAGTTTTTAAGAATCTTCCAGACAAAGAGTTCGGAATTATCGATTCCAATTTCGAGAAAAATGGCAGCAGATACATAAATCTGTAAAGGAATTCAAAACTTCTCACTTTATTATTAATCTTTAGATTACTTTTTTAAAATTAACTCGTCAGCACATGTCAACACGCCTTGCTCCAATTGGATTTGCGCATCCAGTATCTGGATAAGAAGTACTTATTTTTTTTTTGTTCCTTAGCCTTATACTCGTTCGTCATGTATTCTGTGTTACCGTGAAATAAAGTTGATGTTGCCTATATCTCGTTGGCCAGTCATAAATGGATCAGTACTGCGTACTTTGTTCCCATTCGATTTCATCATTTTCATTTGAATAGTTTTGTAATTACTTCGTATTTAAATCATTGAATACTTTTGTAGCAAAAACTCTTGCAGTGAGTATTAACAAACATTTTTTTATATTATTTCCTTACGACAACAACAACAATAATAATAATAATAATAATAATAATAATCTACCAATTCAGGTAGTTCGTACCCTACGGTAATTTCCTCTAAACAATGTAAGGACATCAGGGTATCTGGATCAAGTGAACTTTAACTTTATCGTTTTTCCTCGAAATATTTTTCTTAATTATCCAGTTTCGTCCGTGACAGTAATAACCTGCGGCGATATCCGTGACCCATTTTTCTAATTATAGGTAATAAAATTGTCTGTACACATTTTTCTCTCAATATATTTTCACTGTGATACGTTGTTCTCTTGAAAAATTGGTAATTTCAGGAAATCATCAATACTTTTGTTAATATCAGGGGCGGATTTATGGGGGAGGGCGAGGGGGCGATCGCTTCCCCCCAAACCATGAGGCCTCTAAACCTTAAAGGTAAAGAAAATGAAAGAAGGAGATCGGAAACATAAAGAAGAGACAATACAAAATTAGAGTAAAGCATCCTATAAAAATAATCGCTGTTGCAAAGAGTGCATGTAGGCCCAATAGGGGCACATTGATGTTCAAAAGTGAGTCATTTAATGTATATTTTTCTTTAATTGCCCCTAATGATGATGCTTAATGAAATAGTAAGGTAAATGTTGCGCTAAGTTTATTCCTCACTGGAGCTTACGGTCATCTTAAGAAATTGACTTCTTTGACCAAAAACAGCTACCTTCCTGCATTGTTTATAGGCAGAATGAATATGTGATAATCGCTGGCAATTCTGTCACACCAGTTGCCTGCCAATGTATTATAATCTTAGGTTCTGGAAGGTGACGGCCCCCCCCCTCAAAAAAAATTGTGCTCTGGATCCGCCCCTGGTCAATATGGGATACAAAGAATCGTCCTTGAAACTAGAATTCGCATCTATCGTCTGTTCTGTCAAAACTTCATCAACTGATTCTGAAGATTCGTATTTAGAAAGTACAGTCTTTCTTTGGGAGGTTGAATTTAATTTTGAATTTATTCTTAAGTTAGTGAAGATGTTTGAAAAACAATTTCGTCATTTCAGACTCGAAATCTTTTTTGTAGTTTGTAGAATCAACGCTGTCTTACTGTCTTAGTCTTATGGCTTCCATTTTTCGCCCTCGTAGACATTGTTTACATATGTATGTTGCGTGTCAAGTAATTAGGCGGTCTAAAATTCTTTGGAAAGTTGTCTATCCTAGTTGTGCCTTCGAAGTTACCTGCAAAGAGTGAATTTCGATCAATTATTAAGATTGAAATATGCTTAAATAAGTTCCAAAGAATAAAAATGAATAATTTTACCAAATTTTTTTTCAATTATATAAACCGACCACACACGATACCCACTTACTAAATTAAGTAATGGGACTTTCCGTTTCCTTTTTCTAGAATTAAGATTTGCTAAGTTATGAATAAATTAATCTCCACCAAACTTCATTCATAAAATTTCTTGAAAACAAACATACAATACCGAGGTTCTAGGACAACTGCCACCTGGAAAACTGCCACCCAGACAACTGCCACCCGGACAACTGCCACCCTGGAAAACTGCCACCCTGGAAAACTGCCCCTAGTGTTTATGCCCTTGTTCCTGGCACGAACTTGTGTTGGGGGGTGGGTTAAAATGCACCCTGCTGGTTTTTAGGTTTGGGGGGGGGACGAGGTACTCGCTGATAGCAGTCCTTGTCATTCTCGATTCAGTTTTCACCACTCCGGGGTGGGTTCAGGAGAGTTGCGCGCCCTCCCGGTCCCTACCGCCCAAAGTCTTCTCTTTTGGCTACTCGGGTTATGTATCTTTCACACATATCACTTCTTCCTAATTTTACACTTTCTTTACGACTTCTTTTCAAAGACTTTCTGGCGGAAATGCCCTCGTTAGTTTTCGCCTTTTTTAAGTTAAAAAACTGGAGGGGTGTCTTTTATTTGTTTTCCTCCATTCTTTTCCTACTAGGTCAACATGCCCTCGTTGGATTATACAAGTTGATGGTGTTAAACCAGGTAGCCACGAGTAACCTCGAAGCTCGGTTTCGACGCCACCCTCCCGGTCACACTGGAAAACTGCCCCTAGTGTTTATGAAAATTAACAAAAAAGTAGTAAAAAAATTTATTTATAAATAGACTTTTTAAAAATGGATATTTAACAATGAATTATTAATAGATATCTATACATACATAAAATAATATTATAAAAAATGGAAAACTGTATATTAAAATTGCAAATTGTGTGCTATTCCTTTCAAAAAATCCAACACTTCACGGTTCTCATAATCTTCTACAATAGTTGCAATTCTGGTCGACAAATCTTGATACCGTTTCTTCTTGGGTGGGGGCGGATGTCCTGCAAGCATTTGGCTTATGATGACGTTGGTGAGTCCTTTGCTCCTTTTTCAACACTTGAAGAAAGGTCCAGATATTTGGATGGCATGAAGTAATGCTTGCTTGCAAATGGTTATGCCATCCTTCAAAGAGTTGTTAGTGCGTGGGAGGTCATCAACTACGCGTTGGTGCATACTCACATGTTGATAGGAAAACGTGGAGTTGCTCTGTTACGGCGACGTACTCTACCAATGTAGACATCCTCGAAATAATCGGTGATTGGATCTGCTTCCTGAGGCATATTTTCTTGCAGTTCTTCAAATGCATCAACAACATTCTCTGATGGTACGAATGCTAGTGCTGGTAGCATGCGAATTCTGAGAGCAAAGTCGGCATCACTCTGATATTTTGCTTGCAATCCCTCCGATTGCACCTTGCGATATACGGCTTGAGACAAGTGGTAAAAACATCCTTTGACTATCGCGTTGGGAAAGGCTTCTTGGATGGCGCTCTTAGCAGCCTGTTCGTAGTCGATGAGGACGGTCTTCGGATTGAGCCTGGGGTTGATAGTAAGAAGTTGGTTGAAAAGATCTTGATAGGAGTCTTGTCGTTTGTTTGGTAACAACACATAAACACACGGAATTGTTTTACTCGAGACTAGACAATGAACTGTGTAAAGCTGGTAAAAGAGGGTTGGCGCAACTTTAAATGTCCCATCGCAAAACCAATCAGTCGAGGTTTCCAGGAGTCTCATGTTTTTGGCTGTAGAAAATATAAGCATACGTTGATTAATTGATCCACTGTCGTAAAGCAGGAAATCCTCGCCGGAAGCCGTCATTTTATATTCATTGGGAATAACCATCTCATTTAAGTTCTTTGGAATGGGATGCGGAGCGTTCACAACTTGCCTGTGTCTTCTTATTGCACGCCTAATATGGTGAACGGATGGTAGTTGCACTGAAACTCCTTCTGGAATGCTCTGTACTGCCTGTGTGATGATTTGTTGAGCGGTTTCCTGGGTGTCAATAGCTTTCTGCTTTATTTCGTTCCGTAGAAGCAAGACATCTTGACGATTAGTATCAGGAGCGTGGTTATGTTCATGAAGATGGCTGACTAATTCTTCTTCACATATTTTAACTTGGGCTTTGCAGTTTTTATGCCGACGGCGTTCACATTCGTAGGATATAATTACCAGATGACAATTCTTTGTGATTGACATAGATGTAACCATCAAGGCAGAGTTTATCTTGACCACGTTGACTTTTAACGAAATCCATGATGGGGATGATTTCAAGCGAAGAAGTAAATTTGGAGAACTGTGGACAGACTGTAAGGACTTAAAGGCGTTGGAAGTTAGACTGGTCATTTTCACTATAATCCTGCATTTATAGGTTGGTTAAGGGTGGGGTGAGTCAAGGAATGCCATATTTCCCACAAAATCGTTTCTCACTTTATCACATGTTAATCCTTCCGCGCGATCCTGACGGATTATCTCCCGGTCGCTAGTATACAATGAACCTCCAAAATAGAGACCTTGAGGTCAAATTACCTTATCTTGTTTCATTGCCCCAAATGACTTATTCAAGTGTTCGGCAGCAGCTGTGATAATTTGTTTACGAGCTTCCGGACATAGAGGTCGTACATGAACAAATACTGCACAAAAATTCACTAAAACCGTGAAGTGATTTATGTAAAGGATATAGCCACAAGGAAAAGGAAAGAAGTATATAGCGAGATCTTTCGTCTATTAAGACATTTTCAAGCAGAGATGAGTAACTAAAAAAACAAAAGTTATCACAGGTATATACATAGCAAATGACCGGAAGAGGAGGAGGTTTTCGTACATTTTGGGAAGGTGCCGAAGGTCACCCAGGTGCGACCTGTTTAGTGACCAAAGAAGATAGCAATGGATCGACCTTGACATGCCTATAGCTAAAATTAAGATTATGTTCAAAATTTTTATAAATAAAACAAGATTCGATCAGATTCCTTTCAATAACTTTTTTTATTTTTTACATACCAATGCAAGTTTTTAAGTAATCCTGAAAAAATAAAAGAAACAAGGATGAAAACATTACATACCCCCCCCCCCCTACAACTTTGATGGAATCTAGAATAAAATTGTTGGTCTTTTTATTGGACTTAAGTTGTTTTTCAAATTTTACTAAAAATCTGTTAGATATTTTTTGAGTAATCCCTCTAACAAAAAAAATAAAAAGTTAAAACAATACCCCCTCCCAACTTTGCTGGCTGGGTTAAATAAATTTTTTGGCCATTTAGGGTTTCAAAACAAATAATAAAAGCATCTAACATCATTTTTATATAACCCCTAAATTAATAAAAAATAAAGTACGGGTCATATTGACCCGAACAGTATAAGTGTATAGTAAATAGGAACAGTGCAACAGGGTTTTAGAGTATGAAATTATATTGTATTACCTAGTAACACAAACCAACTAACGAAATTCGTACAATCAAGGTCATAATTTCCTTATCTATGCTATACCTATGTGGCAAGTATAAATGACATTGCAACAAAGACTGTACGTACACTTTACACTCAGTTGTTTTAAAAAAAATACGCCAATTAGAAACTTTTTTATGCCATTTATAGATCGATTTTAGTCGCTAAACTTCTGCAATATTTAAAAATACTTTTCATAAAATTTTAAAATTTAAAATGAGCAAAGCTTTTAGATGACACATTCATATAACATTTTATGGATTTTTCTTTTTTCTCGTTGCTATATCTAAAAGGCCTTAGGGCTTCAAATATTGCTAATTTTTGGTCAGAAAACGCCATCTTTAAGTTAACTTTTCTTAAAATATATTTATCGAATTAAAAACAAAATGAGCAAACCTTGTAGCGAGTTTTGGGTTTAATGCAGATATGAAAATTATATGATGGTGTTATTCTTTTCATTTAAGTTATAGGGGTGCAAAATACAACTAAATGTCCCTAACCCCTACGGAACTCCCTTAAATTAAAATCTTATTTTTTAAAATATCTATATTTTTTAGTAGCTAATTTTTCAATAGATTTTTCAAAGTTGAATCTTCACAAATAGAAACGCTTATCACCTGGGACCTATTATATAATTAATAAACGTTTTTTTAGTCAGTTATAGCTTTTATTTGAATTAATATAAAATTGGGGGCAATTTTCCTGGTGGCAGTTACTCAGGTGGCAATTTTGTAGGTGGCAGTTGTCTGGGTGGCAGTTGTCCAGGGTGGCAGTTGTCCAGGGTGGCAGTTGTCCAGGGTGGCAGTTGTCCAGGGTGGCAGTTGTCCAGGGTGGCAGTTGTCGGGTGGCAGTTGTCCAGGGTGGCAGTTGTCCAGGGTGGCAGTTGTCCAGGGTGGCAGTTGTCCAGGGTGGCAGTTGTCCAGGGTGGCAGTTGTCCAGGGTGGCAGTTGTCCAGGGTGGCAGTTGTCCGGGTGGCAGTTTTCTAGGTGGCAGTTTTCTAGGTGGCAGTTTTCTAGGTGGCAGTTTTCTAGGTGGCAGTTTTCTAGGTGGCAGTTGTCCGGATACCAATACGGAAGGACATCATCTATGCAAAGTTCGCATATTATGAGCAAATGACCATTAAACTGAGAAAAGATCTTGCTAAGATCATCCAACTACTTGTTTAGTGGGTAATACCGTTTTCCTATAAGAGAAGTGAAGACACTGTGGGCGGAGGTTCGAATTCCGATGACGCTGGTAATAATTATACAGGAGTTAGAGCAATGATACTTATAAGTTGGCCTGACACAGGTACATAGTATACACAGGTACGCTCTTTATACTGCTTACAACAACCAACTAATCAAAACTATACCGAATACACGTGGTGAGTTCGCTATATTCATGAATATAGACGGAACCCAGCCTGGAAAATGGCCGAAGCCATTTTGAGAATTGGGAAATTAGCATTCCTTCGGGTTGTTTTTATTTTCTAAGACTGTTTCCCATTCTACTTTTTTATGCAGAAAGGAGGGAACAAGGGCGAATGCCCCCAAAAAGATTGGATGTCATAGACAGGGGTAAAGATGGATTGAGGAAGATTGCTCCAGAGGATATCGATTAACCCTCGTGTTAGTGTTAGACAGAAAAGGGATTAAAATGTGTTGAAAGTCTGGTACTGCTTCTTCTCCTTAAAGGAGGAGGCATGCAGTTAGAGAGTTCAGAAGAGCAGTGTCCGTTACAATTGCGATAGTAAAGAGAGAGGCAACATTGCGGCGAAGAAAGAGAGACTGAAAATAGTCGGTAAGAGGCGGGGAATTGATGAAACGAAAAGCCTTTGATTCCACTCGGTCAAGTAGAGACGTGTGGCCAACACACACACAGGAGAAACATACTCCATACAGGGGCGGATAAGACCCCTGTACAAAGATATCACTTGTGTTGGGGTGAAAAAACTGCGGAGGCGGTACAACACACCTAACCTCTTATAAGCTCTTTTAGAAAAAGATCACGAGAAAAGGAAACACCAAAAATGTTAAGTCGAGAGGAAGAATTGAGTTACGTGTTGTTGAAGATAAGGAAACAGTCGTGTGGAAGATTGTGACGAGTATTCGGATGAAGGAATTGGGTTTTTGAGGCATTGAAAACCACGACGTTTTCTGTCCCACTCAGAGATAGTAGAAAGATCAGAGGTCAGACGCGCCATAGTCGTCCCTCGCAAAGTATGAAGTGACTTTTGAGAGGGACGCTTTTTGAAGCGGGTGAAGAAGTGAAGGATGGAATCATCGGCATAGGAATGAATGGACAAGTAGTGCGACTTAAAATTTTAGTAAGAATGAGAGTGGGTGACAGGATAGAACCCTGAGCAACACCACGATTAATAGTTTTAGAAGAACAGTGGCCATCTACAACCGAAACTATAGATCGGCCGGAAAGGAAATTAGAGAGGAAGGCGCAGATAGAAGGATAGAAACCGAAGGAAGGCAGCTTGGAAATTAAGTATTTGTGCCAGATTATATTGAAAGCTTTCGATATGTCTAGCGCAATAGAAAAGGTTTCACCGAAATCACCAAAAGAGGATCACCAAGTGTTAGAGAGATATGCAAGAAGATCGCCAGCAGAGCGTCCCTTTCGGAACCCATGGTGACGATCTGAAATAAGATTGGGCCATATGGGATTATTATGCATAAATGTGTTTCTTGGGACAAAAGTAAAGAAAAAAGACCATATAAACTTAGGTCGAGAAACCCGTAGGTTTCGAGCCATATCACACGACAGAAAAATGAAACTCGTAAAGATTTTTTACATTTTATGCAAATACAGTGTAATACATTTGCTTCATTAAAGTAAATGTTTGAAATTATTTCCTACTTCTTGAATGCATGCCTCAGCATGTCGCAAAATAGGATAGAAGAGAGATAGTTGAAGGGGGAAATGAGTGAATATGAACAAGTGAGGAAATGGTGGTTAGCAGTAGTTTACGATGACGGGGGTAAGTGAGAGAGAGAGAGAGAGAGAGAGAGAGAGAGAGAGAGAGAGGGTGGTGAGGTGAGGTGAGGAGGAGGGCTGGTCGGCTTAAGCCGGCGAATACTTCCACTTCTGCCACGGCCCCAGGCAGAACGCCATTGCGAATAAAGGTGAGTTTGGTTAATTCCTAGATTAGGTTCGTTAAATTTGCTGAAAGTTCCTAAAGCCTCTAATTGAAATTGCAACAGTAGGAAGTAGGAAAGAATTTCGAACATTTACTAAATTTAATGAAGCAAATGTATTACACTGTATTTGCATAAAATGTAAAAAATCTTTACGAGTTTCATTTTTCTGTCGCGTGAGATATAGCTCGAAACCTACGGGTTTCTCGATCTATATTTATATGGTCCTTTTTCTTTACTTTTGTCTCAAGAATACACCCTGCGATTTATGAAACACATTTATGCATCACCCTGTAGATGGCAATGTTTTTAGGACGGTGACGGTATTAAATGAGGCCTAGGCCTAGCCGGGTATGTTTCATAAAATTTTTACGGACCAGGCAGGACACGAGTTTCAAAATAAAAAGAACATAACTGACCGGACCGGGCCAGACACAAAATCCACGGATACGGGCCGGGCCGGCCGTGAAAAAGTAGGCCCGTGTAGACCAACTTCCTTTCCATTATTAATTACAGAACCAACAAACATTCAACCCACTCATAAATGAAGGAGTCCTTTATTTCACACAAACAGCTTCCTTAACCTTAAACTAATTTAATAAACTTACAAAACCAAATTTAATATTTTTAATTGTAACTTTATTGCAATTTAGTATTACTATTTTAATATAAATTTCGACAATTACACGCAAACTAATTAATTGTTTAGATTTAGAAATTAGCTAAGTAAATGTCGATTTTCGTGTGATTTTGAAGATGAGAAACATTTGCAAAAAGTCAACGTTTTTAATATACATTTCGAAGACCTAAAATTATATTCGAAAATGATTTAATTAAATACAGTAAAATACCTATAAAATATCAACCCAGAAGTGTATCAAATAATACAGAAAACCTTGTTTGGGCATATACTGGGACTATATTAACTCGAGTTGGTGATGTTTTAGAGTAATTCACTAGTATCATTTAAAACTAGTTACAAATCAATAAGTAACCCCCCAGCAAATGGGGGAGCGTATAAATCTGGGGGTTACTGTACTTTAATATAGCCTATCATGGTAGGGTTGGGCGATCTTTTAAACTATTTCCCCCCCAGCTTCAGAGAGGGGAGACATAGTTTAAAAGGTCAATATTAGAGGGGAGATAATTTAACAGGTTTTACTTATCTTATTTACATAATAGAATTTTTAAGATACGTATATAAGATACATATCTTGAAAATTCTATTATATTCTATCATATTTCCGGTTTATAGAGAACCATTATTTACAGAGGATAAAATTTGAATGCCTGGTTAGATCAACTGTATACGCCCTTGACGATTGGTTAGGTTTAGTCGTGATATTTTCGTTAGTTTTAACGAAAATATCACGACTAGGGATGTACCTATTCCAGAATTTTGGCCGATACCGATA
This sequence comes from Bathynomus jamesi, assembly GCA_023014485.1. NCBI lineage: Eukaryota > Metazoa > Arthropoda > Malacostraca > Isopoda > Cirolanidae > Bathynomus > Bathynomus jamesi. Next base: position 643,417 of record JAJOZX010001675.1, on the reverse strand, counting down.
CTCGTTTTTCCAACGATACCGATACTCCGATACTCAAAATAGGCCGATATTTTGCCGATACCGATACTTTATTTTTAAAATCAATAAAAACATACGTATGCCAGTAGTCACTAATTACTACATTACTCTAGTCCAACTCGGGGCCCGAGGTGCGTTGCATAAGTTATACCTCTAGATATAAGTCTTCCGTCGGCGTTAATGTTTAATTCTAGTGAAAAATTGATGTAATAATCTCGTGAAAGGCAATTGGTTTCAAATTATAAGTTTAAAAAATAAGAGGAAGAAATGAAAAATGATGAAACTTCATATGTATTCAATAACTTTATTCAAATGAAAATTTATTCAATTGCATTTTATAAATAATTAAATATTAATTTTAAAATGAGAACTTGGAAAAGTATCCGCAGTATCGGTCGATACCGATACCGATACTCTAAAAACAGGAAGCCGATACTACCGATACCGATACATCGGTACATCCGTAATCACGACTAAACCTAACCAATCGTCAAGGATGTACAGTCGACCTAACTGGGCATTCAAATTTTATCCTACTGGATGTAAATAATGGTTCTCTATTTATTATATGTTTGCAATAAATAATAACTTTGTTGTTATTGTTTTCTTATCTTATTTTGGTTAATTTGCAGAGTTTAAACTTTGGGGGGGGATATAGTTGAAAAGATCAACATTGGGATGGTGATTGTTGAAAAGAGTATGTTGGGGGGGGGGGGGGAATAATTTAAAAGATCCGGGTTGGGAATTTGAATATGGCATACGTTCCTCTCTGATTACTCCTATTAAAAATGAAGGAGAGTTGAAAATATTAGTTACTCTCTAGGGCAGAGATCACCAATAGGCGGATTTCAAATATGGACCGCTGGGAATAAATCTATACACTGATCCTAGGATTTATCTAAAATCTAGACAAACTGACATTTGAAAAATATTTAGAATAAAGATTTTTCGGATCACCTGAAGATCAGGACCCCCAGCCTTCGTTAGTTAGCCTTATAAGGCTAACTAACGAAAATATCACGACCTAACCTAACCAATCGTCAAGGTCGTACAGTTGACCTAAGTCGTGATATTTTCGTTAGTTAGCTTTATAAGGGTAACTAAAGAAGGCTGGGGGCCCTGATCTTCAGGTGATCCCAAGATTTTTCTATTCCTTTTGTAACATTCAATTTCAGTTTTCATTCTGAGATTGAAAATAGTGATTTTAGGTTGATTTTGGTAAAATAATGTTGACCACATTACGAAAACACTGAAAAGTAAATGAGGGTAACGGGCAGTGTTGGGAGTAGCCATCGACGCTACTTTTTAGAAAAAGTAGCGAAATCAGTAGGCTACTCGCTACTTTTAAAGTAAATATAAACTATTTTTGTTCTTATAATTTACGAGGTAATAATAATAATAATATTACAATAAATAAAAGCAATAAAATTTAAATTTGGGCCACTAACAACGAAGTGGTGGTGGTTGGAAGTCTGCCTGGTGCTACTGTAGTATGCGGTCTACCTACGATTGGTTAGGTTTAATCATGATATTTTCGTTAAAACTAACGAAAATATCATGACTAAACCTAACCAATCGTCAAGGGCGATTGACAATGGGATGTAAACAAACAATTAGTAAACAAGATAAGAAGCTATAATTAAAAGGTAGACCGCCGAATCGTAGGTAGACCGCATATTACAGTAGCACCGTCTGCCTGCGTTATCAACTGGATTAGGCTATATTTAGCTTGGTCAGCATCGAGTTCCTGATGCTGCCGCAGTCAGCAGCCGCATACATACATGTAATCACACTTATTTTCTTATAAAAAATAATGCGTATTTGACTGTTTTTATTATTTTCATTATTTTATTACTTTCTTATATAACTCCCCTCCCCCCTCCCCCCGATACCTTCACACGAGCGAAAGTGATTAAATATTTAAAAATACTGTATAAAATATATAATCAGTTCGACCTACTGGGTAAAAAAATGGTCACGATCGAAAATTTACACAAATGTTCGATCAACTTACTCATTTATACCTATATGGGGAGTGGTTAAGCCTGAAAATAAAAAATAATTACTGTGACAGTGACACCCACCCGCGAAAATTACATCACCGTGAAAATAGTGTATAAACTGAGCATGTAAATTTTGTTTTGTAATGATAAAAAAAACATGAACTTTGGATAAGTTCATATGGTGACATTTGTGACACTTTGTAGAGGACGCCATAAACGAATTCGTTTTCAAAATTATTTAATACTTAACAAAACATTTTAAAATTGTAAATATACAATTTCAAATGGAATATGTCGAGTCTAAATATTTATTTACGTTAAACCAGGAAATGTTTGTCGATTGGAACAGAGAATAAATAAATATTTGATGGGGAATACATTTTGTTCCAAATATTTCAAATATTATTTAGTTTTAAGTTTGGCGTTCATCGGAAGGGAAGGATTTGAAGGTAAGTGAATAGATGCTAGATAGTTCACTGGCTTACCATAAGCGATAAATGCGACAAAGATTAACTTATAACCAGAAATCTCACTATTATTGGTACTAATTTGCTTAGCAACCAGCCTTGGCTGAGACTCTTTCTAAGGAGTGGTCAAGTTATTTACAACGAATCGAGTCTTTAGTACAAATTCATGCGCTTTATTTCTTTACGAATTAACGGCAAAATCTGGTTGCTAGGAAACACCTCACCCTATTTAATGGTTTATCTGGTTATTGTCTTGTAATTTGTGATACTGAGAAGATTTTTCAATGGTTTTACTAATTTTAAACATTTGAGTAGGTCCTTGATATCTCTCGTACAATTTCAAAGAACTGATATTTGTGCAATACGTAATGGCTGCCTAAAATATTATCATATACGAAGGCAATCATTTCGCAAAATGGATCTTTTCCGTTTGACACACATGGTTCGATTTTATTTTAAATTTCTACACAGACGTAGTTTTGCATGCCGATTACGAAAATCAGAACCATTTTTTGGAGAAATTAATAATAAAAAAGTTACAACCCTTTAAAGTATTTTATTAATATTAGTGACAAAAATCGACACAAATTAATATTTTCGATTAAATGTTGCGATGCACTGTAGCATTTTTTGGAACTGGTCGCAGTTTTCGTGTATACTATAAACACCCAGGAATGTCTGTCAGTCAGTCCGTCACGCTCAGTTTGTCAGTCGTCACGCTGAGGAACGTTTTGTCGGTCACGCTCAGGAACGTTTAGGTTAAGTCGTGATATTTTCGTTAGCTTTAACCAAAATATCACGACTTAACCTAACCAATCGTCAAGGGCGTACAATTACCCTAAAAAAATAAATTAAAAAAAAAAAATATTTTTATTTAACCAAACTAGCACGGCAACCTAACCAATCGTCAATGCCGTACAGTATAAAGAATCCTCTTCTCTTAATATATAAAAATAAATAAATAAATAAAAGTATTGTTTTTTATTTATTTTTTTAGGTTAATTGTACGCCCTTGACGATTGGTTAGGTTAAGTCGTGATAGTTTGGTTAATTTTTGCTACCCGCGACCCGCACGAAGGGCGGGTCTTAGGCTAGTTGTAACTTTTTTATTATTAATTTCTCCAAAAAATGGTTCTGATTTTCGTAATCGGCATGCAAAACTACGTCTGTGTAGAAATTTAAAATAAAATCGAACCATGTGTGTCAAACGGAAAAGATCCCGCAAAATCTTTAGGTAGATTAGATATATACGCTTATTTGAAAATATACTATTAAATAAAATCAGGGGTTTTTTTTTTAAGGAATTTTTAGGACTGCACATTTTATAAGCCACAGATAGATGAAAAATAACTTATCCTGCACTATTCAGTATCCTACTCATTCATCAATGCTATTTACTCATCAATCCTACTCATTTGCATACATGTTTTAAAAAAAAATTGGGATCACCTGAAGATCAGGGCCCCCAGCCTCAATTACCAAATAATATCTTCGTTAAAACTAACGAAAATATCGCGACTTAACCTAACCAATCGTCAAGGGCGTACAGTTGACCTAACCGGGCATTCAATTTAATTTATTATTATATTTGGTACTGTAAAGCAAACAACAAGAATACGTGGGGGGCCCTGATTTTCAGGTGATCCAAAATTTGTGAACATAAATTTTGGACTTTTATTTTTTTAATTTATTAAGTACTTTATGGGCTAACATACCTTGAAATTAAACTTTACAGCAGGTGGCAATATGTCTGCGAGATTCTTTTCATACGCACAGCGACGACTATATGTTACGTTATTGCTGGAATAATATTCTTCATATCAACTGGAAAGAGCCGATTTAACTTTAATTTAATAACTTTGAACTGTCCACATTTGCCTAAAGAACTGCACAGTTTTTTTTAGAACTGCATGTTAAAAAAAGAACCTGTATAAAAGTCATCTTGATTTTAAGGAGAAACAACGTCCCCCCCTTCCCCCCCTCTCTGTGTTTTACCGTATGTGATAATATTATTAGACTTTGATATAGTGATAACCTATAATTATTTGTTTCTTCTATAGCTTATGCCAGGTCTGCCTCAGCTTTGCCATGATGGAAAACGTTTCTTTGGATTCTTATACGAAAGAAAATCATTGTTTAAACTTGGCTGGAGTAGATGAGAGTTCTCCAATTAAGCATAATTTTAAAAGGAATTGGTTTAAAAATGTTCATAACTCGTTTTCCGATAGACAAAATATTATACTATTTTAATAAATAAACATTTTTCCAGTTAACCAAACAATTTTAATCCAAATTGTTCACATTTAGCACAAAAACGAACCTAACTTACCAAACCCAACCTCGTACACGACTGGGTTTAATATAATGAAACCAAATGTAACGTTAAAGACTGTTTTGACCGACCTTTCTTCACAGAAAAATCTCCAAGAATAAATTTAAGACAAATCCCAGTTTTATTAAGGTTTATAATTTTATTTATCATTTATAATTTTATTTGTCATTTATAATTTTATTTATCATTTATAATTTTATTTAATAATTAATCAGCGTTCGGAACTCGGCGAATAACACCTTTTTTAAGTGGAGTTTCGATACTGATAATTAACAATGATAACAGAGGAGTTGCGCAATGCGCCGTATTTGTTGACCTGAGCGCTGCACCAGTTTCTGGACCTCTCGGCTGTTTATTATTATTATTATTTTGTATAATTGTGACCGACTTATATTTCTAATTTCTCGACTTTATTCACACCTGACCTGACTCATCTCATCTCATAATTTGAAACATCATTTTTTATATATTTATTTTGCAGTTTTGTTTATCTTTTAACTAAAGTATCATTTACATTTAATCAGTGGTGTAGTGCTAAATAAAGAAGTGAGGGAACGCATTTTGAAAGTGTCACTCAGATGCGGGGGGGACAATGGCGAGCCCATACAGCTGGGGGTCCGGGGGCACTGTAAGTCCCCCGGGAAATCTTTTGAAATCTGACCAATTTCAGGGATATTTTGAGGTCATATGCACTGGATATTAGGATATATTTCAAGGTTGAAGATGCAGTATTTCCAGTGTCATTAGATGTACGACATCCAGTACGATCAATAAAAATAGCTAACAACTGGAATGATTAACTAAAAAAAAGTTAACAACTGGTACGCCGTGGTGACTGTTTCACCAGATCTTTATAGGCTAGCATTGCCTCAGTCGAAGCTAAAAGAAATGAAGCAGTTAATGATTCTTTCTCATATTTCTTCTAGGGGTGGGAATTAAAATTTCATGACGTTAGAGATTTGTAAGTTCAGATTTATTTGAAATAGTGAGGGAACGCCGTTCCGTCTACCAAAAAAAGTAAGGGAACGCCGTTCCCACGCGTTCCCACAGCACTACACCACTGCATTTAATGCTATACAGGTAATTTGGTAAATAAACGTTTCCTCTAGAGGCCCTCATTCAGATCTCTAGACCAGTGGTTTCCAACCTTTTTCGGCACAGCGCCCCTTTTAAAGAAACACGCCTGGTTTACGCCCCACCTTCCCATCATAAAAATTAAAAAAAATAAAATATTCACAAAAATCGTAGCTCTCTATTCGCTGGATCATTTTGAGCATGGGTGGAGAACCTGCCGTCCGTGGGCGGCAGGTTTTAATTGCCCGCGGACAGTTTGATTATTTAAAGTCACACATTATTTACATCTTAATTATGTCCCAATTTTTCCGGTACAGAGTATTTTAGTTGAAATTTTCCCGCCAGTGGTTCTCAACCTTCTTTAGCGCGACCCTAAATTGGCCACCAACAGGACCTTCCGATCCTCAGGCTTATGATAAAATTTAAATATATATATAAATTTAAATTGAATTCAGAAATAGTGAATATAGTGACCCTTCGCGACCCTACTTGAGGACTCCGCGACCCTGATTTGGGTCGCGACCCGAAGTTGGGTACCACTGGTCTAGACAATCTAGTGAATAAAAGAACTGTGGAATATTTGTGAATATTTTAATTTTTTTTATGATTCTATTTGTTAACTTTGGATTTTGTTTACCTTTTCAGGATTATCCTTATATAACCATAAGAAAGAATGGCGATTCTGTAGACGTTACTGGAGTTTATATCAAACTTCTGGATGTTTTTGTGGAAAAGTTTGGAAGATGGTAAACACTGTTAATATTTCTAAATTAAAATAAAATTCTACGGAAATTATCCATCTATATTGGCATAAAACAAATTTCTTAGCTATTTTCCGTAATTCATTTTACTTATATTTCAATTTCTTTTTAGTTACATCTTCCATGAGCCGAAAGAGAAGACTTATGGAATCAACTTGAACAATGGGTCTTTCAACGGAATTATTGGAGAAGCGCAAAGAGGGGTATTCCTTGTCTTAATTTAGGACATTAATTTCGTTTATAATCATATAATTTAAGTAATTTCCAGCAATTTTAAGTATGTAAGAACTCTTGGCTTATTTAATCTATCTTCCAGATTTCTGAGAATATTCTTCGCAAACAAGCAAAACAAATCTCTCCAAAGTTGTTTTTCAACAGTACATTTACTGACAGATAAAGTTATTTTGATGGTTCAAACAAAACCAAATCAAATAGAATTTTACAATATTTTTCAATCCTTCAATTTTTCAATTTGATATGGCATTAATTAATACATTCACAATATTTTAATCTATATGCCGTTGAAAGCTTGGAAGCTTTTTAGGCAAGATTAATGGGATTCAGTTCATTTATTACGTAAAATAAGTGAAAATGGCAAGCAAGAGTAGTAGCAATAACAAATAGTAATAGTAATAATAATAATAATAATAATAATAATAATAATAAAATAATAATGTAAAAATTTACAAATAAAAAAAAAAGATCAATTGTATATTTAATAGAAAATAATTATGATATTTAATTATAAAAAAAAAGAGATAAATTATGAAATTAAAAGCGTTTACTAATATTAACATATTTAAGATAGTTAATTATAAAGTGGGAACTTAATTACTGTGGTAATAATGGTAGTATTGAACTTGTACATCATTAGTAGCTAATGAAGTACTTCTTTAGTGATTTGCGAAATATATTTAGTGATGAAGTCTGTCTAATATTTATGGGAATTGCAGTCCATATATCTACTCCTTTGAAAGGGAGTGCATTTCCTGCAGTTCCCATGTATGGGTTTGAGTATAAAATGTGTGGGAAGTCTAGTTCATAATTGTGATGTATTTGATAAGGGGGGGGGAGAGCATTGCTTTTTGAAGAAGTGATGTATGTTGAGTTTTATTGATAGCTTTAAACATATTGACAGCAACATTGAATTTGTATAAGTCATTTAGTTTTAAAATATTTAGCTCTTTAAACATTTGGGGAAGTGTCACTTCGTCCGCTGTCATTATTTGAGAGAGTTCGTAACCTCCCCTCGTACGTCCTTCCTTCCTGGCTGCCTGCCAGCCTCCTCGTGCCTCGGGTGTCCCATACCCCGTGGCCCAGGATATGAGGGAAGTATATAGTCGTGTCTCTGCGCCATTCCATAATAGTGTCATTCTATTGTTACTGATTCATTCATTAGTTTAATGAGTGGGATTGCAACATCGATGGAATACTAAGACTGATTGATACTAATTTGTATATTTTTACCGAGATCGTATTTGATGTCAGAGACTTTATTTTTCAGATTTTGATTACTAAAGAGATGTCGTTGGGTAGAAGTGAGTAAAAGAAAAATGAGTTTGGAGGAGGTTGTGGCATGTATTGTCGATAGTAAGTGTGGTAAAATAATTTTTTTTTATCTTACTTGAATTGGGAATAGACCGATTTGAAAATGCCTCGTTTGAAATTATCACTTCCTCACTTTCCCACTTTTGGGTGTGGAATGAAATGGGAGTAACGTTGAGTGGGAGTAAACCTTTATGCAGGTCCTGTTCAAGGTAACTTTTTAACTTCTCATTTCCTTCAGCCTCGTTCTGGAGTCCCTATTTTAACGCGCAGACTCTCTTATTAAGCGTGTTTATGAGCTGTTTATTTCGTTGTTTTCTTCTAATCTGTTTATTCTTCCATACTTTTCTGCCATGCAGTTTAGGATAAAAGACGGGTACGATTCTTTATAGAAAGCTAATTGTTTATTTTCACTGGTAAATGCTTCGCATTCCCGCCTTTTGATTGCATTAAATTCCTCAATTCGTTGACAGAGGGACACCTCTTCGGAGGTGCGGGAAGCAGCGCTTGATGTGAAAGGAGAAGGCATACCCCTCAAGCGCATCCTGTTCTTTCATGGAGACTCTTACAGGGAAGGGAAGGGGAATCCCAGGGCCGAGGTAGTAGTACTTTTGTTGTTGTTGTTATTGCTGTTGTTTCATTTTTGTAAAATTGGTTCATTTGAACATTGATAAGTATTGATAGTTCATTATGTTTCGGAAGCATTAATGAGAAAATTTGACTCTATTTTCAGATAACGTTCATGCTTTAGATTACATTTTTTTATTTACACGTATAAAGATAAATTAATTATGAGCCGGTGTTTGTAAAGGTAGTTTGACACGCGTACTCGCGTTCCTTCTTTCGTGTGATTAGACGTGGCATTCTACAGTAGGTCTTCGGGGTTTACTTTCACTCACCGTCATTCTCATTCAATTCCGCGCCCACTTTGGTCCCGGTTAGGTTACAATTGGTTAGGTTAGGTTCTGATTGGTTAGCCTTAAAAAAATATGAATTTATTGAAATTACTGTACTTAAGTTCTTTCGTAGCTCTAAGTTACACGATGGAACTACAAAGGTACAATTTTAACTTCTCCAAAGGGGGAAGTTTCCCTACGTGTCAATACCTGGTTTGGTTTGTGATCTCAAATATAAATTGATTAACAACCTTCCCAAATAAACTTTAACTTTCAAATAATTTTGACATTCATAGAAAATTATATTGTGCGCATCAACTGTTAAATTTTAGTGTTTGTTTGTTTGTTTAAATTACTATAATCACTCTGAAAAGTCCTGACAGTGTCATTTAAACAGCGAGAGTGAATTTATCAGAAATAGTTTCACTGTTATCGAAGGATAAAGGAAAATTTTGTCCGCGAAGAAAACGTTCAGAAATGTGTGGAGACTTTAACTAGATTCGAAGTATTTGATGAACTTATATTAAAAATGTAATAAAACTATTAAAAAATGCGAAGATTTATAACTAACATGAAGCCAAACACTTCAACTATATCTGAACTTGGTGTAGTGTTTATTTGCTGCTAGGATTACATTCTTTTCTTTTCTACAATGGTTCAGTTTATTGTGTCATACTGACATATCATCAGCGTCAAAACAAAATTTCCTAAGTCACTTTTTGACGCTTTTGAGTTTTTGTTGCTCAATGCTATTTAGAAAAAATTGCGCATCTTTTGGTACAAGTTTTGTCCTTGTAGGATGAACTATAAGGGGATATTTGCAAAAATTCATATTTTCCTAAGTCATAAGTAAAACATTCGTCACAGTGCTGCTTAGGAAATCTTAGATCGTGCAAGAATGATCTTGAATTATCTTGTTCAGTTTCAAAAATTGAGTTTAGTATAATAAATACCATTCAGTATATTTCCAGACATTTGAGCGGAAGGATTGATTTAAAATAATTAATTATGTGTTCGTAAAGGAAACAGCTTCCACCAGATGTAGTACAATCATTATTGAGTTATGATAAAGGTAAGTTCTTTGTTATAATATTTATATTAAAATACATTTTTTAATATTAAAGTGGCATATTACTCGCCATTTATTATATAAATTTGTGTGTTGTTGTTGCTGCTCAAGAATTATCAAATGCTCAAAAAAGAGTTTTATCATGCTTCATAATCTATGGTGTGTACCCACACTGTAGTAGTGAAGTAGTTATGTACTATTAGCATAATTATTTTATTGTATTAGAATCTTGTGCGTCAAAATATTATGCATGTTATACTAAATAAAATGCAGTAGATTAGTTATAGGGTTTCCCATTCAATGCCAGTTTTTTCTCAGTCAATATAGTTTTATTTTAATAATAATAATAATAATAATAATAATACAAAATTTCTCTAGAAATAAGCATTTTAAATAAAAAATATTTTCATTTTCAGAACATTTTTTAATCATTCAAATAAAATAAAATGTTTTGTTGTAAATTTAAAATAATTCAGACTTTAATTTATGTCATTGGATGTGTTCTCATTTCATCCGAATGGTTTCTGCAGAAATCTTTAGAATAGAATATCTTGTATTTTTTACAACCCTAATTTTGTGAATTTTTTTATAGAACCAGATGATTCTGATATAGATCCAAACTATGTAGATGAAGAATTTGTGTCTAATTCATCAAGTAAGGATGAGTTTCAAGCAGCAACTGCTGCAGCTATTCCTGCAGCACCTTCAGCAAATAAGAGACAATCTTTCAAAAAGGAAAAATTGCAAAATAAACGAAAAGACAAAGAAAACGATTGGAAGGTATTTCATACATAAATGCACAGGATAAAAATATTTCTTCCAAGCAAATGGGACCTAGGTGTACTTCTCAGTTTTGTAGAAATTCATCTCAATGAGAATGCTCAGTTATTACAGAAGAGGAACGTGTAGAGCTTTTTCAGTTCTTTTGGAGAATGAAAAGTTGGGATGAGCGTAAAGCGTTCATTTGTGGCTTAGTGTCCAAGGAAGAGGTTAAGCAAAAGAAATCTAAAAATGAATCTCAACATTCAGGCATGTTTGAGTACTCATTAAAGGTTAATTCAGCAAAGAGAATTTGTGTAAGAAACTTTTTGCATCAACATTTGTTATTGACGATCAAACTATTGGAAATTGGCTCAATAATGGGATGTGCCATGCTACTGCAAGCAAAGATAAAGCTCCAAAATCAGGAAAAACAACTCCAGTATCAGACAAAGACAACGAGTTCCTGAGAACTTGGCTAAATGGATTACCAACAGTGCCCTCCCACTATTCTAGAAATGTTGAAAGTTATAAGGACAAGAAATTTCTTTCCCCAGGAACAAAAATATCTTCTCTGCATAAAGAGTACTCAGAAACAGCTTCAGCATCAGGATGTAGAGCTGTTGGTCTTACACTTTGCAAGTATCAATTTCACGCACAGAACTTCTCTGTGTTTATCCCGCGAAAGGATCAATGTGATATATGTTTATAAGCAAAATAATAAGGCCATAGTCATTTGGGACACTGACCTCAATAAGTAAGGCACTCCTTTCCTTCTTGTCCCACACTACTATCTCTGGTTTTACTGCAGAATTGTTTATAAAAGTGTCTGTTGGAATTATTGCGTCATAGTATATAGTATAATGGTTGTTTCCAGTAATTGGTGCAGGTGTGTGGTCCCTGTTAGAAAATCTAGAAGAGGAAGAACCATTGTTGTCCCAAGGCGATATGATGACTAAGCTGATTGATGCAGCATTGCTTGTATATATTAAGTTAAGGTGTATATATATCCATCTCATAATTGTAAGGTTAGTGAAAAATTCACTTAATTTAGAGCTAGCATTTTTGGGCTCTTGTGGCATTATTGTTTGGGCACTCTTGTGGCATCATTTTTTGGGGCGCTGCGCGTCTTTTCTACTCGTTTGTGGAATGCCGTACTTACAGGGTGTGGTCTTATAGAGAGCTCTCTTGCAATTCAGTTTGGTTGTTTAGGTACAAGATTGTTGCATCGTGCAATAGTGCATGTTGTGTTGTTGTTGCAAGGTTTAGAAAGAAGACCATAAATAGTGCCCCTTTTGTTTTTTATCTTAAATTCATGCAACTGAGGCCTAAGGTAGGCCCACATCGAGTCAGCAACCCTGAGGTAGGACCTAATAGGACCTCCAAGTCCGTAAGTTTTTAATTCTAGCTTAACTTGGGCTGTAGGTTGAACTGGCCCTTCAGAGCTTGGCTGTTCACGGCTCAGCTGGGATTTTGAACCCAATAAAAAAAAATAATAATAATAACATGGTCCTTCAGAACCGGATTCTAGCCCAAGACTGAGTCAGTAACTATTTTCGGCAAAGTTCTGATTGTGCAAATTGTAGCCCAAGTTAGGCCTAGACGGGTTGAGCATAATTGAGTTGAGGACCCAGGGTAGAAAGTTTGGTCGCCCAATTGCGAAACTTGGCCACTCGTCTGTCGTTGTTTTTGGCCTACATTTTTACCGGTTTGGTTAATTTGGTTTATTATTGAGTTAAGGTCCCAGGGTAGAAAGTTTGGTCGCCCAATTGCGAAACTTGGCCACTCGTCTGTCGTTGTTTTTGGCCTACATTTTTACCGGTTTGGTTAATTTTGGTTTATTATTCATAGGCGAAGGTTGCAGACTTCGGTGCGCCAGTTATTTGGGTGAAAAATTTGGTATTTCATACTGGTGGTTGGTCAGTACCCGACCCAGCAATTCAGTTTATTTGAAAAAAAGCAAAATTTGCGTTTGATCAGTTTGGTTAAGTATTTTTGCCAATTCAGCTTATTTGGCATTGAGCCCAATTGTTGTTTGCATTGAAGATGAGTGCAGCTGAATTGAACAAGTTTAAAAAAAGGAGAAGCGCCTACAAAGGTCTAATTACAAACAGAGCTGGGCAATAAATACATTGAATGCATTTAAATACTAAATACATGGGAGAAATGTATTTAAATACTAAATACTAAATACATTTTACGAATGTATTTAGATACTAAATACAAAATACATCAATTGTATTTAAATACATTTGTAAATACATTTTAAATACATACAAATTTGCTTGTTGAAGCCATGACACGCACACGATAAAGAAATCAACCGCTTTCGACTAAGAGTGGCACACAACTGATTGAACTGACACGTTGAAACATGAACCATGCTGTACTACACTGTCGACGCGTCGTACTGTGCTAGTACAGAACGTGTATTAAGCCAGTAAAAGTATTTACATTTTTATATTTTGAGTATTTAAATACATTGTATTTAAATACTCATTAAAGTATTTAAATACTATATTTAAATACATGAAAACAATGTATTTATAAATACAGTTCTAAATACACAAATGTATTTAAATATGTATTTAAATACAAATGTATTTAAATACTGCCCAGCTCTGATTACAAAGGTCATTGCCACTATAGATTCTGCCATAGAGCAAGAGGATTTAAGCTTAGTGACTGCGCAGCTTTCCATATTAGAAACTAAAAAGGTTGCTCTAAGTGAAGTAAATGTTAAAATTGAGGCTCTTATAGAAGAGGATGAAATAGAAAATAACATAATTTACTTTGAAGAGATTATTGATGATATAATTAAAGTAGGCCACCGAGCAAAAGAGTTTAGCAGCTCAGTACAGTTAGAGACCAGGTCTAATAATGAAACACAACACTCAACAAATGGTGTTTGTGAAGTTAAGGTTAACAGATCTGCAGTTCAATTACCGAGGCTTGTACTCAAAACATTTTCTGGGAGTATTCAGGAATGGCAAGGATGGGCAGACAGTTTTCAATCAGCAGTTCATTCTAGTCAAGTGTTAAGTGCGGTGGAGAAGTTTAATTATTTGCAGTCCCTCTTGGAAGGGGAGGCAGCAAAGACAATAGCAGGATTAGCATTAACAGAGGCTAATTATAATGTGGCTTGGGATATATTAAAGAAACGGTTTGGTAAGCCAGAGATCTTAATTAAAAGCCACCTCCGTGAACTTTTAGCTATACCTCCTGTTAATAATCCCAATAGTGTCAAGGAGTTACGGCAGTTATATGATGAATTTGAAGTTAGAACTAGGTCCCTGGACAACTTGGGTGTAGGAATGGAAAGGTATGGTATAATGTTGTTGTTGTTGTTGTTTAGCCGATCAGCCCACCCTGATCGAGCAAGCCGGCGGCACGCAGGTAACCGATCGCCCTCTCCGGAGTGGACCAGAGGTTCTGCGCACTAGTGATGTTGTGTTGTGTTCGTTGTTGTGCTAGAGCGGTACAGTCCGTCATAATGTGTTCAATTGTTTGTGGTGTGTCTTGGCACAGGTGGCAGGTGTCGTCTATGGAGTTGTCTAGTCTGTGTTTATATGTCCGTAAGTTGGGTGATGTCCACATCGGAATCGTGCTAAGTTAACTCGATCCGATCTGCTCAGGCTGATCTCTGACCTGTTAATGGGTGGCGGCTTCGCACCTAGGACCGCATTCGGACCGAGTCGTGTCAGTGCTTTGTGGGTTAGGTGTGTGTGTATGTGTTTTCTGTACTGTGTGATGTCTGTGGGCGTGGTATGGAATGGAGTATTTCGTTATAATCTCTCTGGTGTTACCTTAATGGTGCGAGGTGTTGGTGCATGATTGTACATGTAGTGGCAAGGGTGTTGTGGGTTAGTTGTCGCTGCTGCCATGAATTGTGTTCCCCTCATGTCTAAATGTTCCCTAACTTTAGTATTTTTGTTTCTGTGTGCAGGTGTTCTATTGGTGTTGTTTGAGTGCATCCTGTAATGATACGAAGTGCGTTGTTTTGTATTGTTTGTAAGGTGTTTATGTGTGTGTTTGAGATAATGGGTGCCCAGCATGGGCTAGCATAGTCCATAACTGAGCGAATATATTGTTTGTATATGAGTGATGTTGTTTCCTGCTGGTGTCCAAAGTTTGTGCCTGTTAGTACCCTAAGCGTGTTAAGTCTTGACGTACATTTGTTTTAATGTCCTGAATGTGGTTTGCAAAAGATAATGATGTGTTGTATGTGACCCAAGTATTTTGGTTCCTGTGAGTGTGTGGAATGTTGATGTTGTTTAGTGTAAGCTGTGGAATTACCTGGTGTTCTTTTGTGTTGCTTGTAAGCAAGGTGATGGTTGATTTTGTGGGCGCTACTTTGAGTCTATTGTGTGTGAGCCAGTCTTGTATACTGTTTATGTATGTTTGTAGGTTATTTGTAGCGGTGTCGATGTTGTTGTGGGTGGATGTTAGAGTGATATCATCTGCATATGATGATAAGGTAAGCTTGTTATCTATGGGTGTTGGAATGTCATGCATGTATAAGTTGAAGTGTTGGTGAGAGAACAGAGCCTTGAGGGTCCCCGTTCGGAAAAAGCTTGTTTTTGGATGACTTGCCATTAAATGTGACATGTGAGTATCTTCCTGAGAGATAGTTGCTCAGCCACCTTTTGGTGTTATTGTGCATGTTTGTGTTGAGTATTTTGTTTATGAGAGGGAAGCGTGGGATAGCATCAAATGCTTTACTAATGTCTATTGTTGCTAATAGTGTACGTTGAGCTGGTCTTCTGGAGTTGATGCCATCCATGATGTGCTGCGTGAGGTTAGTGAGTAATGTCGTGGTTGAGTGGTGAGGTCTGAATCCATGTTGAGTAGGCGATAGTGGTATGTGTGGGTTGGTGATTTGTAAGATTAGTCTTTCTGTTACTTTGGAAGGTGTGCATAGTAAAGTAATGGGTCTATAGGAAGCTGGTTCTGTTGGATTTTTGTTTGGTTTGAGTAGTGTAATAATTTTACCTTGTTTCCATATGTCAGGAATAATACAGTGTTGGTATGAATATGTGCTGATATTTGTGAGAGCTAATATTCCTTGTGGGCCCAAGTGTTTAAGGTGTATGTTAGATATGTTGTCTGGTCCAGTAGCCTTCGAATTCTTAATGTTTTTGATGATCTTGGTGGTCTGGTCTGTATTGAAGGGTGTAATGGTCATGTCGAGTCTGTAGGTTTTCTTGTGTCTGGCTGTTTGTCTGTCTGCATGTTTCTGGTTGTTGTCTCTGTTTAAGTGACTTATCTTTGCGTAGTGATTAACTAGAATGTTAGCTTGTTGTGTGTATGTTGGGATATTATTTTGGCTGCGACAGATAGCCGCGTGTGAGGTGTGAATGCCGCTGTTAGAGTGGGTAATGCTGTTTATAGTCTTGTATAGCCTGTATGTATCTGTGGAGTGGTTTAGTGTTGTTATGAATTCCCTGAATGTTTCTGTTTGTTTTTCTTTGAGTTTGTTGTTTATTTCTGTGTTGAGCTGTTGTATCTGCTGTTTTATGGCTTCTGTGTGGTGTTTGTGTGTTATATTTGAGGTTGTTACGTTGCCTTATGAGGTGGGCTATTTCTCTAGTGTAATTTGGGTTGTATTTCCTAATGTTGCCCTTGGGTATGTATTTGTTTGCATTATTGATAATCTGATTAAATGTCTTGAGTGTTGTATCGATGTTTATGATGGGTGTGCTGTTTAATGTGGTGAATTGTTCCTCAGTCTATATTTTGAACTGTTCCCAATCAGCTTTCTTGTAATTTCTGTAAGTGTGCCTAAGGCTGTTGGGGCAGAGTGTAGAATGTGTTGTAATGATGATGGGCAGGTGGTCTGATGACAGTTGTTTTTCTGTTCTCCATTGTGTATGTGTTGCTTGTGAGGGGGAACAGAACGTTATGTCTGGGGAGGAGTTTGAGTATCCTGCTTGATGTGGTATGTGTGTATGTTCTTCTGTATTGTTAAGAATGAAGAGGCTGTTTAGTTGTGTGGCTATGTTGGCGCCTCTGGTGTTGTTTTGGTTGTGCAGGTACCAACTAGTGTCTTTGGCGTTGAAGTCTCCTCCTAAGATGACATTAGTGAGAGAGGCAAGATTGTGTAACTGTGGATTGTAATTGGCTGGCACCTGAGGTGAACTATCTGGTGGGATGTAAATGTTGATTAGTGTGGTGTTGTGTTTTGCGCGTGTTTTAATGTTAACTGCCTGTATTTCTATCGTGTTATCTGCTTGGATTGTGTTTGTAATGTTTTGGGTAGCATCAGTGTAGCTAATGCTTTTACGTATGTAAGTGATGAGTCCACCCCCGTTACCCCCAGTACGATCTTGACGGATCGCCGTGAAGTCAGGGATGGTGGGTGTTTTGTGTGTGCGTTTTAGTTTTGTTTCTTGTATAAGTGCTATGTGAATGTTTTGTTTGTGTACGAATTCCCTAAGCTGCATGATTTTGTTTGTGAGGCCATCTACGTTGTACTGTAATATGTTAATATTATACTTCTGTATGTGTCTCATGGTGCTATTGTGTCTATGTCTTTGTGTATGGTGACATGTGTAAGTTGTAGTGGGGCCTGGATTAGTCTTAATGTCGCCAGAGAGTAAGAGTAGTTCGGGGAGCACGCAATTGTTCCCTGTAATTGAAAAAATAGCACGCTGAGAATAGGTCCGGCCCCGGGAGCCGATCGGCACTCTGACCGTGCCACGCAACAGGCCGTCGACTGCCAGTCTAGCCAACCGTAGACAGCCCGCTGCACGGAGATTTGAGGAAGTTAGGCCACCAGCGCGTTGATGTTTTGGTTTGACGTCGCTTCTTCGCGTTGACGTGTCCTGCGCTGGAGGATGCAGCCACTGTTTAGAAGCTTCCTCGTCAGCTGCTAACACTTTTTTCACGTTGTTCTAACTACTGTACCTGTTCAGACGTTTTTTATAAACAAATCTTTATAAACAAATATGCAATTTTGTCTTGCGCTCTTTGTTGGAGTTCTGAAAATGAATTGCCCTCCTCTCTGCTAAATTGCTCTAATATGGACTCTGTTTCTTCTCTTTCTTTTATTTTCACTAGAAATATGTCTAAAATTCAATACAGAAATCTTCTTGGGGAGAATTTAGCACCACAAAGTTAAAACTGTGAAGCACAAAATGTCAGTTAGACTCATTTACAGTATAGTGTTCACCACTATGGTATAATGTTGGTCACTATACTGGAGTCTAAATTGCCTAGCTCAATTTTGCTTGAATTAAGTAGGGGACACTCTACAGAACATGTGTACATCCCCCTTCAGCAGATGTTAAGTCTTTTAGGCACAGAATTAGCAAGACGAGAGGGAATTGAGTTTGCACAGTGGGATGTTAAACAAGGGGACAAAGGCAGGCACAGCACCAAGGTTTCTACAAAAAGGAATAGCCCAGGTACAGTGTCAACTCTACATGCATCCTCTGAGAATAAATTAAAGGGAATCAAGGAATGCATATTTTGCGAAGGCAACCACAAGTCATATAAGTGTGAAGTGGCTGAGGCTTTACCTTTTGAGAAGAGAAAGGACAGGGTAACTAAGTCCACAGCATGTTTTAAATGTGTTTTGAAAGGTCACAGAGAAGCTTTTGTAAGTTTAAAATTTTGTGTAAAAAATGTCATGGCAGGCATCAGCCATTATTGTGTGAAAACACTCCTAGTAGGCCTACCCCAGAAGTAGAGACATCAGTTGCACATGCTACTGCTATGAAAGGGAGTAAAAGTAAAGGGAGATTATTGCAAACAGCTGCAGCATTATTAATTGGGAATGATGCAGAAGCTACTGTAAGAGTGTTGTTTGATAGTGGTAGCCAGTGTAGCTTTATTAAGACCAGAATTTCCAGAAAATTGAAGTTTAAAGAACTTAAGAGGGAAAATTTAAGGATTTCTGGGTTTGGGGGCTCCGTTCAAAACCGAACCAAAGTTAAGAAGGTAGAAGTTCTGGTTAAGGGGTTGTTACCACAAAGTCCCACTATCAAGGTCCAAGCTGTAGAGATTGAGGAACTTTGTGCTCCAGTCACTACTTGTTTAGATATGGCATGTGTCCAAGAATTGCAAGTTAAAGGAATTAATTTGGGCAATAATAAGTTTGAAGGAACAGAAGATATTAGTCTTTTGATTGGAGCTGACTATTATTGGGACTTCATCACTGGTAATATTGTCCGCACATCTCGAGGCCCGGTAGCTATTGAAAGTAAGCTAGGTGGATGCTACATGGTAGCTATTGCAATGAAATGGAGGTTAAAGCTCTTTTTGTTAAGATTGAGGAGAACAGCCATGGTTTGGAAAGGCATTTGAAAGCGTTTTGGGAACTTGAATCCATTGGCATAAAGGACAAACAGACAAGTACAGAGAACAGTGATGTTTTAGAGCAATTTGAAAAAGGGATTGGGTTTAGAGATGGTTGCTATGAAGTTGGCCTCCCTTGGAAGGATTCTTGCAAACCCGGTTCAAACCCTCAGCTAGCTAATCGCAGGTTAGAGACTTTTTTGTACAGGCTAAGAAAAAATGAGGAGTTGTTAATTGAATACAATGAGGCCATCCTAAGCTATGTAAGGGAGGGCTATGCTGAAAGGGTGCAAGGTGAACTGGTGAGCCAGGAGGCACATTATCTGCCACACCATGCAGTGGTACGGCGAGACAAAACTATCACCAAACTGAGGGTAGTTTTTGATGGCTCAGCCAAGGACAAAGGTGGTGTGTCCTTGGATGACTGTTTGGATGCTGGGCCAAATTTAAATGCAGATTTATTTTCCTTGTTACTGAGATTCAGGTTTGGTAGAGTAGCATTGACTGCAGATGTGAAGCAAGCTTTTTTGCGGATAAAGTTAAAACCAGAGGACAGGGATGCAGTAAGGTATCTGTGGGTGGATACGAAAGACTTGTTGGAAAATGAACCTAAGGTTCAAGCATATAGAATGAAGTCAGTGTTGTTTGGCCTCAGCTCTAGTCTATTTCTGTTGGCAGCTACTATGCAGTACCATTTTAAGGAATATTCTGAAGTCTATCCTAACACTATTGAACACACAAGGAAAAAATTTTATGTTGATGATTTGCTGTGTTCCGTGGATAATACAGAAATGGCTAAACAGATATTCATGGAGGCTAGAGCTATAATGAGGGAGGCTGGCATGGAGCTTAGAAAATGGCAGACCAATCATTCTCAATTACAAGAGTTTATGAGTCAGTCCTGTGTAGTACCTGATGCAGCAGAAAGTATTGAGGATTCTGGTATTAAGGAGTTGTGGGCAATAGACGCAAAAGTGCTAGGCATTGTTTGGCAGCAAGGAGAGGATTTGTTTACCTTCAATGGGAAATCTTTAGTAGAGCTGGCTGAGAATGAGACAAGGTGGACAAAACGTACAGCTCTTAGTTTGGCTTCAAAGGTCTTTGATCCTCTTGGATTCCTGGCTCCATTTGTGGTAAAGTAAAAAATTTGGCTTCAGAGCCTCTGGGAAATTGGACTTGGTTGGGACCAAGAGTTACCTGATCATATGGTGGTAAGGTGGAAATATTGGTTCAAAGAATTGGCACATCTTGGAGACATTGAAATCCCAAGATGGTACTTTAGAGAGTTGAACAATAGTCCAGACAATTTGGAGCTGCACATCTTTTGTGATGCAAGTGAGGAAGCCTATGCAACTTGTATTTATATAAGAGGCACATTGCAAGAGGAAGTAAGTTGCAGGTTGGTTGCTGCAAAGAGCAGAGTAGCACCTTTGAAAAGGCTTTCTGTTCCAAGGTTGGAATTGATGGGTGCAGTTATTACTAGTCGGCTTGCAGTTACAGTGCAAAAGTCTTTGGCCCTCTTTGAAATTCCAAGCTATTATTGGACAGACTCCACTATAGTTTGGCACTGGTTAAAAAGCCAGGCAAGGAAATGGAAACCATTTGTGGCCAATAAGGTGGAGGAAATTCAAGCGCACACAGATCCAAAGCAATGGAAGCATTGTCCAGGCACCCAAAACCCAGCTGATTTACCAACACGAGGAATTTCAGTGAAAGATCTTGCACAGTCAAGTTTGTGGTGGAATGGGCCAGAGTGGCTAAAACTTGGAAATGAAAACTGGCCTTCTAATCAGCCTATTGTAGGAGAATGCCAGGCTGAAGAAGCATGGGTGAGTGAGGTGAGAAAATACACTGTGAACAGTTGTCAAGTTATGCAGCAGGACCCCATATTGAGGCTTGAGGACATTAGCAGTCTGAAAAGGTTGTTAAGAGTGACAGCATGGGTATATAGATTTACCAACAATATTAAGGGAGAAACAAGAAGGGAAGGAATTCTGAACAGTAAGGAGATTCAGCAAACCAGGAAATACTGGGTGGTATACGTGCAGAAGGAAAAATTTGGTGAAGAGAGGGAATTGCTCATCAGCCGTCCATTACAGGTTCTATCAACACATTCTGCTCTCAAGGGTTTGGATGTGTTTTTGGATCAGGATTTATTGAGAGTAGGAGGTAGACTACAGTTTAGTTTTCTTCGCTTCCAGAGGAGAAAAGACATCCAATTTTGCTACTTTCTGGGGGGCACTTTGTGGACCTTTTGATCCTGGATACTCATCATAAGTTGTTACATGCTGGAGTTAGAGAAGTGATAATAGAGATCAGACAACAGTTTTGGATTCCCCAAATTAGACAAGTAGTTAAAAAATGTCTTGCATAAATGTGTGGTTTGCAAGCGTTGGAGTGCAAAGCCTTGTTATGAAAGGTGGCTCCACTTCCAAGAGAACGGTGTGTCTATACTGCCCCATTTGATGTATGGGGTAGACTTCGCAGGTCCAGTCTATGTAGGCTGACCATATTTCCTTGAGACAAAAACGGGACATTGGGATGGCAAAAAGGGACGGGGGTTATGTAATATTCTGTATTCATGAAAAAGTTTTTGTTAAAAACGGGACAAAATTGACATTTTTATTAAAACGACGGGACGGCCAGGAAATATAAAAAAAAACGGTACTGTCCCGTTCAAAACGGTACGTATGGTCAGCCTAAGTCTATGTGTATGAGCAAGGAGAATGTAACAAAGGTTATATATGTCTTTTCACATGTGCTACCACCAGAGCAATCCATTTGGAGTTGGTAAGCAACTTAAGTAGTGATGTATTTCTTTTGTCCTTTAAAAGGTTTGTGAACAGAAGGGGTTTCCCAAATAAAATCATATCGGATAATGCAAAAACCTTCAAATAGGCTGCAAAGGAACTCCAAGAAGTTTGGTCCTTGCTAAAAGAGGAAGGATTCCAATCCTACTTTTCACACCAAGGGGTACAGTAGGAGTTTATTGTTCAGAGAGCACCATGGTGGGGAGGATTTTGGGAAAGGCTAGTGAGAAGTGTAAAGTGTCCATTAAAGAAACTTTTAGCTAATCCTCATTTGAGCAAAGAAGAATTCTGCACTGTTTTATGTGAAGTAGAAGCAATGGTGAACAGTAGGCCTATCACTTTTGTTTATAACAGTATGCAGGATGCAGAGCTATTGACACCAAATCATTTTCTTTGTGGTAAACGATTAACATCAAGCCCCAGTGTGCCAGAAGACTTGCAGCCTATCCAGAGCACTCAAGGAGAGTTAACCAGAAGGTTCAGGTACCTTGAAGAGCTACAAGATCAGTTATGGAAGAGGTGGCAGATGGAATACTTGCCAGAACTCAATTATTACCCATCGGGCAATGTAAAGGGCTCCAATGCAAATTGTATCAAGGTGGGAGAAGTGGTAATGATTGGGGATGAAAGACCAAAGCAATGCTGGAAGCTTGGCATAATTGAAGAGTTGTTTGTTGGCAAAGACAATTTAGTTAGGTCTGCACTGGTAAAGACTTCAGGAAGAAAATTAGAGAGACCTATACAAAAACTCTATGCTTTAGAAATCAGCAAAAACACTGATAGTCAAGATGAAACATTTGAGTTACAGCTTCATGGAGAAGGCTTGGCTAACCTTGCAGAAGGTAATGACAACAATGCCTCTTCGGTGGGGAGTGTTAGAAAATCTAGAAGAGGAAGAACCATTCTTGTCCCAAGGCGATATGATGACTAAGCTGATTGATGCAGCATTGCTTGTATATATTAAGTTAAGGTGTGTATATATATCCATCTCATAATTGTAAGGTTAGTGAAAAATTCACTTAATTTAGAGCTAGCATTTTTGGGCTCTTGTGGCATTATTGTTTGGGCACTCTTGTGGCATCATTTTTTGGGGCGCTGCGCGTCTTTTCTACTCGTTTGTGGAATGCCGTACTTACAGGGTGTGGTCTTATAGAGAACTCTCTTGCAATTCAGTTTGGTTGTTTAGATACAAGATTGTTGCATCGTGCAATAGTGTAGGTTGTGTTGTTGTTGCAAGGTTTAGAAAGAAGACCATAAATAGTGCCCCTTTTGTTTTTTATCTTAATTCATGCAACTGAGGCCTAAGGTAGGCCCACATCGAGTCAGCAACCCTGAGGTAGGACCTAATAGGACCTCCAAGTCCGTAAGTTTTTAATTCTAGCTTAACTTGGGCTGTAGGTTGAACTGGCCCTTCAGAGCTTGGCCGTTCACGGCTCAGCTGGGATTTTGAACCCAATAAAAAAAAAATAATAACAGTCCCATACATTTTCTCTTTTGGTTTATACTCCTTTTAGTATTTTTAATAGTTATAAGTGGGGCTTCCACCCGAAGCCAAACACTTCAACTATATCTGAACTTGGCTTAGCGTTGATTTGCAGCTTGGATTAAGTTCTTTTCTTTTCACCAATGGTCCAGTTTATTGTGTCATACCGACATATGTTTTTGTTGGGCCCATTGTCTGATGGAAAAGCTGGGGTCCAGGGTCAATACCTTGACCTGGTGGGATCCCCCACATTGATCCCTTTGGTGAAGAATCTTCTCCTCTGGGACTGAGAAAAGTTGCACCATTGCTCACCTCACCCACCCTGGTGCGTAAGCGGGTTGAGGGGACCTTTTTATCCTGGGTGACATCCTGCCAGTGTGTGGGCTTTCCTTAGCAGACATTACATCCCGTTCTTGTTTGTGGAAAGCTACATACAGGTGGGAGGGGTTTCCCCCGCACCCGTCCCTTATTTCTAGTCTCCTTTTACGACACGGTGGGACCACGTGGGAAGTATTCTTTCAAATCCCCTATCCCTTTTGGTTTATACTCTTTAATGTATTTTTTACAGTTGGAAGTGGGGCTTCCACCCGAAACCAAACACTTCAACTATGTCTGATCCCTTTTGGTTTATACTCTTTAATATATTTTTTACAGTTAGAAGTGGGGCTTCTACCCGAAGCCAAACACTTCAACTATGTCTGAACTTGTCCTAGCGTTCGTTTAAGGAGGGTGACCGTTCCTTTTAATGCCCCTGTTTGGATTTCTATTGCCTGGGGCTGTCCTGGGATTGAATTCAGGTAAGTTGATAAGTTGTTTTTCATCATACCTGTTGCCCCAACTATGATGGGGAGAATGGCAGCATCTTTCAATCTCCAGTTTCTCTTCATATCATATATGAGTGCCTGGTATTTTGTAATTTTCTCCCTTTCCGCTCTATTAAGGCCATAATCATTTGGGACACTGACCTCAATAAGTAAGACACTCCTTTCCCTCTTGTCCCACACTACTATGTCCGGTTTTACTGCAGAATTATCTATAAAATGGCTGTTGGGATTATTGTGTCATAGTATATGGTATACTGGTTGTTTCCAGTAATTGGTGCAGGTGTGTGTTCCCATACATTTTTATTGCATTCTAATTCTAATGCTATCATAATCTTCCAGTGAATATATTTACAGATTTTATTGTGTCTGGCTGTATAGTATCCGTCTGCCAGGAGCACCCTGCAGCCTGATATTAGATGGCCAACACTTTCCACCTCAACATGACAGAATCTACACCTATCATTAGTACTTATTCCAGCCATTTTTTTAAATGCATTTGTGAGGAGTGCGAGATCTTGGGCACCCATAATTAGTCGCTCTCCGTCATATTGCAGAACTCCTCTCCTTAACCATTCCAGTGATCCTTCTTTGTTGATATACTCCTTCTGTAACTCTTGATAATATTTTCCAGCTCTTTGATGTTGCTCCCATTCTTCTGCATGCTTGGCCTGTTGTTCCTTAACAAATCTTTTGCGACTTTTCCTAGCTATTAAGGTGGCTGGTACTCTTTCCGTTTCTACTTCTTCCGTCATATTGTTGCCTCCAAAGTGCTGAGCCAGTTTGGTTTTGGAAGTATGTTGTGTTACCCTTGTGTTATGGTGTTCACGGACCAGAGCTATTGTAGGACTACTTGAACTGTTTAGATACTGCCCGATACTGATGGTCGATGATCGGTGCAGCTGGTTAACCTCAGTTAATCCCATTCCTCCCAGTTTTCTTGGTAGATACAATCTGGGAAGACATTGGTTCCGGTATGTTGTTCTGGTTAGAGTAAGGATCTTTCTGGTCTTAACATCCAGTTTATTTAGTTCTGATTGTGGCCAGTCTATGATCCCTATACTATAATTGATAACAGGGATGGCGAGTTGGTTTATGGCTGTTATTTTATTCTTTGATGTAAGTTGGGTTTTGCAGATCTTTTTCAGTCTTCGTACATACTCTCCACTGATTTTCTCTCGCATTTGCCGGTGCTCTATATTTCCACGTTCTTCTATCCCAAGATATTTGTAGGAACTATCCTCTTCCAGGTCTTTGGTCTCAGTGTCTCCTCCTAAATCGATGTTATGGGTTTATATTTTCCTACCCCCTCTAAGTGTACACTTAGCACACTTGTCCAATCCAAACTTCATTTTGATGTCACCGGAGAAAGCATGGACGATCCTTAATAGGCATTCCAGGTTTTGGTCAGAGTCTGCGTACAGCTTCAAATCATCCATAAACAGGAGGTGGTTCAGTACAGTGTCAGGATTTCTTCGCCTATTTTGACTGAGGTTGTAGCCCTTATTATTATTGCTAAGTAGTTTGCTAAGGGGTTCCAGGGTGAGGCAGAATAGCAAGGGTGATAAGCTGTCCCCCTGGAATATACCCCTCATAATCTTGACATGGGGAATGGATATTTTCCCATTTTCATGGGTCAGATTGATGTTTGTTTGCCATTTTGTAATCTGGTTTGTTAGAGTGCTAATAATGGTAGGGTGGATTTTGTACAGTTTAAGGCATTCCAAAATCCACGAGTATGGGACACTATCAAATGCCTTCTGATAGTCTATCCATGCCATACTAAGGTTTCTGCCTCTCTTTTTACAGTCTTCAAGGATAGTTTTGTTGATGAGCAGCTGATCATTTGTACCTAAGCAGTTTCTTCTACATCCTTTCTGTTCTTTTTCCAGATAGTCTCCAGCATCCAGGGTTCATACATACTGTCTGCAATTAGGTCTGTAAAAAGTTTATAGGTGTGGGTGAGACAGCAGATTGGGCGGTATTATTTGGGAGATTTGTCTCGCGAGTCTTAGGGATGAGGGTTGTGTCTCCACTTGTTAGCCATTCTGGTGTTTTCTTCTACTCCCTGCAAAATCCTGTGAAAGGCGGCAGTATAATGGTGGTGTAATGCCGTGACCTGTTTCAGCCAGAAATTCGGGAGCTTGTCTAGGCCAGGTTTTTTAAAGTTGGAGAATTTTGCCAGTTTCCTTCTTATCTTGTCTTCCGTTATAAATAACTCCTCCATTTCTGGTTTACCCTCATTTGCCACCCTGATGGTCTCTATCCAGGCAGCATCCTGATTATGTTGTTCAGGGGTTTCCAGTATGCCTCCAACTGGGTTTGATCTGGTGGTTCATGGACTATTATTCTTTCCCTAATGAGATTTTGGTAAAAGCCTCTAGGGTTTGATGAAAATTGTTTGTTATGGTTTTTCATGTCAATCTGCTTTTGTTTATTCCTAATTCTATTGGCTATGGCTGGGATTTTTCCCTCCAATTCGAGCGCCTTGTCACGTAATTGATTATCTCTCAGGTTATACTTCCTCTTTATTTTCACTATTTGTTTTTTGAGTTTTCCATGTTGTGTGGGTGTTTGGGGTGATCGCCCACCCAGTAAAGGATTTCACCCACCCACTAAATAGATTTCACCCACCCAGTTAAAAAACCAAAATAATACTGTATTCAGTCATCTTAAAAAAACTCGGTCGAATCCATGGGTAAAGCAGCCAAAAGAATACAGCCAAAGTCGCCAACTTGGCTATAAATCTAATCGCTAGTTTGGCATTTGCCATAAAATCCGTTGTAAACAAGACCCTTGCTGGCCCTAATACTAAAGCAATGAGTGAAATAGCCAGCTTGATCTGTTCAATTCTGTTGCTTTTAATTTAAGTGCTTTTAAAGGGGATAGAGGTAAATAAATAACTGTTTTCTATAAGTTCTATTACATAGTTTAATTTTACTCATATTATATTGCAGTATTAAGATATTGACTTGCTAATGCTGCCTTGGTATATAATTGTAATGTGATGGAATCATGGATGGCGACCTAACTTTGACTATTGAAGCAAATATGAAACAACCTATTTCCGATGTTTATGTGATTGAAATTATTTATTCTAATGCAATTATGCATTTATGTATTCATTTGCATGACTCTATTACATAATGGTTGATATGCAGGTGGCAGGTAGGCATAGCTACAGCTACAGGGCCTAATTATGCCAATCTTGAGCAAGTGACACATGAATGCGTGTTTGACTCTTTTGCAGTGGCAATTTTTTATATTGCATAATTGTATATTTGCATACTGTTTATCCTCTTCTTAGAGCCATCTTAAAGCGCTTCTGCCTCAAGGGTGCGCTGCTCCCACGAAGTCCGCTCAGCGCCTCCTGAGGCGGGGCCACGACGGGGTCGCCACCCTTCTTTTCTCTCGCTCCTGCCATACGATTTGGTCCCCTATTGAATTTGTGGGGGCTGGTCTGGCAGAGGAATACCCTGACACTGTGGGTTGGTCGGATATGTTGGCTAAAAACATGTCCAAGTGTTTTTTAAAAGTATCTACTGGGACTGCACTCATATCTCTAAGGTACTGAGGCAAGGAGTTAAACAGGCGAGAACCCTGCCTAGAGATACTATTATATTGAAGGGTTTGAATCCTTCTCAGACTGTTTGGTGGGAGGTGATATTTTTTACACATTCTTCCAGTTCTTGTTAAGGTGGGCACAATTGGTTCAGTATTGGGGGCAACTAAAAGCCCTTCTAGAATTTTCCAGGTGTAGATTAGGATGTATCTCTCAAACCTTCTCTCTATGGAATAAAGGTTGAGGCCTCTGAGCATATCCCAGTAGTTTAATTTGTTTTTACTCACCTGTTGTCCATCAGGTTGTTTAATATACGAGGTAAAGGTTCTTTGTAGGCCCTCAATTTTTTGCAATTCATTCTGTTTGTGGGGAAACCATAATTGAGAACAGTAGTTAATGCGTGGAAGGACAAGTGATTTCCACAGGGTAAGCATGGTCATACTGTCCCTAGTTCTGAATGTCCTCAGTATATATCCTATTCGTTGTTTGCATGATGAGGTTACTTTGTCAATGTGCCTGTTGAATGTTGCATCTTCAGATAATATAATCCCTAGATCCCTGACATGATCAGTTTGTACAATATCTTTTCCTGTGGGTCCAGTGGAGTTGAATTGTTCTTTCAGGTATTTATTTGGTCCATACTTAATTAGTTCAAATTTGTCTTCATTGAAGGCCATATTGTTTGCATCTGCCCATGCATATATAGTTTGTAGATCTTTTTGTAGCTCTACACAGTCTTCTTTTTCTGTAATTGGTCTTAGTATTCTGGTATCATCTGCGAATGAGAGGAGAGAGCTTCCTAGGTTACAGTTTATATTGTTTAGCATTATAATGAATAGAATTGGTCCTAGTACTGTGCCTTGCGGCACTCCACTAATCACTTCTTTTTCTATAGATGTTGCTCCATTTACAATTGTTATTTGTTTTCTGTCAGAGAGAAAGGCATGGATCCATTTTTTTTCCTATTTTTCTACAAATACCAAGTTCTTTTAGTTTATGGAATTATATACCATGGTCAACCTTGTCAAAAGCTTTTGCAAAGTCTAGATAGATGACATCAACATTGTGGTTTTCTCCCAAATATTGTAGGATTGTATTGCAATGGTCTATAAGTTCAGTAAGGCAGGATCTCTTGTGTCTGAAGCCATGTTGAAAGTCTTCTAAGAGATGTTAATTTTCTATAAAACTGACAATGTGCCTTTTCAGGTCTTTCTCAAATATTTTAATAATATGGGAAGTCAAAGATATGGGTCTATAGTTCTTGGCTTCCTTTCTTTTGCCTCCTTTGTAGATTGGGGTAATATTTGCTTGTTTCATGATTGGTGGTATTCTACTGGTGTCTAGTGAGGATCTTCACAGGATTTCAAAGGCAGAGATAAAGTATGTTTGCATTCCTTAAGAATCTTGGCTCCAATTCTATCTGGACCAGGGGCTGAACTCCCCGGTAGCTCTGTTATTGCCTGTTGTATATCTCTAGTGGTTATTTGTATATCTTCCAATAATGGTCTGTCTTGGTCATTTTCTTCTCTATCAAAAAATGCTGTAGTTTTTATTTTCTTTGCTACTACAGGGGTACTCCAGCTTAAAGCATATTGAGATTGTAGAATGTTTGCCATTTCCTGTGTATCAGATGTGAGAGTTAGTCCATCTTTAGCAAGCAATGGGCCCAGGGCCGGATTAAGACCTTTAGAGGCCCTAAGCACTTAAAAGATTTTGGTGCCCCATATTTTTTTTTTTTTTAAGTTCAGGAAGAACCGATTCGCCTCTATTTAAAAGGGCATATCTCAGCGGAAAAACAAAGAAAAAGGGAGAGGAAAGACAGAGGAAAAAGAAAGGGTGGAGGGGACAGTCGAAGTGGAAAAAGACCAAGGATGACAAGGACTGCAGGGTCGAGCCCCATCATCCTTGGGTGCTAGGGCCGGGAGGGCGCACGTGAAACCTCCAGGAACAAGCACGTACAAACGAGCACAAAGAGCACTCAAGAGCACGAGCTTAGAACCCCCTTGCGGGGATGGTGCCCCATATATATGTAATTCAAAATATAAACAAAAATAAACCATAAAATAAAATTTTATTTTTTGAAATGAAACAAAACTTACAGTAAGATGGAAAATAATGTTTATTTTTGTATACTTCCACTTCATTTATATTTGAAAAGTTTTCTCCTACTTTTTTTAATTGCAAAGTCTTTGATCAGATCCTCAAAACTAATCTTACGTAACACATCTGCTTCTATACTTAGTAGAGATAAGGCATCCAGCCTGCCTTGTTGCATAGTTGTTCTGTTGGTATTTTTAATATACTTCAACTGAGAAAATGAACGCTCAGCTGAGCAATTTGTGACCATTAATGTTAAAAATATACGAAAGGCAATTTCTACATTTGGGAACGCACACTCAATATTGTCTTCTACAATTATTTTATAAAGTTCAGCATGACTGAATCTTGTTTTTACATTTACTATAGCACACGAAAATATTTAATCTATATGTATTTTTAATATGGCGCTCAAAGATTGATATAAACAAAATAATAACGCAAAGCGTAAAGTGTGTGATTACAACGAATATATTTATTCTCTCAAAAGGGTTGTTGTTCACTACAAATTCAAACAATGAAAAAAATAAATACTATATATGAATATATATAATTCAGTTTTCAACAGCTTATAGGCTATAAGCCGCGATTATAATAGTATAATAAATCCATGGTAAATCCGACAATGGAAAATTTCTGTGGTGCCCCCCTTCCCTTGATGCCCTAAGCACGGGCTTATTTTGCTTAATGGTTAATCCGGCCCTGAATGGGCCAATGCTCGTTTTGATAACTGCTTTGCGTTTAGCATAGCTAAAGAAGAATTTGCTATTTTCCTTTAGAGTGCCAATAGCTTTATGTTCATTATCAATATTCTCTCTTATGGTTGACTCCTTTATTTTAAGTTCTAACACCAGTATCTGATTCCGGATGTTACTATGTTTTGTATCACTTAATTGTTTTGTCAGTTGTTTAGATAGCTTTGTTCTTTCTCATAAGTGTCCTTCTGTATCTGTGCTCTTTTGTCCGGTGCTTCTGTGCACTACCGTTTTTCTTTGGTGTGTGTTTGTATAATGCTGATGACAGCAGGTATTGTATTCTACTCCAGCATTCTTCTGGCTTTAGGTTTTCTAATTCATCTTCCCAGTTTATTTCTCCCAGACAGTTATTTATTGATGTCCAGTCTGACTTGTGCAGGTTTAGGTCAGAGTATGGCAAGTTCGTTTGGCATGGGTCTTGCTTACATTTGTGGAGGGACAAGTTTGTGAATATGTGCATGACATTGTGGTCGGAGTGTATAGTTGGTGTTATAATAATGTGGTCAATTGTAGTTGCATTATTTGTCAGCACTAAATCTAGGATATTATTTTTTCTAGTTGGGCAGTGGACATGTTGTACTAGGAGCAGTTTTTCCATAAACTCATTCAGGTGTTTTGATTTGGACCTTTTTGTCCCTGATTTCATACCACCATATTGGTTCCAGGTGCAATTTGGGAGATTAAAGTCTCCTGTAATGATTAAGTCTCTTGTTGAGTCTACAATAGCTGGGCATTGCCTGATTTTTTCCAGGACTTCAGTGAGCTCTAGATGGGAGCTATCTGGGGGGCTATAGATATTCACTAGTATTATGTCTTCTTTATTTATGCTGAGCATGATGATTAGGAGTTCACAGGCTCCATTTGAGTATGCCATGAGCAGTTCACTTTGAATGTTTTCAGGGATGTACATCAGGACACCACCATTTAGACGGTCTTCTCTGTCACATCTATGGGTGGTATACCCTTTGATTGCAATTTCATTACTCATGATCATGGGGTTCAAGTGTGTTTCTGTGAGGGCTATAACTGTGCTAGTAGTGTTTTCCACTAGGCTCTTTAGGTAAGGTACTTTGGTATGGTTTGAGTTTGGGTAAAGGCCCTGGATGTTTAAGTAGATTATTGATACATTTGTGGAGGCATTTGTAGGGTTCCTGCTGGGGTTCTCGTTTGCTTTTGTATGAGGAGCCCAAGTGAGCTTTGAATGTCCTGTATTTGTTTTATGAGGTGGTAAAACCCCAATGGGGTTTCATGGTTGCTTGCTGTACTATTTTCACCAGTGGGCTTACCTGGACCCGCTACATCAGCATAAGATCTGGGTGCAGGAATGGTATTTGGTCTAGGGTTTTCTTGCATCCCTTGGGCCAAATAGTGCTGATGGATAGTAGGCTCACTATCCTGGTATTCTCTCCGTTGAGTTTGATGTGGTTGGAATCGGATTGTTCCCTTCAGGTGGGCCAGATTGCAGTTCTCTTTAAAACAACTTCTTTCCCACCATGACCTCTGGCAAATTTGGGGATGAAAGTAGGGACATCTTGCATTGGATCTACATCCAGAAATGCCATTCCCATCGTGTATAAATTTTTTGCAGAGTGGTAGGTGAGCAAATGGGCATTCTCTTCCCTTAAGTCCATATTTACACAAGCCCCTCCTGTAATACTTGCATACTGGCCTCTTGGTTTCACTTTTGGCTTTTTGGTGACTGTGTACAGTGGGGTTGTTCACTTTGTTGAAGGTTTTAGTGTCCATTTCCTGTTCTTGTTTTCTCTCTTTTGGTGCCCTTTTTGCTTGCAGTTTCCCTCTCTCTAGGGTCTCATCCTGAGGGTTTCTCACTTTTTCAGCAAGCTCTGCATTTGCAATGCTAATTTCCTCCTCCTGTAACTCACCTGCCACTTCTACTTCAAGCTCTTCAAATTGCCTGTCATAGTCATCGCAAATTTGACGAGCACATCTAAAGAATGAGAATTTTCTTTTTGAATTTTGAAGGATGAGTAGGAAATAAATAGGTAGTTCACTACAACTGTAGTGTATCCATAGTCTGCATTCATCACATTTTAATGCATGTAGGCTGCAGTCTAATGCACATTTTATGCATGGGTTTCTGTTTTTGTTTTCTTCCTCTGCCATGTTGATTTGCATACTGGTTTTAGTGTGGAGAATAGTCACCAGTGAGTCCATTTTTTTTGTAGATATTTGTAGATATTAAAATATTTTGCAAAGGTTTAAGTTTATTGTTTATTATTTACTTTTATTAATTATTATTTATTTATTATTATTTATTATTTACTTTTATCTATTATTATTTATTTATTATTTATTATTATTATTATTTACTTGTATAATGTTTGTACTTGAATTTGTTAAAATATTTTAACTAAGAAATACTCATCCCAAATCAATTGGATTTTATGAGTATATTTGTAATTTTTTTTTTTTTTTTTTGTAAATATACTTTGTAATTTTATCTATTTACCTAGTTCAAAATATAATAATTGGTTGTTTTATTATCGTAATATTTATTACAATATTTTTATTTTCATACATAATGAGACTATATATAAACAATATTACATGGTATTACCTACAAATGTATATTATTTTTTCTTAAAAATTGTTGAATACTTTATTTATGCTTCTTGTAGGTTATCTCCCCCCTCCCACTATTAATATTTGTTATTAATTGTCTAAAATATTTAGACAGTGGATTCAGGAATTCTTGAAATATACTCCCGACGGTATAAATTATAATTATCGAAGTATATTAGAAATCAATTAAAAACTATTGGAACGTAACCACAAACCAACCAAAATCGGCGAGAATGAATAATAATTGATTCATATTCAATCATGGTAATTAATTATGTATTCTATTAAAAGTCTATATATATCCATAATATATATATTATATACTGTATTATTTCATAAAAACAGCATTGATCGGCTGCATATAAAATGTTTACAGATGTCGACCAATCGTTAAAAATATAACCAAAATCGTACGCCCGCCAGAGTACTGACTCTCAATTTCTTTCAGCCTCTGGAAATTCTTTGCGACAATGTTGTACTCCTCTTTTTGGCGCCTCTGACACATCTTGATGCCGGCGAAAAGAGCTTGAGGCGCCATCTTAGTTTGTTCGAAGATCTTCTACGAGTAATATGTATCGGTTTGACTCGTAATTTTAGCCTATTATTATTATTTCAATTAACTTCGTTTTATAATAAAATGCCGAAATTTAACAATCATTAACTAATGATTATAATAAGTGTCGAATTCTTTTAAGATCTAGAATTTATTTTAAGCTCTTTGTTCTCAGTCAGTAGAACTTTATCATATCTCGCCATTCACTTGTACTAATGTACTCGTATATAGAGGCTAAGCTTCACGCCTAACTAATTTT
Organism: Bathynomus jamesi; assembly: GCA_023014485.1. Classification (NCBI taxonomy): domain Eukaryota; kingdom Metazoa; phylum Arthropoda; class Malacostraca; order Isopoda; family Cirolanidae; genus Bathynomus; species Bathynomus jamesi. Next base: position 609,272 of record JAJOZX010001675.1, on the reverse strand, counting down.
CACTCGTCGCTCCACCTATATATATATATTTATACCCGGGTGTTAATCGTTGACCCAAGTGTTTGAGAACGCCATTGTGGATTGTCTTACACGAGGAGAACCATCCAGGGGTAGCTATTTAGATTGACTTGGAATTTCATTAACGTTCGTCAAGTTGAACCTTCGACAGGTTGACTGGGGTTATCAGCTTGAAACGAGTTAATTGCGATTCACGAGCTTAATCTGACTAGCGGTATATATTGTGGAACAACCAATTGCATAACGTCGCAAACTAAATCGATACTTTATAGTTAGGCTTGTAAAGACTAACTTATTTATCAATCTAAATTAAATAAATTTAAATCTACCCAACTTCAATTTAAATTAAACAAAGTTAAATCTATCACACCAAGTTTAAGCTTGCCTTGAGAATTATTTCTTTTAAGTGAATATAATTAAACAATTAACAGCGTCCAAGTTTGTGAGAACCCTAAGTTTTAATTTAAACTATACCTTTTCGAACCTGAGGTAAGGGTGGATGCGGGGAGCCGTGGAGATGCCCTTTTAGGCTGCTGAATTTTCCACATTAATAGTGGGGAGGGGGGGGATAACCTACAAAACTAATATAGGGTGATCGAAAAGTGTGTCGGCAGTAGTAATAAGATATTTACTTTATTGAAGTTAGATATTTTAATGAAAATTGTACGATATCGTGAAATCTTTAACAAAATATTGGCGAAGTCTAGGCTAGTCTAAGCTAAGTCTTGCTACGTTACTTACTCTAAATAGGTAACAATGATGTCATTACATTTATACAATTCTTATATAGCTCCTTATGTAAAATTTCAATAAAATATCTTATTACTACTGCGGAGACACTTCGATCACCCTGTATTTACTAATAATACACTATTAATATTTATTAAATAATAGTGGGGGGTTATATAGGTTATATTTATAGTTTATATAGGCATATCAGATTATTGAAACCAATCGGATTTTTGATTGATATTCATTGCTCTTTCAATTAGCTATAAATTTACGGTAAATCTCTAGGAGCGCTCCATTTTTCAATATTAAACATACTCATAAAACATGTACCATTTGAAAGCTCACATTTTTCTAAGCCTAAAAATGTAGTAATCCAAAAGTATCAATAGCAAATGCAAGATTATAGAAAAAATTTACATTTACATTTTTATAGTGAATATTTCCTATTTTGGCTATAATGTACTTTTCATAAAATATTTTTCCTGATTGGGCTATTTTTTCGCTACTCTGCAACTTAATTAGTTGGTTGGATTCTGTTATTTTTTTTATTTTTTTTTTTCTAATTGGATTCAGTTTGGTGGTGTTTGTGATAGAATTATGGCGTGCTGTTCGTGTGGTTTCCGACTGAGAACTTTATTCATGTTTCCTAGATGAAGAGAAAGCATTGGATGTTTTTATTTTTCAATATTAAACATATACCATTTGAAAGCTCACATTTCTCAGTCTAAAAATGTAGTAATCCAAAAGTATTTAAGCAAATAAAAAGTAACTAGGTTTAATTGTTTGACGCGTAACGTAATTACATTATAAAGGTTGGCTAAGTTATAAATCTTCAGTCTGTTGTAAGATGGTATTTTTGGTAATTGTTACGCTAACCTAACCGAACATGAATGTTATTACATTTGTATAATTTAGGTTTCGGGGGTACGGGGGCGGAGCCCCCGTAAAGATCACGCATCACAAATTGATCGGTGTAGGGTTTTATATTTAAACCGTTACTTTTTATTTACTATTGATACTTTTGGATTACTACATTTTTAGACGGGGGGAAAAATGTGAGCTTTCAAATGGTATATGTTTTATGAGTATGTTTAATATTGAAAAATGGAGCACTCCAAGAGATTTACCTAAATAATTACTGACAGGTAAATTAATGATGTATTACATATGTTATGTGCATCTATGTAATGAATAATTTCGCAATTTTTTTATTTTTGTGCTTATTTTTAACTGCCATTTTTCATTGAATGACTTATTATTCATTTGTCACTGCGGAGGCAATATGAATATAATTATAAATGAAAATGTAGGTATATGTGTTGAAAAAACTCCCTTAGTCTTACAAATACAGTTTACTAATTGATTGCATTTTCTTAGACGATACCCATTGTTTTACTGAACAGCTGTTTTAATTTTGCAAATATTTTCATCAATATGTAATATGTATTTCACTTCTCAAAATTTACATAGTCTGATGATGTCAAGACAAGAATTTAAAATTGTTTCAAATTAAATGCTGAGCCGGTTCTGCAATCGCCTACTGGGAGTGCTGTTACTGGTTACAAAGATATTCAGTTCCGTCGTTTGTACCGATGTGGATACTTGTGTAGTCTTAAAATTTTGGACTATAAACTTTAGATTGGAAAGTTTTCTGTATTGTACAAACAATACAAAAAAGGTGTATTTTAATGCAAACATCACAATGACGAGTTTGTGAAATCACCTACCCACTAAAAAATCCTTAGGTTTAGCACTGCTTGGAAATATTGCTTTAATTGGTTCAATTCTCGTCTGGCTTGTGTAAGTTTAGTTAATTTAACTTTCCAAGGCTGGGGTTTTGGTTTACACCTTTGGCTGGGGGACTTGGTTTAAAGTTTGGGACAAGTTTCTGTTGCATGTATAGGCCAGCAGCGTAATTTACTTGGTTAATTTCAGTAAGGTCTGTGTTGACTGGAACTAGTCTATTAATTGCAACATTTATTCTGCATAGTAGTTGTTTAAACTTTCTATATTTACTAAGTTTGATCAATTGGGGCCGGCTTTCCATATTCATGGTTTTAACATTTTCAATTATTTGCTAATTCCTCCTCTGTTTCCATTTGCTGTAAATCCCTATCTTCGTATCGTGGTGATGGGGGAGGGGTTCTTGATCTGGCTGGGGAAGGCAATGATGAGTCAGGATCCAGGCAAACTGGGCGGCGAGCCACCCATTCCTATTTGCTGAATTGGATTGGTTACAGAATGTTGGCTAGTGTGCTGCCTGTTTTGTGTGTCCCCTGAACTATCGTATACATCATCAATATTTTGGGTGGCTTCAAGGCACTGTAATAGTGGGATATGGTTCATTTATCCCACAGCTCAACACAAGTGTGGGATATAGGGAGGCAGCGTCTTGGGTTAGGGGATACTCTGTCCTTATACACACCATTTAAAGAGATTCCTCTGCCGAGCGGTGCCCCCCATAGTACTGTGAGGTATTGAAAAACTCAGGATCTTCCACTTGCCCCACAAACACCTTTAAATGGGAGACCCATAATGGGTGCACACACATATTTCTACATTACTGTACAGTCTTTACAGCCACACCTACACTTTTCTTCGTAAGTGTATATATTGTAATGTATATGGTTGTAAATTTTGACTTGGTCCGCAATCGATATGGACCGTGACTTGATGGATACCGTAATGAAATTGACTGGATTCTTTGGATCTGATATATTTGCATGTCCGTTATAAATAGATAGAGTGTAACATTTGTGGATAGTAGTCTATTATGACTTGATCCTCTGGATCCAGAGATTCTATCTTTAGTTTTAAATCGATAATTAATTAGTTTTAAATTGATAATTATTTAGTTTCGTAAAAATTGGTCGTTGCCAATTTACCCGCAGTTTTTACATAAATTTCTTATGTTCTTGTGGTTCGGAACCCACGTAAAATTGTAGGTCCCCTCCGCCACCACGGAGGACATACACAATACACGATTACGAACACAGGTAGACCAGCCATGAGTGGATCCTAGGGTCTTTGTTGGTCTGAAACATTATAACATTATTGGGCTGGATTAATTTTGAATAAGTTTATCTATTTCATCGTTCATGTATTCCATTCCTTGGTCAGTAAATGCCCTCTGGGTTATGAAGTTGTGCTTCTGAGTGGTGAATCTTGTAGCTGGTCTCTCTACATGGGCAAAAGTGGAAGATATATCTCCATTCCCTTGTGATGTCCTTCTGCCTCGTGTTTCTTTCTGGCATACTTTGTAGCCCATATCAGTGTCCATTTCTCTTCTCTTGTCCACAATCTTTTAATTTTTCCCTCTTCTCTGGCAATGTAATCCTCGGCTGCTTCCCTAAGGGCCCTTTATTTAATATTAATAATTTTTTCCTCTGTAAGGTACTTATGCACTTGTGAGGGTAATGATTGTAGTTTTTTGACAGGTATTTTTCTTCTCTTCAGGTAAGTTGGAGTTCCTGATTTGCTCCGCTAGGATTGTTATTCTGCTTGCTCCACTTCTCAAACGTTGAGTATTCAGAGCAGTGCAAAATTATTTTTTCTCCAGTACATTTTATTGTATCATACCTTCTCAGGTTTCGTTTTGGGGCCTTTTTCCATTGGAACTGCTGTGGTCCAGGGTCATTACTCTGGCCTGATGGGGTCCCCTGCATTGATTCCTTTGGAGAAGTTTCTTCTCTGGGATTAAGAAAAGTTGCACCATTGCTCTCCTCACGCACCCTGGCGCGTAAATGGGTTGAGAGGACCTTTTTATCCTGGGCGACGTCCTGCCAGTATAAATTTTCCTTGGTAAACATCTCATTTTTGTGTGAAGCTTTTAGCTAGGGCTAGTATCCTTATAGTGGTCACTTCCTCATGGCTGTGCACAGCCAAACCCTGTGTTGGTGGGACCTGGGCGTACGAGGAGCACACCTGAAAGGCTCTTCATACCCAGCGTTTTAGGTTGTTCCCCTTTTAGTATTTTTAATATCTGTAAGTGGGGCTTCCCCCCCGAAGCCAAACACTTCAACTATATCTGAACTTCAGTATAAATTCTTAAATGCATTTGAAGATGACTTTTGAATGCTGCAGTGCAAGAACAAATATCATACTTAAAAGGTTTTTGTCCAGTATGAACTCTTAAATGAATTTTAAGATTTTTCTTGAACTTTGTCCGATAAGTGCAAATATAACACTTAAATAGTCTTTTCTATGAGTTGGTCTTTATGGTTTTCATTACATTCAAAATTAAGTAAAGACTTGGTTCTTTTAAGTTCTAATTTTGCTTTGGTTTGGATTGCTGTTTATTTAAAGGTTTACCATCAGTCATCAGTTTATGATCACTAATGTTCAGTTTTTTTAGTTTCACCATTGGGTATTTAGAACATTGAATTCTTTTGAATAGAATTTGCTTACTCAATAACACTACAATCTTGTTTATGATTCACAAGTTTAGAAATTTCCACTGAATTTGAACCATAAAGTTCAAGGCTTTCTTTGACATGAATCTTCAGCTACTTTTTCTCCAGTATGAACTCTTAAGTGAGACTGAAGAGTAGATTTTTGTAATGCAGTGTAGGAACAAATCCCACATTTAAAAGGTCTTTCTCCAGTATGAATTTTTGTATGCCTTTTAAGTTGAGAATTAGTTGATGTACTAAACCCACAACCTCCACATTTAAAAGGTTTAACCCCTGTATGAATCTGAGTGAATCTTAAATCTGTTTTCTCAATTTTGTATGAACAAACAGAACAGTGTAATATATTCCATTGCACAAACTTATGATTCTCATCATTCTTTAAATGAACTAAATTACTAACATGAATCTGAATTGGATGCAGAGGTACATCCTTGTTCATCATCAGCAAAATATTTATTTCTATCAATGTCTGATCTTGCTTCTGAACCTGGCCTCAAGTGTCCCTGGAAGCAAAATGTGTACACTGTAATTGCTTTAAACAGAACATGAAATATACTACTGAAAATAAACCTTAAGTATTCTTATGCCAATTCAAGTCACAGAAAATTTAGTTTTGTTCCTGAATTAAAAATTATTGTATCTGTCAAACTTTGAAAATAACGAGCATTTCCTTCACTGTAGTGTTTACAGTTCTTTTTATCCCCTTTATTTTAATCTAAAATCTGGTTGAGATTAGAGGTTTAACTATTAAAGAGGATTAAATAAACTGTTGTATAAAACACTACCATATGATATAGAGAGCCTGCACATTGCACCTTTTCTGATAAGACTTAATGATGCTTTTAAGCCAGTGTTCCCCAAACTATGGCTAAATTACCCCATTGGGGTAATTTGGCTTTTTCAGTGGGATAATTTGGTACTCTGCAAGTACTTCTAAAGTTCAGAAAGTGCATAAATAAGCAAGATGGCAACACTGGGACTGGCTTTACATGGGATACAGGTACGGGTGGGGGTCATTATGAAGGTATCCATGTGAAAATGGGGTAAGGACTCAAAAAGTTTGGGAACCACTGTCTTAAGCAGCAATAGTACAATGTTTTGCATTTTTGAGTAGTTCAGGTCTGTTAGGAGTAGGCTGACCATACGTACCGTTTTGAACGGGTTCTGTCACTGAAGAATAATTGTAAGCTCAATATGTTTATGTACTTACTTTTCATGAATGCAGAATATTACATAACCCCCGTCCCTTTTTTGCCATCCCAGTGTTCCGTTTTTGTCTCGAGGAAATATGGTCAGCCTAGTTAGGAGTCTACATATTACAAAGAACTATATCAGAATGACAATGTCCCCACTTATATTTGTGACTTTTACCTTAGATGCAAGAACCTAATACTTGTTCATAATACATTGTCCTGCAATGATACACGTGTGAATTGTCCTGCAATGATACACGTGAAATTCTGGACAAGTTTCATCAATTTATGTAGAGTGGGTTAAAAGTTATGGCATGGATAAGAAAACACTCCAGTTGACCTCTGCTGCAGAGATCCAACCCTTGCTCTAAGCACATTGTCTTGGGATAATCCAAAAATGTGTAAAATTTCATCAACTTACGTTCAGTGATTCAAAAGTAGCAAACAGATGGATGGACTGATAAATGGACAAGTGCGATCCAGTATGGATTATTTGGTCAGAAACAATTTGAATGTATTTTTTTAAATTCATATGCACTGTTCTCTTGACCATCAATTAAAATATATGAATTCAAAAGCTTAAATTAGGAAAAAATGTTGGTCCAGTTTTTAACCCTTGAACCGCATCATACGATTTCAGCGATACTCCCATTGATGTGCATTAAGTCACTAAAATTGAAAGTGCTAATAGGAATTTTTTATTACTTTCCTAGTATGAAAAGACCATGAGAAATCCATATCTGACAATAAAATGCCTCAGAAATGTGATTAATCTAGGAGAAATTTATGATTTTACATAGTTAAAAATTTTTTTTTTTGGCTTTTGCCATAATGTGCAGATAAACTGACCTGAATAACTCAATAGTGTCAAAATGTATCACAAAGGCATAAATCTTGCCTGAAAACCTAGTTATGTATCACTACTAATAATTTTTAACTAAAATGCAACCCATATTTGAGGCAAATTCTAGTAAAATACACGCATGTCATTTGGATTCATACTGGGAAAAAGAAACAAAATAGTGTATTCACATTCAATTATTTTTCTATATATATATATGAAATTTGAATATAAAATATACAAAAAGTATCAAAAATAAGTTGCAATGCTTCGTTCTGGAGGAGAGAAGTAAATGCTGATAAAAAAAAAAAAAAAAAGTATGTGCAAATGGTAAACATAGGGTAGACAAATCATGAGAGCATTATGAATGAAATCTGAACAGTTACAATATACAAAATATGTACAAAACATAAAATTAAAAATTACATTACATTAAATTTTTCACAGCTGTGGACTACAGTCGCTTTACGTGGTTAAGACAAAAAAAATGTTGGCGAATAAAGTCACTCAACGCAGTTACAGGGTTAAAATTATTTATACAGAACTCTGCATTGCATAATACACCTATTTCTTATGTGCAAAAATGCTAATGATAGGTTAAATATGATATTTGAACATCTTACTTTGGAAAAGGTTATTATAATGTAAAAATGAAAAAAGTTTGCCTCTTACACATTTATTTACCTTGATTTTAATTTCAAAATCACTGAAATCTGTTTTTTCCTGAACAGAAAGACCTAGCAATTCATCTTTGATTTGACAACTCTGAAATTGTCTAAAATATTTAGACAGTGGGTTCAGGGATTCTTGAAATATACTCCTGACGGCATAAGTGATCGAAGTATATAAGAAATCAATTAAAAACTATTGGAACATTATCCCAAAATCGATGAGAATGTATAATTAATTCATGTTCGATCATGGTAGTTATGGTATTATTTCATAAAAACGGCGTTTATCGGCTGCATATAAAACGTTTACAGATATCGACCAATCGCTAGAAATAGAACGAAAATCGTACGTCCACTAGAGAACTGAGTCTCAATTACTTCCAGCTTCTGGAAAGTTTGGGCAATAATGTGATACTTCTCTTTTGGCGCGCGCTGACTCATCTTGATGGCGTCGAAAGGAGCGTCAGTCGCCATCTTAATTTGTTCCAAGATCTCGTACGAGTAATACGTATTCGGTTTGACTTCGTCATGTTAGCCGGATATTATCTCAACTTCGATTTATAATCTAATGCCAAGATTTACCATCATTCACTAATGATTCTAATAAGGCGAATTCTGTTAAGGTCTAGAATTCCTTTTAAGCTCTCTATGCATTCGTTGTTACACATATTTATACCCGGGTGTTTGAGAACGCCATTGTGGATTGTCTTACACGAGGAGAACCATCCAGGGGTAGCTATTTAGATTGACTTGGAATTTCATTAACGTTCGTAAAGTTGAACCTTCGACATGTTGACTGGGGTTATCAGCTTGAAACGAGTTAATTGCTATTCACGAGCCTAATCTGACTAGCGGTATATATTGTGGAACAACCAATTGCATAACGTTGCAACCTAAATCAATTGTTTATAGTTAGGCTTGTAAAGACTAACTTATTTATCAGTCTAAACTGAACTGAACTAAATCTACTCAACCTCAGTCTAAACTGAACTGAACTAAATCTACTCAACCTCAGTCTAAACTGAGCTGAGCTGAACTAAATCTACTCAACCTCAGTCTAAACTGAGCTGAGCTGAACTAAATCTACTCAACCTCAGTCTAAACTGAGCTGAGCTGAACTAAATCTACTCAACCTCAGTCTAAACTGAGCTGAGCTGAACTAAATCTACTCAACCTCAGTCTAAACTGAGCTGAGCTGAACTAAATCTACTCAACCTCAGTCTAAACTGAGCTGAGCTGAACTAAATCTACTCAACCTCAGTCTAAACTGAGCTGAGCTGAACTAAATCTACTCAACCTCAGTCTAAACTGAGCTGAGCTGAACTAAATCTACTCAACCTCAGTCTAAACTGAGCTGAGCTGAACTAAATCTACTCAACCTCAGTCTAAACTGAGCTGAGCTGAACTAAATCTACTCAACCTCAGTCTAAACTGAGCTGAGCTGAACTAAATCTACTCAACCTCAGTCTAAACTGAGCTGAACTGAACTAAATCTACTCAACCTCAGTCTAAACTGAGCTGAACTGAACTAAATCTACTCAACCTCAGTCTGAACTGAACTAAATCTACTCAACCTCAGTCTGAACTGAACTAAATCTACTCAACCTCAGTCTGAACTGAACTAAATCTACTCAACCTCAGTCTAAACTGAGCTGAACTGAACTAAATCTACTCAACCTCAGTCTAAACTGAGCTGAACTGAACTAAATCTACTCAACCTCAGTCTAAACTGAGCTGAACTGAACTAAATCTACTCAACCTCAGTCTAAACTGAGCTGAACTGAACTAAATCTACTCAACCTCAGTCTAAACTGAGCTGAACTGAACTAAATCTACTCAACCTCAGTCTAAACTGAGCTGAACTGAACTAAATCTACTCAACCTCAGTCTAAACTGAGCTGAACTGAACTAAATCTACTCAACCTCAGTCTAAACTGAGCTGAACTGAACTAAATCTACTCAACCTCAGTCTAAACTGAGCTGAACTGAACTAAATCTACTCAACCTCAGTCTAAACTGAGCTGAACTGAACTAAATCTACTCAACCTCAGTCTAAACTGAGCTGAACTGAACTAAATCTACTCAACCTCAGTCTAAACTGAGCTGAACTGAACTAAATCTACTCAACCTCAGTCTAAACTGAGCTGAACTGAACTAAATCTACTCAACCTCAGTCTAAACTGAGCTGAACTGAACTAAATCTACTCAACCTCAGTCTAAACTGAGCTGAACTGAACTAAATCTACTCAACCTCAGTCTAAACTGAGCTGAACTGAACTAAATCTACTCAACCTCAGTCTAAACTGAGCTGAACTGAACTAAATCTACTCAACCTCAGTCTAAACTGAGCTGAACTGAACTAAATCTACTCAACCTCAGTCTAAACTGAGCTGAACTGAACTAAATCTACTCAACCTCAGTCTAAACTGAGCTGAACTGAACTAAATCTACTCAACCTCAGTCTAAACTGAGCTGAACTGAACTAAATCTACTCAACCTCAGTCTAAACTGAGCTGAACTGAACTAAATCTACTCAACCTCAGTCTAAACTGAGCTGAACTGAACTAAATCTACTCAACCTCAGTCTAAACTGAGCTGAACTGAACTAAATCTACTCAACCTCAGTCTAAACTGAGCTGAACTGAACTAAATCTACTCAACCTCAGTCTAAACTGAGCTGAACTGAACTAAATCTACTCAACCTCAGTCTAAACTGAGCTGAACTGAACTAAATCTACTCAACCTCAGTCTAAACTGAGCTGAACTGAACTAAATCTACTCAACCTCAGTCTAAACTGAGCTGAACTGAACTAAATCTACTCAACCTCAGTCTAAACTGAGCTGAACTGAACTAAATCTACTCAACCTCAGTCTAAACTGAGCTGAACTGAACTAAATCTACTCAACCTCAGTCTAAACTGAGCTGAACTGAACTAAATCTACTCAACCTCAGTCTAAACTGAGCTGAACTGAACTAAATCTACTCAACCTCAGTCTAAACTGAGCTGAACTGAACTAAATCTACTCAACCTCAGTCTAAACTGAGCTGAACTGAACTAAATCTACTCAACCTCAGTCTAAACTGAGCTGAACTGAACTAAATCTACTCAACCTCAGTCTAAACTGAGCTGAACTGAACTAAATCTACTCAACCTCAGTCTAAACTGAGCTGAACTGAACTAAATCTACTCAACCTCAGTCTAAACTGAGCTGAACTGAACTAAATCTACTCAACCTCAGTCTAAACTGAGCTGAACTGAACTAAATCTACTCAACCTCAGTCTAAACTGAGCTGAACTGAACTAAATCTACTCAACCTCAGTCTAAACTGAGCTGAACTGAACTAAATCTACTCAACCTCAGTCTAAACTGAGCTGAACTGAACTAAATCTACTCAACCTCAGTCTAAACTGAGCTGAACTGAACTAAATCTACTCAACCTCAGTCTAAACTGAGCTGAACTGAACTAAATCTACTCAACCTCAGTCTAAACTGAGCTGAACTGAACTAAATCTACTCAACCTCAGTCTAAACTGAGCTGAACTGAACTAAATCTACTCAACCTCAGTCTAAACTGAGCTGAACTGAACTAAATCTACTCAACCTCAGTCTAAACTGAGCTGAACTGAACTAAATCTACTCAACCTCAGTCTAAACTGAGCTGAACTGAACTAAATCTACTCAACCTCAGTCTAAACTGAGCTGAACTGAACTAAATCTACTCAACCTCAGTCTAAACTGAGCTGAACTGAACTAAATCTACTCAACCTCAGTCTAAACTGAGCTGAACTGAACTAAATCTACTCAACCTCAGTCTAAACTGAGCTGAACTGAACTAAATCTACTCAACCTCAGTCTAAACTGAGCTGAACTGAACTAAATCTACTCAACCTCAGTCTAAACTGAGCTGAACTGAACTAAATCTACTCAACCTCAGTCTAAACTGAGCTGAACTGAACTAAATCTACTCAACCTCAGTCTAAACTGAGCTGAACTGAACTAAATCTACTCAACCTCAGTCTAAACTGAGCTGAACTGAACTAAATCTACTCAACCTCAGTCTAAACTGAGCTGAACTGAACTAAATCTACTCAACCTCAGTCTAAACTGAGCTGAACTGAACTAAATCTACTCAACCTCAGTCTAAACTGAGCTGAACTGAACTAAATCTACTCAACCTCAGTCTAAACTGAGCTGAACTGAACTAAATCTACTCAACCTCAGTCTAAACTGAGCTGAACTGAACTAAATCTACTCAACCTCAGTCTAAACTGAGCTGAACTGAACTAAATCTACTCAACCTCAGTCTAAACTGAGCTGAACTGAACTAAATCTACTCAACCTCAGTCTAAACTGAGCTGAACTGAACTAAATCTACTCAACCTCAGTCTAAACTGAGCTGAACTGAACTAAATCTACTCAACCTCAGTCTAAACTGAGCTGAACTGAACTAAATCTACTCAACCTCAGTCTAAACTGAGCTGAACTGAACTAAATCTACTCAACCTCAGTCTAAACTGAGCTGAACTGAACTAAATCTACTCAACCTCAGTCTAAACTGAGCTGAACTGAACTAAATCTACTCAACCTCAGTCTAAACTGAGCTGAACTGAACTAAATCTACTCAACCTCAGTCTAAACTGAGCTGAACTGAACTAAATCTACTCAACCTCAGTCTAAACTGAGCTGAACTGAACTAAATCTACTCAACCTCAGTCTAAACTGAGCTGAACTGAACTAAATCTACTCAACCTCAGTCTAAACTGAGCTGAACTGAACTAAATCTACTCAACCTCAGTCTAAACTGAGCTGAACTGAACTAAATCTACTCAACCTCAGTCTAAACTGAGCTGAACTGAACTAAATCTACTCAACCTCAGTCTAAACTGAGCTGAACTGAACTAAATCTACTCAACCTCAGTCTAAACTGAGCTGAACTGAACTAAATCTACTCAACCTCAGTCTAAACTGAGCTGAACTGAACTAAATCTACTCAACCTCAGTCTAAACTGAGCTGAACTGAACTAAATCTACTCAACCTCAGTCTAAACTGAGCTGAACTGAACTAAATCTACTCAACCTCAGTCTAAACTGAGCTGAACTGAACTAAATCTACTCAACCTCAGTCTAAACTGAGCTGAACTGAACTAAATCTACTCAACCTCAGTCTAAACTCTTTAAGCTTCATTTAAGTGAATATGCTTAAACATTTAACAGCGTCCAAGTTTTGTGACTTAAAATGAAGGTTCACTACAATAAATTACTCCTTCATAAATATGAAGCAAGTCATTGAGGCTCTACATGAAAAACAATTAGGCTATTTCTACCAAATAATTACCTACCTGCCACTCATGACTCAAATTCCCATGACCAAACAAGTCTTTGGAAATACTTTGTTCATAAGACTCAATTTCTTCCTCTTTAATTTCAATGTTTTCAGTTTTGATGCTCAAAATTTCTTTTTTCCAGCAAAGTTCTTTGTCCATTTTTGAAACTCATTCAGCGAATAATATGTGGCTTATGGATTTATTGTTTTCAAATCAAAGGCGAGACACTTTTCTGAAATAATTACTAATGTTTAATGAGCCCTTGACTTGTGCCCTACATTTCATGAATATTCTAGAGGCCTATATTAACAAGACTAGGCCAATGCAACTGTATAGTTATATTAAAAATTAATTTTTCAAATAAGGATAAGCTTAAATCTAATGGTGGTTTTAAGACCAGTCTAACAAAGGACAAAGTATTTAAACTAGACCCAATGAACCAACAAAATTTTAAAGCAAGTTGACCTCGGCTTCCAATTTTATAATGACTTATTTTTTTTATAAATTTTAAACTGGTTCATTCAAAATTTTCTTTTTTAGAATAACATGAAACAACCACATTAAACAACATTCACGTTGACTCAGAATGTAGTAAACCTAATAAAAAACCATAATAGGGTCACTTCTGTGAAAAAAGTCTTAGAATAACCTCAGGTGCTTTGCTTCAGGAATCATCCCCTGAACTGGTTGGCTCAAAACATCATCATATGATGATGCATATGTGTATGAAGTTTCACCAAGTTATGTTGTGGTTTAAAAATTATGGCATAAAACATTTGACCTGTGCCAGACCTAGAGGCGGGGCCACCAGCTTGACCTCCGTGTGAAGAGAGATCAACGCACGAAACATGAGGTTCATAAGGTAAGGTAAAGCGTGAAAAGATTTATACATTTCATACTTTCGTACATTAAATACTAAATTTTCATAGCGATATACAGGGTGGCGCAAAAGTCGGCAGTCAACGGAGACGAGGGACTGGATCATTTCCGTTTTATGGCCGTTACTATTTTTTTTAATTACTTTTTCAGTTCAAAAGTTCATTATTTTGTAATTTAAAAGTTTTAGATAAAAATTAAAAATTATAATTTTTATAACTAAAGTAATTTTTACTTAAAAATAATGGTGAAAAGATCCATTATCTCTGGCTCCTTGGACTCCTGATGATTTTCGCGCCACCCTGTATTTAGTATTCAATGTATGGTAATTCTCAATGTTATAGGAGCTTCATTATAAAGGTCACTCATACGTGTCCGTTACCTTACCTTATGATTAGAGGTGGAAAGAATACCAAAATTTTGTAACTGGAGGAGTACGAATACAATTAGACTTTTTGGAGTAAGCGAGTACAAGTACGATTACAGCGAGTTTAGATTCCCTCGAGTACGAGTACAACGTTTTACAATGCTTTACCTGATGCTTGCATGAGCAAAGCTTATTTGTTGAGACCATATGAACACATTACAATGGAAAATTTAAAAAAAAAAAAAAATGGACACGAAAGGAACAAAATGTATTTGCTTTACTGTTACATAATACACACACACCACATTTATATATATCGCGTACTTATAAAGTTATAAGTAATGTTAGTTATGTAAGCTTTATTCAACATCTTTTGTAAGATGTTTTATATTCCATCAAAATAACTATAAATACATACCTTGTAAAACTCAGATGTGTATATATATATATATGTATATATATATTATATGTGCAATCTCTCTCAATAACGTCAGATACCACCAGATCTCTACAGATCTCTCTCTAATACTAACCTCCGCGATGCCCTGCGCAAGCATTTATAGTCTGATGAAGGCTTTATAGAACATTCTGGAAGCTAT
This sequence comes from Bathynomus jamesi, assembly GCA_023014485.1. NCBI lineage: Eukaryota > Metazoa > Arthropoda > Malacostraca > Isopoda > Cirolanidae > Bathynomus > Bathynomus jamesi. Next base: position 594,236 of record JAJOZX010001675.1, on the reverse strand, counting down.
AGGTTGCTATAGTTATCAAACAGCATAGACAAATTAGTAGCACGTGGTAATTGGTCACCAGGGCCGGACTAAGCATTGTTAGGGGGCGATGAATATTTTCGGGCCGGTGTCACTAGAAAAACTTCTTTACCTGATACATCATACATGAGTGATGTGATCAGCTGACGAATTGATCAACAGAAAATGAAACAAAAACAGATGTGATTACAGAAAATATATACTTTGTTCACATAAATGGGATACTAAACTAGGTTTTGTAGAAGCGGAATCAAATTTTTTTTCTTCCTCACGGTTGACCAATTATTTCAACGGTAGATTATAGCGTTTACATAGTTTCTTTGGGCAGGTCAGCATCTGGGGGCGGGTGCAAATGCCCCCTTTGCCCCCTTTGCCCCCTTTGCCCCCATTATAATCCGCTACTGGTCCCGCTTTGTATTCAAAATGTCCCGCAAAAAATATTTTTTAAGTAAATTTTTTCGGGATGAACCGATTTAGAATTTTCTAGAATTATGTAGGATCCTGTAGAATTCTGTAGAGTAATGTTGAATGTTCTAGAACAGTGGTTCGCAACCTTTTTTGCGCCATGCCACTCGACACACCAAAAAATTTGATGCCCCCCATTAATATAAAAACAAATTTGGTGTTGAAAAGGTATTTAAAATTTACAATGAGTTACCGTACATTCAATACGAGTAAATAAACTTGAGGTTGAAGCTAACTAAATTACAGTATTACCTTGAAATAAAATTTCTCAGTTGAAAAGTTATAATTTTAAATTTCAATAATTGAGTACATTAAATATGAGTCAAGAAACTTGAGATTGAAGCTAACTATATTATTTCCTTGAAATAAAACTTCTCAGTTGAAAAGTTGCAATTTTAAATTCACAAAAAAGTAATTTAATCAATAATACCACTTTAAATTCACAATATTAGGTAAAAATACAGTAAATTCAAAGTTTGATAATATCAAGTTAGTGAGATCGTTGAGCTTGATGTTTACTACAAATGGTTTTGATTTCAGGCACTAACTTAGTTAGCTTCAGTCTTAAGTCTCCTCGTTTTGTGATATCCAGTCGGTTTCTTTTTTTTCTGTAGTAAGTCACAGCACTAAAACCACATTCCACCAAATATGAAGATGGGAATGGTAACAGTAGCTCTCTCGCCAAACGAGTTGAATTATTATTTATCTATAAATTTCATTTTATTATTATGTATAAATTTCATTATTTTATAATTTTATTATGATGTATAAATTTAATTTTATTGTAGCATTTTCAAATTGCGCCCCACGTTGGGAATCACTGTTCTAGAACATCGTAGAAATTACATAACGCTTATAAAATGTTGTTTCACCACGAGTTGGCAGTTTTTCGGCTGTAGTTATATTGTAAGCTTTGAATTAGTGTGAATCCTGTGATTGTTTGACCATACAACTTGAGATTGTGTAATTCAAATAAAATCTGTATGTCTACTTTTTATAAGAAATCGTTTAGGTGTAAATTGCTGCATTTGCATTTGCGTGAAATACACACACACACACACACACACACACACACGCACACCATTTTATTTATAAGATTCTTTTTTTTTTTAATTAATTATTTACCATCACGTTTTCTTTTACTTAATACATTATAATAATATTATAATGTATTATTATTTAATATAATGTAATTTTGTTTTGTACATGTTTTGTATATTGTAAGCGTTCACATTTCATAATGCTCTCATGATTTGTCTACCATATATTTACCATTTGCACATAGACACAGTACTATAACTTTTTTTTTTTTTTTTACTTCAGAATGAAGCATTGCAACTTTTATTTTTATGATACTTTTTGTATATTTTATATTAAAATTTCATATATATATATGTGTGTGTGTGTGTCCGCAAGGGGGTTCTAAGCTCGTGCTCTTTGTGCTCGTTTGTATGTGCTTGTTCCTGGAGGTTCCACGTGCGCCCTCCCGGCCCTAGCACCCAAGGATGATGGGGCTCGACCCTGCAGTCCTTGTCATCCTTGGTCTTTTTCCACTTCGACTGTCCCCTCCACCCTTTCTTTTTCCTCTGTCTTTCCTCTCACTTTTCTCTCACTTTTTCTTTGTTTTTCCGCCGAGATATAACCTTTTAAATGGAGGCGAATCGGTTCTTCCCGAACTTAAAAAAAAATATATATATATATATATATATATATATATATAAGAAAAATAATAATTGAATGTGAATACAGTGTTTTGTTTCTTTTTCCCAGTATGAGTCCAAATGACATGCATGTATTTTACTAGAATTTGCCTCAAATATGGGTTGCATTTTACAGTTAAAAATTATTAGTAGTGACACATAACTAGGTTTTCAGGTAAGATTTATGCCTTTGGGATACATTTTGACACTATTGAGTTATTCAGGTCAGTTTATCTGCACATTATGGCAAAAGCCAAAAAAAAAATTTGTTAAACTTTATGTAAAAACAAATTTCTCGTAGATAATCACATTTCTGAGGCATTTTATTGTCAGATGGATTTCTCATGGTCTTTTCATACTAGGAAAGTAATAAAAAATTCCTATTAGCACTTTCAATTTTAGTGACTTAAAACTTAATGCACATCCATGGGAGTATAGCTGAAATCGTATGGTGCAGTTAAAGGGCTAAAAACTGGACCTACATTTTTTCCTAATTTAAACTTTTGAATTCATATATTTTAATTGATGGTCAAGAGAACAGTGCATATGAATTTAAAAAAATGCATTCAAATTTGTTTCTGACCAAATAATCCATATTGGATCGCACTTGTCCATTTGTCAGTCCATCCATCTGTTTGCTACACTTTTGTGTCTGGGCTATAACTTTTGAATCACTGAACGTAAGTTGATGAAATTTTATACACTTTTGGATTATCCCAAGACAATGTGCCTAGAGCAAGGGTTGGATTTCTGCAGCAGAGGTCAACTGGAGTGTTTTCTTATCCATGCCATAACTTTTAACCCACTCTACTACTGCTGCTTAAGACAGTGGTTCCCAAACGTTTTGAGTCATTACCCCATTTTCACATGGATACCTTCATAATGACCCCCACCCCTACCTGTATCCCATGTAAAGCCAGTCCCAGTGTTGCCATGTTGCTTATTTATGCACTCTGTACTTTAGAAGTACTTGCAGAGTACCAAATTATCCCACTGAAAAAGCCAAATTACCCCAATGGGGTAATTTAGCCATAGTTTGGGGAACACTGGCTTAAAAGCATCATTAAGTCTTATCAGAAAAGGTGCAATGTGCAGGCTCTCTATATCATATGGTAGTGTTTTATACAACAGTTTATTTAATCCTCTTTAATAGTTAAACCTTCTCTAATCTCAACCAGATTTTAGATTAAAATAAAGGGGATAAAAAGAACTGTAAACACTACAGTGAAGGAAATGTTCGTTATTTTCAAAGTTTGATAGATACAATAATTTTTAATTCAGGAACAAAACTAAATTTTCTGAGTGTGACTTGAATTGGCATAAGAATACTTAAGGTTTATTTTCAGTAGTATATTTCATGTTCTGTTTAAAGCAATTACATTAGTGTACACATTTTGCTTCCAGGGACACTTGAGGCCAGGTTCAGAAGCAAGATCAGACATTGATAGAAATAAATATTTTGCTGATGATGAACAAGGATGTACCTCTGTATCCAATTCAGATCATGTTAGTAATTTAGTTCATTTAAAGAATGATGAGAATCATAAGTTTGTGCAATGGAACATATTACACTGTTCTGTTTGTTCATACAAAACTGAGAAAACAAAGATTTAAGATTCACTCACAGATTCATACAGGGGTTAAACCTTTTGGATGTGGAGGTTGTGGGTTTAGTACATGAACTAATTCTCAACTTAAAAGGCATACAAAAATTCATACTGGAGAAAGACCTTTTAAATGTGGGATTTGTTCCTACACTGCATCACAAAAATCTACTCTTCAGTCTCATTTAAGAGTTCATACTGGAGAAAAAGTAGCTGAAGATTCATGTCAAAAGAAAGCCTTGAACTTTATGGTTCAAATTCAGTGGAAATTTCTAAACTTGTGAATCATAAACAAGATTGTAATGTGTTATTGAGTAAGCAAATTCTATTCAAAAGAATTCAATGTTCGAAATACCCAATGGTTAAACTTAAAAACTGAACATTAATGACCATAAACTGAAGACTGATGGTAAACCTTTAAATAAACAGCAATCCAAACCAAAGCAAAATTAGAACTTAAAAGAACCAAGTCTTTACTTAATTTTGAATGTAATGAAAACCATAAAGACCAGCTCATAGAAAAGACTATATTTAAGTTATATTTGCACTTATCGGACAAAGTTCAAGAAAAATCTTAAAATTCATTTAAGAGTTCATACTGGACAAAAACCTTTTAAGTATGATATTTGTTTACACTGCAGCATGCAAAAGTCATCTCCAAATGCATTTAAGAATTTATACTGAAGTTCAGATATAGTTGAAGTGTTTGGCTTCGCGGGGGAAGCCCCACTTACAGCTATTAAAAATACTAAAAGGGAACAACCTAAAAAGGTGGGTATGAAGAGCCTTTCAGGTGTGCTCCTCGTACGCCCAGGTCCCACCAACACAGGGTTTGGCTGTGCACAGCCATGAGGAAGTGACCACTATAAGGACACTAACCCTAGCTAAAAGCTTCAACAAAAATGATGTTTACCAAGGAAAATTCATACTGGCAGGACGTCGCCCAGGATAAAAAGGTCCTCTCAACCCACTTACGCGCCAGGGTGCGTGAGGAGAGCAATGGTGCAACTTTTCTTAATCCCAGAGAAGAAACTTTTCCAAAGGAATCAATGCAGGGGACCCCATCAGGCCAGAGTAATGACCCTGGACCCCAGCAGTTCCAATGGGAAATGGCCCCAAAACGAAACCTGAGAAGGTATGATACAATAAAATGGACTATTGAAGAAAAGAAAATAATTTTGCACTGCTCTGAATACTCAACGTTTGAGAAGTGGAGCAGGCAGAACATAATCCTAGCGGAGCAAATCAGGAGCTCCAACTTACCTGAAGAGAAGAAAAATACGTCAATAAACTACAATCATTACTTTCTCAAGTGCATAAGTACCTTACAGTGTGTTATTTATTTATTTTTTTTTTTTATTGGGTTCAAAATCCCAGCTGAGCCGTGAACGGCCGAGCTCTGAAAGGCCAGTTCAACCTACAGCCGAAGTTAGCTAAAATTAAAAACTTACGGACTTGGAGGTCCTATTAGGTCCTACTTCAGGGTTGCTGACTCGATATGGGCCTACCTTAGGCCTCAGTTGCATGAATTTAAGATAAAAACAAAAGGGGCACTATTTATGGTCTTTCTAAACCTTGCAACAACACAACTTGCACGATGCAACAATCTTGTATCTAAGCAATCAAACTGAATTGCAAGAGAGCTCTCTATAAGACCACACCCTGTAAGTACGGCATTCCACAAATGGCAGTGTAGTATACGGTTCAACCTCCAACACCTGCCTCCGTATCTTGGACCCAGTCCTTAATAGGGGCCTCCTCCGCCTCGCCACTGGTGCTTTCCGCTCTTCAGCCTTCAAGTGGATTGCACTTACCCCCCTCTCGCCCTCTGACGGCGTCTGCTCCTCATGAGGACATACCTCCGTGCACAGAGACTACCCTCTTCGCTTGTATGCGCGGCGATTTCTGAACTCCCACCTCAGGGACGGAGCTGGCACTTCACTGAAGAGGTCCGCTTTCCTTGACTTTTCTAACATGCCTGTCCCCTCAATTATCCCCATTTCATACAACATTTACCCTCCCCCCCCGGCTCCTCACCCCTATTAAGTTCTGCAGGGACCTGTGTGTTCTACCGAAGAATACAACGAGTGCCACGGTATACAGGTCACTTTTCCGTGAACATGCAACCCAACATCCGGACACAGTCGCCATTTATACAGATGGTTCCCGTTCGGAGACTGGTACGGCCGCTTCAGCGGTGATACTGACCCAACCACTTTCTCGAGGCGTCAGCTTGCCCCGCGAGACCTCCGTTTTCTCGGCAGAACTTTTCGCGATTAAGTAGGCCCTAGACATAGTGCGCATTCACTCTGCCAGCTCTTTCGTCATATATTCAGATTCCCAAAGCGCACTTCTCTCCCTAGAGAGATGTAACCCCCCTCATCCTCTCGTCTGTACCATCCAGCAAATTTTCCATTTTTTAACAGCCTTCCGACACAAGACAATCGCCTTCTGCTGGGTCCCGGCACATGTCGGCATCCAGGGTAACGAGGAGGCGGACCGCACGGCGAAGTCGGCCTACTTACTACCGGCCTCCTCCCGGCCTCTTCCTTTCACCGACTTCTTCCCGACTCCGCTCCCATTCAGAGTTGCCAGATACTTTTGAACAAAATTAGTGAGGAACGTATCGAAAAGTCGCAAAAAGTAGCCCAACCCCAATTTCATTATTTTATTATACTATAAAATTTACTTACGGTTTTTATTTAAAATTGTAGTGAATTCAATAGCTCGTCGTCTTCTTTTTCTCCTTCATCATGGCTTGTAAAGGTCTTTTCTGACTTTTCGTAAATGCCAGAATTACATTTAAGCATAGGTCTTTACTTCCTCAAGCCAGTTTTGAAATGAAGGGATTTTAAGCCAACTATTTTGAAAAGTTTTGTTATACTTTTTCCACTTAGACATCATGGGCATGCATGACAAAATAAATATAAAAAACTTATAATTTGCTTGAAACTTATACAATCCGCATAAACACAGAGCAAAAAAAAAATCGATTACTGACACATCACTCTCACACGCGACAAACGGCGACATTAAAGCCTAAACGAAATCCGAAAATACGTTATTAATGTTAATCCATTTATTCCCTTGTTATACATATTAAAACGTGTTTACGCATAGCGGCGATGACGGCGCCATGGTGGCGGGCCCGCGGAACACGTTCAGAAACGTTTTCGAACGTTATATTGCATCATGGTTAGCGTCAGTTACGTTATTAATTATTATTATTCTATGAATATTTACGGGAAAAATATCGCATAAATAATTCATTTAAACATTGTATCACTTAATTATGCAATATTTTTCCTGTAATCCAAATACGAATTCAAAGAAAGATTTTACTTACATAAGGTCCAAAATCGAAAGAAAATTAAGTCGGAGATCAGTTATTTTGAACTCTATGTCCTAATGCATAAGGTTTAATATTAAATTCAGGTGAAAATAGAATGTTTTCTACATTATATTAGTGGTCTATTATTCATAATTTCGGGGTTTTGCATTGTCGCTTCAAAAAATTACACATTAAGAAAGAAAGGGTTCATCGTATAACAAATATTTGTACACTTACATAAAATTTCTGAAAATAGCCCAATGTCGCGAAGTTGTGGGGGGAAGTAGCACAAAATTCGCAAAATCATAAATGTTGATAGCACAGGTCCTCAGAAGTAGCCCCATTTGCGAAAAGTCGCCCAATCTGGCAACCCTGCTCCCATTTCTGTTCCATCCGGCAACGGGAATGGGACCAGGCCACACAAAACAAGCTTCATAAGATCAAACCGCAAGTAGATGCTGGGCCTCCTCCTTCCACCGGTCCCGACATAAAGAAGTGATTATAGCCCGTCTCCGCATAGGACACACACGCATTACTCATGGTCACTAATGGCTAAATCGCCAGCCCCGCTCTGCCCTACCTGCCATACTCCCATCACTGTCGTACATCTACTGGTCGAATGTCCAAACTTGTCCGCTCTTCGTTGTAGATTTTTCCCTCACTTGGCCGAAATTCCCATACCCGAGCGTCTACAATTCATGCTCGCTGAGGGCCCCCATTTTTCGGAGGAAGCGATTTCCCGTTTCCTCACTTATTCCCACCTGTTTCAACGGGTCTGAGACCAGGGCCCCCATACCCTCTCCCCAATAACTGAACACTACATCCCCCCCTGGTATATCATCCCCAAGTCAGTAACACCACTTACCCACTGCCTCGCTGAGATATGTACCACACTAGGTACGAATCGGCGGTAAAATAAAGGGAAAAAAAAAATTCCACAAACGAGTAGAAAAGACGCGCAGCGTCCCAAAAAATGATGTCACAAGAGCCCAAAAATGCTAGCATTAACTGAATTTTTCACTAACCTTACAATTATGAGATGGATATATCATATATACACCTTAACTTAATATATACAAGCAATACTGCATCAATCAGCTTAGTCATCATATCGCCTTGGGACAACAATGGTTCTTCCTCTTCTAGATTTTCTAACACCCCACCGAAGAGGCATTGTTGTCATTACCTTCTGCAAGGTTAGCCAAGCCTTCTCCATGAGGCTGTAACTCAAATGTTTCATCTTGACTATCCGTGTTTTTGCTGATTTCTAAAGCATAGAGTTTTTGTATAGGTCTCTAATTTTCTTCCTGAAGTCTTTACCAGTGCAGACCTAACTAAATTGTCTTTGCCAACAAACAACTCTTCAATTATGCCAAGCTTCCAGCATTGCCTTGGTCATTCATCCCCAATCATTAGCACTTCTCCCACCTTGATACAATTTGCATTGGAGCCCTTTACATTGCCCGATGGGTAATAATTGAGTTCTGGCAAGTATTCCATCTGCCACCTCTTCCATAACTGATCTTGTAGCTCTTCAAGGTACCTGAACCTTCTGGTTAACTCTCCTTGAGTGCTCTGGATAGGCTGCAAGTCTTCTGGCACACTGGGGCTTGATGTTAATCGTTTACCACAAAGAAAATGATTTGGTGTCAATGGCTCTGCATCCTGCATACTGTTATAAACAAAAGTGATAGGCCTACTGTTCACCATTGCTTCTACTTCACATAACACAGTGCAGAATTCTTCTTTGCTCAAATGAGCATTAGCTAAAAGTTTCTTTAATGGACACTTTACACTTCTCACTAGCCTTTCCCAAAATCCTCCCCACCATGGTGCTCTCTGAACAATAAACTCCCACTGTAGCCCTTGGTGTGAAAAGTAGGATTGGAATCCTTCCTCTTTTAGCAAGGACCAAACTTCTTGGAGTTCCTTTGCAGCCTATTTGAAGGTTTTTGCATTATCAGATATGATTTTATTTGGGAAACCCCTTCTGTTCACAAACCTTTTAAAGGCCAAAAGAAATACATCACTACTTAAGTTGCTTACCAACTCCAAATGGATTGCTCTGGTGGTAGCACATGTGAAAAGACATATATAACCTTTGTTACACTCCCCTTGCTCATACACATAGACTGGACCTGCGAACTCTACTCCCACTACATCAAATGGGGCAGTATAGACACACCGTTCTCTTGGAAGTGGAGCCACCTTTTCATAATAAGGCTTTGCACTCCAACGCTTGCAAACCACACATTTATGCAAGACCTTTTTCACTACTTGTCTAATTTTGGGAATCCAAAACTGTTGTCTGATCTTTATTATCACTTCTCTAACTCCAGCATGTAACAACTTATGATGAGTATCCAGGATCAAAAGGTCCACAAAGTGCCCCCCAGAAGGTAGCAAAATTGGATGTCTTTTCTCCTCTGGAAGCCCAGAAAACTGTAGTCTACCTCCTCTCAATAAATCCTGATCCAAAAACACATCCAAACCCTTGAGAGCAGAATGTGTTGGTAGAACCTGTAATGGACGGCTGGTGAGCAATTCCCTCTACACCAAATTTTTCCTTCTGCACATATACCACCCAGTATTTCCTGGTTTGCTGAATCTCCTTACTGTTCAGAATTCCTTCCCTTCTTGTTTCTCCCTTAATATTGTTGGTAAATCTATATACCCATGCTGTCACTCTTAACAACCTTTTCAGACTGCTAATGTCCTCAAGCCTCAATATGGGGTCCCGCTGCATAACTTGACAACTGTTCACAGTGTATTTTCTCACCTCACTCACCCATGCTTCTTCAGCCTGGCATTTTCCTACAATAGGCTGATTAGAAGGCCAGTTTTCACTTCCAAATTTTAGCCACTCTGGCCCATTCCACCACAAACTTGACTGTGCAAGATTTTTCACTGAAATTCCTCGTGTTGGTAAATCAACGGGGTTTTGGGTGCCTGGACAATGCTTCCATTGCTTTGGATCTGTGTGCGCTTGAATTTCCTCCACCCTATTGGCAACAAATGGTTTCCATTTCCTTGCCTGGCTTCTTAACCAGTGCCAAACTATAGTGGAGTCTGTCCAATAATAGCTTGGAATTTCATAGAGGGCCAAAGACTTTTGCACTGTAACTGCAAGCCGACTAGCAATAACTGCACCCATCAATTCCAACCATGGGACAGAAAGCCTTTTCAAAGGTGCTACTCTGCTCTTTGCAGCAACCAACCTGCAACTTACTTCCTCTTGCAATGTGCCTCTTATATAAATACAAGTTGCATCGGCTTCTTCACTTGCATCACAAAAGATGTGCAGCTCCAAATTGTCTGGACTATTGTTCAACTCTCCAAAGTACCATCTTGGGATTTCAATGTCTAAGATGTGCCAATTCTTTGAACCAATATTTCCACCTTACCACCATATGATCCGGTAACTCTTGGTCCCAACCAAGTCCAATTTCCCAGAGGCTCTGAAACCAAACTTTTTACTTTATCACAAATGGAGCCAGGAATTCAAGAGGATCAAAGACCTTTCAAGCCAAACTAAGAGCTGTACGTTTTGTCCACCTTGTCCCATTCTCAGCCAGCTCTACTAAAGATTTCCCATTGAAGGTAAACAAATCCTCTCCTTGCTGCCAAACAATGCCTAGCACCTTTGCGTCTATTGCCCACAACTCCTTAATACCAGAATCCTCAATACTTTCTGCTGCATCAGGTACTACACAGGACTGACTCATAAACTCTTGTAATTGAGAATGATTGGTCTGCCATTTTCTAAGCTCCATGCCAGCCTCCCTCATTATAGCTCTAGCCTCCATGAATATCTGTTTAGCCATTTCTGTATTATCCACGGAACACAGCAAATCAACATAAAAATTTTTCCTTATGTGTTCAATAGTGTTAGGATAGACTTCAGAATATTTCTTAAAATGGTACTGCATAGTAGCTGCCAACAGAAATGGACTAGAGCTGAGGCCAAACAACACTGACTTCATTCTATATGCTTGAACCTTAGGTTCATTTTCCAACAAGTCTTTCGTATCCACCCACAGATACCTTACTGCATCTCTGTCCTCTGGTTTTAACTTTATCCGCAAAAGGCTTGCTTCACATCTGCAGTCAATGCTACTCTACCAAACCTGAATCTCAGTAACAAGGAAAATAAATCTGCATTTAAATTTGGCCCAGCATCCAAACAGTCATTCAAGGACACACCACCTTTGTCCTTGGCTGAGCCATCAAAAACTACCCTCAGTTTGGTGGTAGTTTTGTCTCGCCGTACCACTGCATGGTGTGGCAGATAATGTGCCTCCTGGCTCACCAGCTCACCTTGCACCCTTTCAGCATAGCCCTCCCTTACATAGCTTAGGATGGCCTCATTGTATTCAATTAACAACTCATTTTTTCTTAGCCTGTACAATGAAGTCTCCAACCTATTAGCTAGCTGAAGGTTTGAACGGGTTTGCAAGAATCCTTCCAAGGGAGGCCAACTTCATAGCAACCATCTCTAAACCCAATCCCTTTTTCAAATTGCTCTAAAACATCACTGTACTTGTCCTGTTTGTCCTTTATGCCAATGGATTCAAGTTCCAAAAGGCTTTCAAATGCCTTTCCAAACCATGGCTGTTCTCCTCAATCTTAACAAAAAGAGCTTTAACCTCCATTTCATTGCAATAGCTACCATGTAGCATCCAGCCTAGCTTACTTTCAATAGCTACCGGGCCTCGAGATGTGCGGACAATATTACCAGTGATGAAGTCCCAATAATAGTCAGCTCCAATCAAAAGACTAATATCTTCTGTTCCTTCAAACTTATTATTGCCCAAATTAATTCCTTTAACTTGCAATTCTTGGACACATGCCATATCTAAACAAGTAGTGACTGGAGCACAAAGTTCCTCAATCTCTACAGCTTGGACCTTGATAGTGGGACTTGTGGTAACAACCCCTTAACCAGAACTTCTACCTTCTTAACTTTGGTTCGGTTTTGAACGGAACCCCCAAACCCAGAAATTCTTAAATTTTCCCTCAAGTTCTTTAAACTTCAATTTTCTGGAAATTCTGGTCTTAATAAAGCTACACTGGCTGCCACTATCAAACAACACACTTACAGTAGCTTCTCCATCATTCCCAATTAATAAGGCTGCAGCTGTTTGCAATAATCCCCCTTTACTTTTACTCCCTTTCATAGCAGTGGCATGTGCAACTGATATATCTACTTCTGGGGTAGGCCTACTAGGAGTGTTTTCACAAAATAATGGCTGATGCCTGCCATGACATTTTTTGCACAAAATTTTAAACTTACAAAACCTTGCTCTGTGACTTTTCAAAAAACATTTAAAACATGCTGTGGACTTAGTTACCCTGTCCTTTCTCTCCTCAAAATGTAAAGCCTTAGCCACCTCACATTTATATGACTTGTGGTTGCTTCGCAACATATGCATTCCTTGATTTCCTTTAATTTATTCTCAGAGGATGCATGTAGAGCTGACACTGTACCTGGGCTATTCCTTTTTGTAGAAACCTTGGTGCTGTGCCTGCCTTTGTCCCCTTGTTTAACATCCCACTGTGCAAACTCAATTCCCTCTCGTCTTGCTAATTCTGTGCCTAAAATACTTAACATCTGCTGAAGGGGGATGTACACATGTTCTGTAGTGTCCCCTACTTAATTCAAGCAAAATTGAGCTAGGCAATTTAGACTCCAGTATAGTAACCAACATTATACCATACCTTTCCATTCCTACACCAAAGCTGTCCAGGGACCTAGTTCTAACTTCAAATTCATCATATAACTGCCGTAACTCCTTGACACTATTGCGATTATTAACAGGAAGTATAGCTAAAAGTTCACGGAGGTGGCTTTTAATTAAGATCCCTGGCTTACCAAACCGTTTCTTTAATATATCCCAAGCCACATTATAATTAGCCTCTGTTAATGCTAATCCTGCTATTGTCTTTGCTGCCTCCCCTTCCAAGAGGGACTGCAAATAATTAAACTTCTCCACCACACTTAACACTTGACTAGAATGAACTGCTGATTGAAAACTGTCTGCCCATCCTTGCCATTCCTGAATACTCCCAGAAAATGTTTTGAGTACAAGCCTCGGTAATTGAACTGCAGATCTGTTAACCTTAACTTCACAAACACCATTTGTTGAGTGTTGTGTTTCATTATTAGACCTGGTCTCTAACTGTACTGAGCTGCTAAACTCTTGCTTGGTGGCCTACTTTAATTATATCATCAATAATCTCTTCAAAGTAAATTATGTTATTTTCTATTTCATCCTCTTCTATAAGAGCCTCAATTTTAACATTTACTTCACTTAGAGCAACCTTTTTAGTTTCTAATATGGAAAGCTGCGCAGTCACTAAGCTTAAATCCTCTTGCTCTATGGCAGAATCTAGTGGCAATGACATTTGTAATTAGACCTTTGTAGGCGCTTCTCCTTTTTTTAAACTTGTTCAATTCAGCTGCACTCATCTTCAATGCAAACGACAATTGGGCTCAATGCCAAATAAGCTGAATTGGCAAAAATACTTAACCAAACTGATCAAACGCAAATTTTGCTTTTTTCAAATAAACTGAATTGCTGGGTCGGGTACTGACCAACCACCAGTATGGAATACCAAATTTTTCACCCAAGTAACTGGCGCACCGAAGTCTGCAACCTTCGCCTACGAACAATAAACCACAATTAACCAAACTGGTAAAAATGTAGACCAAAAACAACGACAGACGAGTGGCCAAGTTTCGCAATTGGGCGACCAAACTTTCTACCCTGGGACCTTAACTCAATTATGCTCAACCTGTCTAGGCCTAACTTGGGCTACAATTTGCACAATCAGAACTTTGCCGAAAAATAGTCACTGACTCAGTCTTGGGCTAGAATCCGGTTCTGAAGGACCATGTTGTTATTATTTTTTTTATTGGGTTCAAAATCCCAGCTGAGCCGTGAACGGCCAAGCTCTGAAGGGCCAGTTCAACCTACAGCCCAAGTTAAGCTAGAATTAAAAACTTACAGACTTAAAGGTCCTATTAGGTTCTACCTCAGGGTTGCTGACTCGATGTGGGCCTACCTTAGGCCTCAGTTGCATGAATTTAAGATAAAAAACAAAAGGGGCACTATTTATGGTCTTTCTAAACCTTGCAACAACAACACAACCTGCACTATTGCACGATGCAACAATCTTGTATCTAAACAACGAAACTGAATTGCAAGAGAGCTCTCTATTAGACCACACCCTGTAAGTACGGCATTCCACAAACGAGTAGAGAAGACGCGCAGCGCCCCAAACAATGATGCCACAAGAGCCCAAAAATGCTTGCTCTAAATTAAGTGAATTTTTCACAAACCTTACAATTATGAGATGGATATATATATACACACCTTAACTTAATATATACAAGCAATGCAGCATCAATCAGCTTAGTCATCATATCGCCTTGGGACAACAATGGTTCTTCCTCTTCTAGATTTTCTAACAGGGACCACACACCTGCACCAATTACTGGAAACAACCATTATACTATATACTATGACACAATAATTCCAACAGCCACTTTTATAGACAATTTTGCAGTAAAACCAGAGATAGTAGTGTGGGATAAGAGGGAAAGGAGTGCCTTACTTATTGAGGTCAGTGTCCCAAATGACTATGGCCTTAACCCTTTCAACCCTGAATTAAGATATAGGTTTAAAAAAAATTTTTTTTTGCATGGAATTATTTATTTGAATCATAAAAAATGCATTAATGTTGTTAAAATAGAGAAATATATAAAAATAATGAAATTATAGCATGATGCCAAATGGCATCATTCGGGAGTACCCTTAAATAAATTCACCTTTGAACATAAAATAAAAAAGTCTGAACTCTTTCAAAAAAAAATAATTTTCCTCTGAAAAGCTATATAAATGATTGAAATTGGCTAAATTGGCAGCAAATATGCATAAAATAGTTGAATTACTGGTATACGGTATTTATATTCATTCATTTTGTATGGTATTGTATAAAACAGTTTCTTTGGTTGGTCAAGCACAATGCAACATTACACTTTACACAAATCACTCGTGCATATGCCGTCACACAGTTTTTACACCTTCGTTTTTGCTCAATACAGCTTGGCATGTGAGCCATGTGGTCAAATCTAGAGGATTCAGCTGGTTGAAAAGTTGTTTTTTTTTTTTTTCCTTTTGTGCTTCTTCCAAATTTGGTCTTCCTCTTTTTGTTGTGGCTACCAAATTAGAATTGATAAGCCCTAGTGCAATATCCTCTTTGAAGTCACAAAGAGACATGTGTTTTACTTTGTTTTTGGTACATACCCTACGGTACAGCAACCAACCATTCACCACAGAGAGGTCCATTAGGTAAAAGAAAATTCTTGTATACCATTTTTTCGACTTGAAATCTATTCTATATAGCTCCATTAGCATGTCGCAGAGATCAACCCCCCCCATGTATTTGTTGTATTCTGTTATTGCATGCGGCCTACAAATATTGATATGCTCATTTTTACTCCTATCCCATCTTCTAGCATCAGTTACTGGCTGTAACCCTGCATATGTTGATAGGCAGTGCACTGACTTATTGTCATACCATTTGATAACAACAATATTTGAATTAGTTTCAACCCTATAATCATAACTGCCTCTTCCTTCCTTTTTCAATTGCTTATCTTCATTCAAAATGCAACCTTTCAGTCTGTTTGGTCTGATGGTCGATAAACAAAGGATTCCTTCATCCTTCAATTTCCTTGCTAAAGCAATGGACGAGAACCAATTATCAAAATAAAGTTTGTAATTGAGGTGTCTCGGAATACCTTCAGCAAGTCGCATAACAAAATTGGATGAAACTCCCATACCCTCTCCCAAATCAGCTGCTTGTGTATTTGTTTTACCAGTATAAAGCTCAAAATCATATACATAACCACTGGCTCCAGCCCTAGCAAAAACTTTATATCCCCATTTATGAGGCTTCTTTGGATTATACTGTTTTAGTGAAATGCGAGCTTTCGTGGGAATTATCTGCTCATCGATGCATTGATGTTCTTCTTGTGACTGCTTCTTGCAGTTATTTCTTATAGCATCAATTAGAGGCCTGATTTTATAGATTTTATCATAGTCTGCATGACCTATAGGCTTTTGTAGGGTATTATCATTGAAATGAAGATAGCGTTTTATTTCATCAAACCGATCTCGACTAATTGCGTTAGCAATTTGATCTATTCTCAATGTCTTTTTCCAATATCGATTATAACTTGGAACTCTAATGATTCCTGTTAGCATTAGAACACCTAAAAAAGATTTCAATTCATTTTCATTGAGCTTCAAAACTTTACCATCTTTTTGAAGTGCATACATATTGCATTGCTCTGAAATATGCTTGATAATGTTATCATCGAAAAACAGACAGAAAAAATAAATAGGAGGCTTCTCACTCAATGAAGCGTCTACTGAAAGGCTATCTTTCCATTCTATATCATTTGGTGGCTGAAAGTCGATTTTACGCCACTTGTTCATATCAGGCATATTTCGGGAATTAGTTGTGGTGTGAGACACTAACCTTGAGAGAGGGACATTATCAACATCACTTTCATCAGAATACTCCACTTCCAAGTTTGGATTTTGATGCACAATATTTATAAAATCATCTTCAGTTTCGACTTGAATTTGAATCTTCTTCCTCGTCATCATCTTCAACCTCTGAGAGATCGCCATCAGGAAGAAAAATTAGTCTAAGAGCTTCAGATAAGCTCAAGGATTTACGCCGTCTGGTATTTCCCCCAAAATGTGATTCTGAAGTTGATGGAAACTGATCAGGAGGGCTGGAAGCCATTTTCTGATCTGGAAAGAATAAATTTTATTTTAGAGGAATCTATGTTGTAGAAAGAAAGTGGTTTGCAATTGAATGGTTTGTAATTTATACTTATTCTAAGAAGCGAATTAACTAAAATTTATATATACGGTGTATATACTGTATATAAATACAAAATCTTGAATAAAATATTTCTGGAATATTCTTGAGCTGATTTTCAAATATTGACGTAACTCGCGAATGATGCCAAATGGCGTCGTCATTATAACTATTTTGTTTTATAAACTACGTTGAAGATGAAATAAGACAAAAAGCATATAAAAGAGAGATATTCTTTACATTTTGCATACTGTAAAAAAAAGTGTAAAAAAGAATGTATAAATACCTTATATCGTAGAAAATGCAAGTTTCTTCCAATCAAGCAAATGCAGTGAATTTCAAACGCAAACTTCCCGTTGAACTACAGCAGCACACTGAAAATAAATCTTGGGAGTGAAAGCGTTATTCACACAAAAGGCAGGCATGAGACAGGAGTAGAACGATTTTCGGCTCTAAATATATCGTACATAGAGCTCAATATTCGTTGAAAAATTCATGAGCTCATATGGCATCACGCGGGGGGAAAGGGTGGCCTTAATAGAGCGGAAGTGGAGAAAACTACCAAATACCAGGCGCTTATATATGACATAAAGAGAAACTGGAGATTGAAAGAAGCTGCCATTCTCCCCATCATAGTTGGGGCAACAGGTATGATGAAAAACAACCTATCAACTTACCTGAACTCAATCCCAGGACAGCCCCAGGCTATAGAAATCCAAACAGGGGCCTTAAAAGGAATGATCACCCTCCTTAAACGAACACTAGGACAAGTTCAGATATAGTTGAAGTGCTTGGCTTCTGCGAATTAGCAGACCATTCGCCCAACCTGTCAAGATCGTTCTGAAGCGTTCTTACGCCCTCCTCAGTACCTACACTACTTCCTACTTTCGTATCGTCTGCAAATTTGGAGATTGCACTTAGAAGCCCGACGTCTATATCGTTAATATAGATGATAAAAAGTAAAGGACCCAAAACGGAACCCTGTGAGACACCACTGGTGACGGGCGCCCACTCCGAAGCCACTCCATTTATTACCACTCTCTGCTTTCTATCTTTTAACCAATCCTCAATCCAGTTGGAAACGAGCCCGGTGATTCCTAGTCCTTTGACTTTAGCTATCAATCTAGCGTGAGGAACTTTGTCAAAGGATGGAGAGAGAGAGAGAGAGAGATTGATTGATTGATTGATTGATTGATTGATTTATATTTTTTATTATTCTTCATTTGGAGGAGTTTGAACCGAATTTTTGTCAAAAAATTAAAGTTCAATGAAACCACATCAAGTGGCAACATCTTTCCTTTTCCTTCAATGAGTTTAAAGCTCTCGGGTGTTTGGATCATAGTGTCAAATGTTTTGTTCGGTTCCATTTGGCTCTTTGTATCGCAATCAATCAACCATTTTCTTAAGCAACATTTATTTTCAAGTGAAAATCTGCAAAAAAAGATATTACTCGCAAATCTTGGTAATTATATAAAGGTACCTTTAGAAATTTCTGCACGTGTGTGTGTGTGTATGTCAAATGACACTGACATCAGATGCCTGCCCCTGTGAATTGTCTGCTATAAATTCAATATTATTGTTATCCAAAATAACTGGTACATTACTGTTGTAATGTTTTGTGTACATAATGCCTTTATGCGTAGTTTGAACTTGTGAAAATACAATGAATAATGTACGTAAAAGAAATTAAAATAACTTTCTATCATTTCCTTTTAAATGAAAAAAAAGCGCAATTCTTTGGCTTAGGAAGGAAGCGAAAATAATTGTAAGAAATTAATAGACACCGAGTCTCACCTCCTTATTAATTGCATTTAGGCAATTATTTTATTTTTAATGCAGGAAGAAGGGGCCAAGGGCGAATGCCCATAAAAACGCCCCACCCCTCACCCCATAAAGGAAGCAGAGAGCCAAAATCAAGGTCCAAAGTTTCGAGATGTTTGAACATTCTGCGTTTGAAAGATTGAAGATCGGTGACAGAGGGAGAGATGGATTGAGGAAGATTGTTCCAGAGTTCGCCGGTTGATTAGATGAAAGACTGAAAATACCGATTAACCCTCGCATTAGATAGTTGGACAGAAAAGGAATGAGAAAGTGTAGAAAGTCTGGTACTGCGTGCTCTCCTTAAAGGAGGAGGCACGTAGTTAGGGAGTTCGGAAAAGCACTGTCCGTTATAATAGCGATAATAAAGAGTAAGGCAACATTCCGGCGAAGAGAGAGGGATTGAACACAGTCAATAAGAGGCGGGGAAGTAATGAGACGAAAAACCTTTGATTCCATCCGATCAAGTAGAGCTGTGTGGGTTCAACCACTCCACTCATGAGAAGCGTATTTCATATAGGGGCGGACAAGACCCCTGTACAAAGACAGCAACTGAGTGGGGGTGAAGAAACTACAGAGCCGGTACAGCACACCTAACTTCTTAGAAGCTGTTTTGGAAAGAGTGTATACGTGATCTTTCCAGGAAATATCACGAGAAAAGGAAACGCCAAGAATATTAAGAGGAGAAGAATGATCGAGTTGTGTATTGTTGAAGGTAAGGAGACAGTCGTGTGGAAGATTGTGACGAGGAGACGGATGAAGGAACTGAGTTTTAGAGGCATTGAAAGCCACAAGGTTTTCTCTGCCCTAATCAGAGAGAGTAAAAAGATCAGAGATCAGGTGCGAAACAGTGTTTTTTGAGAGGGACGCTTTGTGAAGCGGGTGAAGAGTGGAGTCATCGTCATCGGAGTGAATAGGACAGGAAGTGCGATTTAATAGATCATTTATATATATATAAGGGAAAGAGTGGGCGACAGGACAGAGCCTTGAGGAACACCACTGTTAATACAGTAGCTTTAGGAGAAGAACAATGGTTATCTACAATAGCAGCTATAGATCGGCCAGTAAAGAAATTAGAGTTCTGTGCCAGACTCTATCAAAAGCTTTTGATATGTCTAGCGCAATAGCATAGATTTCACCGAAATCCCCAAAGGAGGATGATCAAGAGTCAGAGATAAGAAAGAAGATCGCCAATAGAGCGTCCCTTGCGGAACCTATACTGACGATGTGAAAGAAGATTGTGAGAAGAGAGGTGTTTAAGAGCCTTCCTCTTAAGAATTGATTAAAAAACTGTAGAAAGGCTAGAAATCAGAGTAATTGGACGATAGTTGGAGGGTTGAGAACGGTCGCCCTTCTTTGGGGACAGGCTGCATGAAAGCGAACTTCCAGCAGGAAGGAAATGTACCAGATGAAAGATTTGCCTAGGCGAAGTGTCAGCACAGAAGCACAGTTCTTGAGAACAACAGGAGGGACACCAGAGTTGAGCCCAGATGGGGCAGAAAGAATATCTTTGGAGTGGATTCTAATTTCTGACATAATTAAGTCAGAGGAAGGAGTAGATGGAGGACACCGGAATCGTCCAAGGTTGAGTTGGAGGAGAAAGTTGGAAAAGAGGAGGGAAAGAAGAGGGAGTAAAGTTGTTGGTGAGATTCTTGGCTAGATGCCAGAAAGAGCGAAAAGAACTGGAATTGAATAGGTTTTCACATTTTTTTGATTAAGGGACTTGGCAAGTTAAAGAACGGATTTTGCTTGATTTCGGGCAGAAATATAAGTTAAGTGAGAGTCAGGAGTAGAATGGCGACGGTACCTTCTGAAAGACTCCTGTCGCGGGTAGCATTAGAACAAGCAAAGTTAAACCAACGTTTTTTTTGGCATCAGTAGTAGAAACAGAATATGGAATGTAGGCCTCCATGCCCAAGAAAATCACCCGTGATGCGGTCAGCACACACTGAGCGGCCCCGGCTACGGAAGCAGTAATCATGCCATGGGAAATCACGGAAGTACTGCCTAAGGGACTCCCAATCAGTGCCAAAGGCGCCTCTTTTTGGGAGGTTCGAAAGGCCAAATTTGAGCGAAATCACAGGAAACAAATATAAGAGGAGGAGGAGGAGGAGGAGGAGGAGCCCAACGGAGAAAAAAGTTTGACAGAGTAAGAAGAAGGATGGGAGGTGAGAAATAAATTCAGAATGTTGGTCTTATCTGCAAGGCGATCGGGGATACGAGTAGGGTACTGTACAGTACAATCTGCTCTTGGTTATTCAGAATAGAGAAGTTGTAAGCTAGTTTACCCGAGATGTCGGTGAACTTTGAGGAAATCCAAAGGTGGTGGTGAATATTGAAATGTCCTAAAATGAAGATTTCAGCAAAAGAAGAGTGGAAAAGAATGTATTCCACTTTGGAAGTGAGGTAGTCAAAGAATTTTGGATAGTCGGTAGCAGGCACGTGCAGAGGGGGGATGCAGGGGCTTGAGCCCCCCATTTGCCCCTTGAGCCCCCCATTTGCCCCTTCATGCCTCAGAAGTGCCCTTTTTTCAAAAAAAAACTTAGTAGGTACTTGACATTTTTGCACAGGTTTTACACGAGACAGTTGAAGTGATCTCTTAACCATCAAATTTAATCTTTAAGTTAATTAGACAAGAGTAAGGTAACAAAAGTAAAATTCTTTTTTAAATAAACTTTTTCAAATTGTATTATATACTTAATTTTCTGCCCCGATAAAAATATTTCTGAAATTATTCCCCATCTATGTATTTAAATTTCCTAAAACTTTGTCCAAATTTGTTCAAAACTGAAGCTGATAAAATCAGTTTCGCAGCCTTTGCAAGGAGGAAAGGCTGTCGAACCTAATGCTTCTAGCTATAGAGGACACCCCTATCAATAATAAGATGTCATCGATATTTTTAAGAATATGACTCCGAGGCGGATACATCTGTAACAGAATATGTGAAATCGGTGCTGGTTAAGTATGCGGTCTACCATCTGAGTTCTGGTTAAGTGTGCGGTCTACATCATCTTAAATTACACTTTTATAAATGTATTTAAGGAAAGGAATTAAAATCTAAGAAATTTAGTTCAAGAAATATATTTAATTACAAAATTTTATTTATTAAAAGAAACCAAAAAAAGTTTGTAAAAAATGTTTTGCAAACTCTTATATTAGGCATTACTGTGTGTATACAGTGCGGATATCATTTAAGAAGGCTACGAACAGATCCTCCTCTTCCTTTCTTAGCATTTTCCAACAAAAATGGTTTAAATGAGATTGTAGCATTTGTACAGGAATGCCCCTTTTCTTCTTTAAAATATCTATTTTTGCATCTAGCCAAGAACGTTCCATTGCTTGCATATGTGCGCCAGTTGCAGGATCCACATAGTGTCTCTGGTGATTAACCGTCTGATGAATATATCCTAGGGTATTCAGGCAAGCATAAGCAGACCACTCATCCGAATGGATAACTGATCCAACCTTGTATTCTCTTTGAATAATTGGTATTAAAGTGTCTTTATCACGTCTATTAACATAGAAGTATCTGCAATCCAAGCCTTTTTTCAGTCCGAAAACCCAAGGACCATCGATTCGTGCTCCGTGATTCCTGTTATTCACAATATCAGCATCGCTATCTTCGGATGAAGGGGCATGATCGCCTGTTAATAGCCTTCCTCGATTGTATTTGCGTCGGCCTGCAAATCGTGCCTCGTCGATCTGTATCGGTTCTTCTGCTGTACCAACCATTTGCTCCCTAGTTGAAACTATGCTTTCACATACTTCACGACACGTTAAACCAGTCAATAACCGTAGGTTTGGAGATGCCTGTTAAAGTGGCTGTAGTTAGCACTGGCGTATCCATAATGACATAGAAGACTAATTCCAAGATTTCACATAACTTTAGGTTACAGTTTACATGATTATTAAGATCTGTGTAATGAAAAAATTCATTCCCTGCTCTAACGGACCGCGAGGTTTGACATCCTTTCCGAGGGCATCTTAAAACAGGTCTGAATTCTCCACCTCGATCCTTCTTCCGTTTTTGTTGCATTGCGCTTCCGCATTTGTGGCACGGATCCACATTTTGGAGTGACTTTATCAGATCATGTTCTCAAATATGCAAGTGCTTTTTCTTCATTCGCAATGATCTCCCTATAAAAGTCTTTCGCGAGCATGTTCTATTGAGAGCGGGGGTGCAAGCAAATAGTTTTTAACAGATGGCTGAAATAAACGGTGCTGGTTAAGTATGCGGTCTACCATCTGACTTTTGACAGAATATTTTCGTTAAAACTAACGAAAATATCACGACTTAACCTAACCCATTATCAAGGGCGTACAGTTGATCTATTAGTAAATAGTAAATACTATTCCAGAAACAAACAATGTTATAATTAATAACTGTACGCCCTTGATAATTGGTTAGGTTAGTTAAGTCGTGATATTTTCGTTAGTTTATATTCTGTCAAAACTCAGATGGTAGACCGCATACTTAACCAGCACCAAATAAACTAAGATATATTAAAGTTTATCGTAGCCTTCACGGTTGCCTTTTTGGTAGGTTGGGCGGTCGCAGCTTAATTGTGGTAGACTGCTCGAAGCTAGGTAGACCGCACACTTAACCAGCACCGTGAAATCTCTACTCACTGCCAGTACTTGTAACATTGAAGGTTTTATTTGTTTTACGGGGAGAAGTATACGTTTGCATTGCATATTTAATTAATATAATTCATGTTGTAAATAAATTGTCACTGTATAACACGCTTAAATGTCCACTATTACTAATGCTAATTTAAAATGACAACATCCGTATAAATACTGTGAAAAGACTTATTATTTTTGATGGGGGAGGAGATGGTGTCCTTTTTGTTAACTTTCAGCCCCTGCATCTGAAGTGTCCTGCGTACGGCCCTGGTCGGTAGAATTAGGAGAAAGGTAGACAGCGCAGATATATTTAGTTTGAGATTTTGGCATGTAAACGTAGCCAGAGGGTATAAAATTCGGAATATTCGAGTTCGGGAATACGATAGAAAGGTCATTACGCACACACAGTATATGCAACATTCACCTTTAGAGTAAAATTGACTATAGAGAAAGTAGGAGGGCACAGAAAAGTCGTCCCAGACACTAGTTTCAGTGAGGAAGTGGTGGTGGTCAACAAATTGAAAATTTGAGGAAAGGCCACGAATGTTCCAGAAGTTCATATATATATGTGTGTGTGTGTATGTATTTCGTTCGTTCGTTTGTTGCTCAACACACACAATGATTTCCTCCTTAAATCTGACAAAAAACTGCATTGACTAAATTCGCTGAGCCAATACGGCAGCCTCAGTCAGGCAATCCTAACCAAAATAGGGTATGTGCTAAATTTACTATTTTAGGAACCGAAATGTCCACAATGTCTCGTCACCCCAGTAAAATACTAACTGATTTTCGTTTTTCTTTCAGACCTATTTATCACTGTTATTGCCTCGCTCATGAACCCAAGTAGTAGACAGTATGCATTGTTCAGTCGTATAGTTGCTGCTATCATACATTTGAAGTGGGTCTCAAAGCAAAACGAAAATTAGTTGGTATTTTACTGGGGTGACAAGACATTATGGACCCCCTGTACTCCTTCGTAGGCTAGGCCTACACAAAGTTTGATAAGTTTGCTCCAAATTAATTTACACCAACCCAGTTGGCTAATATTTAAATGCATGATTAGAGACCTACCTTAACTTATGATTATTATAATGGTAAACATGTAGGGCCAAAGTTATCTACTGTAAATCGGCGGCGGTATTGTTTTTCTGACCAAGTTGAAACCACGTTCATGGGCTCTGATTCAGTTAGGCCTAGTGTCTAGTTATAAGCCATGAAGTAATCCACCAACGGTAGGCTAGGGCCTACCCAACCTAAGCGTAGGCCTATCCGAAGCGTGCACAGCCTAGTCCAAACAGACATAATATGGTCAGTGTATGGACGTTTCTTTGTATTGAGACACGAGAAAGAACTTGCCTGAATCCAGTCTTGGTTGTCTCGCGAACTCTAGCTCGACCTTTGGAAATAGACCCTTGACCCAAACTTACACACTTAGCCTATCATACTATACCCTAGTTACGCCTAACTGCTGCAGTTCAGTTCAGTTTGAATTAAGCAATAATTTTAAGGCTAACTTAGCATGTTAATGCAATCCGAAATGATATTAGCACAAGATTCATGATTTAAGAGTAATAAGTAACCTTTTATTAGAAAAGTTGGATCAAGTAAAGATAACCCCTCCCAGGTCACACTAGTAAAGCAAATCCCTCCCAAAAATGACCAAGTAAAGATAAGCACCCCCAACCTTTTTTAGTTAGCTTTATAAGGCTAACTAACGAAAATATCACGACCTAACCTAACCAATCGTCAAGGCGTACAGTTGACCTAACGATTGGTTAGGTTAAGTCGTGATATTTTCGTTAGTTAGCCTTATAAAGCTAACTAAAAAAGGTTGGGGTGCTTATCTTTACTTGATCCAATTCATTTATTACAATTTATTGGATAAAAATTAAGAGGGGTGGAAAAAGACTTTAATTAAAGTGGTATTGGCTGGCAAGTGTGTCGCAAAAATCATTGAAAACATTGTATTTGTGTCGTTCATGCCACAAAAATTCTTGTCGGTACGAGTTCAGGAACTCTCGCTTACATCCAATCATCCGTTTAATTCTTTACCAACTTTACCAAGTAAAGATGATCCCTCCCAAAAAATGATCAAGTAAAGATAGTCCCTCCCTTTTCTGTTGGGAGGGATTATCTTTACTTGATCCGAAAAGTCAGTTAAGGTAAGCACTTATTTTATCCTTAGTGATTACAGTCCCTCCTTAGCCACATTTACTGTTTTAATCAAATTGCTAAGATTTACGCGATGTAAAGTTACTGTAACTTAAAGTGAATGTAGGCTACTTATTAAGATTGTCGCTTTACCTCTATAACCACAAAATAGAATCAAATATTTTCTTCTCATATTCGAGACAACAATTTCTTTCGTTCTGCTAAAGAAGAAAATGTGTTTTCAATATCATGTTAATATTGTGAAGCGATTATACTTCTAAAAAAAACACCAACCTATTACTACATTTTAATGAAATGAAAATTACTCCCGGACGATATACTGTACTCTATATTTTAGGTAATTTCGATGTGTTTCAGGGAGACGGCTTTTGTGAGACGGGTAAGGAAAGTAAAACCATAATGTTTCGCGCGGAAGGTGGGTACAATACTTTTAAATGCAACTCGTCTTAAACTTGACAAATTCCGAACTACTACTGTAAAAAATAGGGGTCTTTTCCAAGCAACAATACCATATTTTATTAGCCCTCTAATCATTTGGTATTATTATGATTATTATTAGTTTATATATATATATATGGGTAAAGTCAAGGGGAGGTGAACATTTATGTCATTCCGTTACCATTAACAGCAACAATTACACTGTTCAACAAAGTTGTTCTTTCGATAAATGTTGGTGGGTATTGGTGCGGTCTATCTTTTAATTATAGCTTCTTATCTTGTTTACTAATTCCTTGTTTACATCTCAATGTCAATCGCCCTTGACGATTGGTTAGGTTTAGTCATGATATTTTCGTTAGTTTTAATGAAAATATCCTGACTAAACCTAACCAATCGTAGGTAGACCCGCATACTATAGTAGCGCCTGTTGGTGATTCTTATGTTCTTTTTTACGCTGATTACCAAAATGAAAAAAACATTTTTGTAATTATTGCTGTTGATGGTAACGGAGTGACATAAATGTTCATCTCCCCTTGACTTTACCCGGGCCATATATATATATATATATGAGCCTATTAAGAAAAGGCCCGCTATAATACAGTAATGAAGTTAATTAAGTATATTTAATAGGTGATCAATGTGGTGTTTGGACCAAATAAATAATGTGGTTAATAAAGAAGATGAAAAGGGCTCGTAGATTTTTGTTTTATTAACAAAATAAAAGACTAATTATTATTTACAATTAGTTTACTGTATATTGAAATGCGCAACATTACGATTAAGGACGCTAAAGGAGTGATTTTATGCAGGATAAAAAGTTCACTAATGTAATTGTGTTAAGATCAATAATAATTTCGATGACAAAAATACAGTAATAAACAGGAATAAGACTAGTTGCCGTAAGTAGTATAGCCGAAAAAGGGGAGAGTGCAAGTGATTACGTAATGTTGCAAAGGGGGGTGGGGGTTGCAAATTTTTTTTTACCCCAAAGGGGGGATGCTGCAGGTGCAACAAGGAAAACTTGGAGGCGGCGTTATATCCCAAGAGAAAGGAGGAGAGGTGTTCACCTGGCAGGAGCCAAGTGCATATTAAGACCAGCCGAGTAGGCGGTTTTATAGGCTCCTAATCAGCCAGTTGGCTTAGAAGGCGTAAATGGCTTGAGTTGCCAGATAGCGTCATGTATTCAGTTTGTGCTATATATTTAATTCTAATCGAAGACAGAGTTGCCAGATACCACTGTATACATTATTATAGACTCCTAATCAGCCAGTTGGCTTAGAAGGCGTTGCCAGATACCATTGTATACATTATTATAGACGCCTAATCAGCCAGTAGGCTTAGAAGGCGTAAATGGCTAGAGTTGCCAGATACCACTTTTTAGCATTGTCAGATACCATTGTATACATTATTATAGACTCCTAATCAGCCAGTTGGCTTAGAAGACGTAAATGGCTTGAGTTGCCATGTTGCCAGATACCATTGTATACATTATTATAGACGCCTACTTTTTAGCATTGCCAGATACCATTGTATACATTTAGAATTCCGCTAGTAGGTTTAGAAGGCGTAACATGTCATAATTAGAATTAAGTAAAACAACATTGCATCATTCTGTTTATTATAAATATATAGAAAATAAATATACATTTCAATAATAAGAAATATATACACACACACACAATTATGGAGCTATATAGAAATAAATATACATTTCAATAATAATAGAAATATGCATACAATCATAACAGTACAGGAGATATATAGAAATATATACATTTCAATAATAATTGAGGAATATGTATATAATAAAAAAAATATATACACACAATTATGGAGATATATAGAAATAAATATACATTTCAATAATAATAGAAATATGCATATAATCATAACAGTACAGGAGAAATATCAAGCAAAATATATAAATACATTTCACTTTTTTTTCAAAATACTAAACTCGCACTTAATCGAGTTTACAATTACATCATTATTGCTCTGCATTACGCAGTATACGCGGTTTAATAATATTTCACCGCTTAAAGTATAGGGAAACCTGTATTCGATATGAAGGGCTTTCATATCGTTCAGTACTATTTTTGTTCCCACTTTACAACCGGTTGGTAAATCATCTTTAAATACGTCTAGAATACAATCAAAAGCACGCACAAAGAGTTCATCGTTAGCTACATTATTAAACACAAGTTTATAAGCACGCTTTTCCAATCGAGGGTTTATTTCTACCGACTCGAGCTTTTCAATCGTGAACTCACTCAACATAGCGGCAATTGAAATAATCTTCTAAATCGTTACGACAACTGCGCGTTATATAAAGAAATAGTTCTTCAGGGTGAACGGTGTAGGTGAGCTCAGCCTTGTACCGATCAATTGCTTTGTACCAAAGTTCATGGTATTTCAGTCTAAACTTTTTAAATAAACGTCCAGCTCTAGACCATTCTCACCAGCCCTACACTCGGTAAACCCATCGAGCAGAGCGGTGTATGCGTATTCAAGTACTGTATCAAAATAAAGCATATCCGTAACACGCGCGTCTAATATAGGTTTCAGCTTGCGGAATCCGACGATTTCAAACATTCTGTCGAGGATGAAACGGTTTCGCGTAGGAACAAGAGCGTTATTATCAGAAGCATTCTTCCACATCAGCCGTATATCAATGCACGGCCGATCGTTATTTATACACAACGTACATACAACGGCGTATGAGGGTGCGTCACTAATCTGCTCTCTTCTTGTACCTACGTTAGCAGGTATTTTATAACGATCTTCACTCCACTTCTCAACTATCACGAAGATTCTATTCATCTCCTCGACACTTAAATAAACCCGTTTGTTTGTTTGTCTACATTCCGTTTCCAGTACATAGCTAACGGTACCGGATTTACGCCTGAACACGCGCAACGATTTCGTCACGGACACATCGTACGAGGCGTTGAGAATGCTGCTCAAAGGAAGTTCCATCGTATTCGAGGAGCGCACGTCCACTCGGTTCAAGCTCTGAGATAACTATGAGCCGTGTGAGGCACGCAGGTAGGCAGGAACGGTTCGACGGGCGGCTGACTCGATGATACGTGAATGGGGTTGTTCGTATGATCCGCGAGTCGTACCGAATTGTTGTACATATTTGTTTTTCCGGTACAAGAATTAATTTCATCACTACCAGCCTACGCACCAGACAGTTTACCTCAGGATAAGAACTAGGCACATTTTATGTTTTACTAAACATCTTCACACTCCGGCGCACTATTTGAGAGGAACATATGCTCATATTTTTCCTTTCTGCCCATCAAACGATACTCGTCTCTAAAGTCTGTTAAAAACTCACGCAGGGCACTAGCCACAACCTCACTACGAACCTCATCATGATATACGTTAATATAGTGATAAAAATACTTAAGATTGTCCATGATCACGAGATTCACATTTTCAGTCGTAGGGTATGAGTAATCGACATGGTGTAGCATGACGTAATACCGCTTGTCACACCACCCATCCGCAAGACTCATTATCCATACCTGCTGCTTCTCTTCTGCACGCGTTGTTTCTTTTACTTCACGGTGTATGAGAGACTTTATAAAGTTTAGCTCTGCAGTATACTTCAGCACATCGTCTGTGCAACGAAAGCCTTCAACGGTCTCACCAGAACATCCGTAGAGTATTTGTACATCTTGGAACTTCGCACAATCCAATGTGTTTTTAAAAGAGGAATAGGAAGTTTTTCGGTATCCACCACATCCTGGCACTTTGCTGAATACCATTTCATAAACGTTGTACAAGCAATATTAAAGGTAGCCATTTGAATACACGTCTGATCTTTTCTTCTGAATACACGTCTGATATCTCGGGCTTACTGCAGTCGACTGACCACGCAGGGACTCCCAGATAGTAGCATGACTCACGGTCTTACAGTGGGTGGAGCTTAGAACTTTCACCTGCGCGCGCGCGCACACACACACAAAGGAGAAAGTAAAACGCTAATTGAAACATGATTTATTTAATAAACGAGATATTCAAGTTATATATATATATTTACAAATACGTGTAATAAATCAATAGATACGATTATATACAAGACAAATACGTGTCAGTTAACAATAGAAGCATCAAGCGTTATGGTATCCAAAGGGTACGGTATCATAGGTACCAGGTGACTGGTAACGTTTCCTATAGGTGTTACGGCACACCTTCGTACCCCTAAGTTCCTTCACGCCCCCCAGCTTCTGCGCCAGAAAATTGTGGGTGCCTACAATTAGTTGGGGAGGTCGTTCGCCCTCATCATCGTCCAAACACACTAGATCCTTCAGCGATTCAAAGTTAACAACCGCCGATTCGCATGGTTGAGTGTAATACCCTTTGCCTTCACGATATATTTCATTTCCTCCCCCACCCTGACCCGTACCCCATAAGTTTTAGGTCCTGTTGAGAGAAAAGAGTCGGCGTATGCGTTGTCCCCATACTCATCCTTGATCTCATCAGTGAGCTCGCCGAGGAACCCCAATAGCGGGCATGTATTCACCCTCCCTCTGTGTGAATATCACGCTATCTGTATCGGCATACAATACTCTCCGCCCAAGAGAATGCAATAGACCCCAAAGTTTTATACGGGCGTAGGCTGTTGTGAAGCTGGCCACAGGTATGTTTGTAACCCTTGAGGTATCTGTGGCCAATTCAGTGTTGTTGTACTTTATTATGTAAGTATTACCTACATTCACGATCTCCATGACCTCTTTATCGGGAGCATTGGCATAATCCCAGACATCGCTATAACTTTGTGCCAAATGAATGTTCCCTTTGCCGGTATTCTGCGCAAATTTTCCCCATAGACTGTTTAGACAACTTTGCACTAAAGCGCTTGCCAGGATTCTTTACAATTTGGACACGATCAAGTTGTATACCTTCGCGGTCGCGGTAACGTTGAATATAGGCAGACTTTTCATCTTCGGTATCAACTCCTCGCGGATACCCTGATGCCTCAACCTTATCCTTCAAAAAGGCGTTTATATATGGTGTGAAAAGGTTGGGTAGCTTCTGAAACCTCCACACCTCATGTATCTTCAGTATTCTATACCATGGCGTACGGCTAGGGCCAGCTCAGGACTTGTATATACGCCTCTGATCTTACGCTGGTGGGGTATATGGTTACAATCGCCGTTATCCTCTTCCGCGCACTTCACGCACAGGGGAAACAGCTTGTCGTCGATAACGACAGGTAAGATTGGCATCCATAAATTGCGTGGGGGGAGTACGTCTACGAAAGAGAGCCCAAAGTAACGATCATTCAAATTTCTTGAAAATTCATTGATGGAGGGCAGGTTAGGTCCCACCAGTTTCTCAGGAGCGCCCACGGGGTACGGATTGTTCTTCATCACGTATGGGTATAAAGAACAGAAATCGTAGTAATGGAGCTTCACGCCCTCCGTAGGTGGAAAGTATAGTCTGAATGGATTTGTACGTCCTCCAAACAAGCTATCACCACATTTGAGAGGATCCAGCACCATTGAACGCTTGATCGTGTTTATTTCCTCACGGTACACCTCGTCTGTCTCCATCCGTGCATCATATTCATGCTCCCACAAGACTTTGTGAGTGAACTGTGATCCTATAAGTTGATCGCGGGTGCGGGTCCATGCAAGACAGTCGGCAGGAGATTTACCGTGGATATCCGGCGATTCCGCACTCAGGACGGGGGCATCCATGCCACCAGCAACCGTTAAAGGAGTACACAGTCTTCACACCAGTGACACGGTTTTCACTTAACCCATGAACCAAAAAAACACGTCCATTAATCTTAATGGGTACTTCACCCGTGTTGCGGGCGTGCTTTATGTATACACCTGTCTGTTGCTGTAGGTGTATGAGCCAGTAAATAGCCTTGTGTCCGTAACTGCGGGGGTTGTTTAGTTATTCTTGAACACCGTAAAACATAATGATGCGATGGTGGTTGCGACTTGCAGTGGATCGCATTTGAAACGGGCTATGTACATCCTAAAGGCCTGGAAACATACTCTAAGCACGCGCACATCATTCACGCAATAACGCTCACATTCATCAGCTATATTATAAGGGTTACTTTCATTAAAACTTGTAGTATCGATCAAAGTCTTCACATTCATCCATACAGTCAAAATAATGTTTGGGCGGTGGTGGGCCTACGTAGTTTAAAGTCTCGCTGGTGAGGAAAGTGTAAGGGAAGTATCCTTTGGAAACTTCAGCTGCTACTCCCATCACCTTGGGTAGCTTTGCTAATTTACAAGGTGTGAATAATAAAGTATCTTTAAATTGTACATTGCTTCTTATCTGCATCTGTATTAATTTTTGCCTCTTTTCAATGGATCACCTGTAAATATCTCGGAGGATTCGTGTTCAAGCAACTCCTTATAAAGGAACTGCGTGTCAAACTTTGCCCCGTTATGGGCGAGAATATACACAGTCATTTTTTTGAACTTGTCGGCTAACTTGACAATATAGGACACAAATAGTTTCACAGGACTATCGCGGACACTCGTTTTAAAAACGTTTGTCCGTTTACCGCATTTGGGGCACTTGTCACATTCGATACCCATACACTCATCACAGATGGTCTGGCTCACAAGTAAATGTGGAATTACCTCTTTGGTTTCAGCGTTCGTATATGTTTCTATATCGTAGTGTACAGTTATACAAGGGTTATTTTTAGGCTTAGCATCTTTCATATAACATACATGCTTTACTCCATCCACCTTATATTCCTCCTGGCATGTAGGACAGTGAATTACGTCACACTTGTGGTTAAATTTCCCCCAATTATCCATTGTGTGAAACATACCACATTCACAGATTCTCATTTTCCTGCACGTGCCAATTGATTTATGGAAATCAAAACAGCTATTATTGAAAAATGTGCGTCTACACACATCACAGTCTCTCTTCTCAGCTTCAACTACACGGCTTTCACATTTGGTGCTTTTACACTGCTCACATACCATGTGACATTCTTTACAATGTCTCACTATATCATCCGCAAACTCGAGGCACCCCTTACACAAATCATGATGTCTCCCATATTTTCGACTTTTGTCATAACTCACGTAAAGCCACCTTATATTACGGATGGGGAGATACGTTGTCCCTGACAATCCTAAAATAAGTAGGGGTCTTGTACGATCTCTCACACAGCTTTTAAAAACATACACAGTCCTACGACGATCATCCAACCCAAATACAACTATGCGTACATTCATTTCCTGT
Source organism: Bathynomus jamesi (assembly GCA_023014485.1). Lineage (NCBI taxonomy): Eukaryota > Metazoa > Arthropoda > Malacostraca > Isopoda > Cirolanidae > Bathynomus > Bathynomus jamesi. The sequence goes on along the minus strand of JAJOZX010001675.1, from coordinate 560,922 downwards.
TCTACCCTTCTCAGCTCTTCAGGACCCATATTAGTCAAATTCAAGTTCACAGTCTACAGCTAGTTTACGGGCACGCTTCACGACCGTAGGCAGCCAAATTTTTTGAGTCCGTGTATTTTGTACAGTAAACATACGTGCTAAGAGTACTGCTATAAAGCCGCAACCACGATCGACGTTTATATGCTTTCGGTAAATAGTCGGAGAATTGAAGTTAAGAGTATACGGTATGGCACTATGACCCGCAACACGGAATACACGGTCAATATTTACCGTGAAGTTGTCCATATTGAAGGCTATACTACTTTGGGCGGCTTGCATTATACGTCCTAATATATATTCTACATCTTCAGCCGCCAAACGTCTAAATGGCACTATCACCCAATAATCGTCTACATCACCGTCATCTGACCCGAATCCAAAGGACAGACTCGTCCTGACTTCACGCTCGTCGCGATTCTGAAGAGCAAACTCTACAATACGCTGTACAACCTGGCGTAGCCCGCGCTCAATTCCATTGCTATACATGGCTCTAAGGTCGACCCTGACTATACCGATTTCTAGTCAAGGCTGGGGTGGGGGCTGCGGATCGCACCAATTCGATCGTTATATCATCCTCAGCAGAACGGGGGGCAACTGTGACGGATGAATTAGGGGGTATATTAGCGGAAGGTGCTGATGGGGGGCCTGTTGCGTAGGAGGTTGAGGGTTGGGGATCTATTATTGTAGACAACAGAACGGGGGGCAACTGGCGGATGAATAAGGGGATATATTAGCGGGAGGTGCTGCTGGGGGGCTTGATGCGTAAGAGGTTGAGGGTTGGGGATCTATTACTGGTGCAACAGGCGCGTATTTCGGTCGCTTTATACCTGACGTGGGGTTCTCACACCTCCGCTTTGGACGTGCTACCGGTATCGCTGGTGAGGATTCGTTGGCAGGGGAGATCACAACTACACTCGTCGAGGTCATCCGTAATGTCAATGATGGGATGCTCTACCTCATCGTCATTCACGGTTCTGTGGGAGAAGAAAGCAAAATATAAGGAACAGCACTCAAAATTTGTAATATTTTGTAAATGACCCACTTAGGAGTGTGACGTGTTAGAAATGAACTCTGTAGAAAAATTCAGATTCACGAGTCCATCCACATGTATTATATCTGGACCTACAGGATGTGGTAAAACTGTGTTTATGCTTAAAATCATTAAAGAAGAGAGATGTTCTCGAAATTTGTGCATAAAGTTATATGGTGCTATTCGACGTATCAATCAGTGTTCAATGAGTACCAAGATGATATTTTGTTCCACAAAGGCGTATATGACGTTAATTCGTTAAAGGGAAATGAACATACAATCATTGTAATTGACGATCTCATGTTGGAGATGGATAAAACGTTTGCCGAGACATTTACAGTATTCTCCCACCATCTCAACATAAGCGTGTTCTTCATCAATCAGAATCTATTTTTCAAAAATAGATACATGCGCGATGTGTCGTTAAATACGCAATATCTAGTCTTATTCGCACAACGTAGAGATGTATCACAAATTGGGGTATTAGCCAATCAAATGTTCCCGAATCAGCGTAAGGAGTTTTTGGAAGTTTATAAAGAAGCTACAAGCACGCGTTACGGATATTTGCTTTGCGACCTTCATCCGCGAAACACGTTTAGAGTGCTTCTACGAACGAATATATTTCCAAACGAGCCTGAAACGGTGTATATTCCAGAATGACAGAGAGACTAAAGAAATACCGTGAATTAATAAAAATCTATTATCGACTGCCCCGGGCAATGCAGCAGATGTTTATTAAAAATATCGACGCCGACTTTTTAAAATGCATCTGTGAAATCTGTCTTAACGTTATAAATTGCAATGTATCAATGAAAACCCCTCAGAAGGCTCGCCTACGCCGCTACAAGAACATAATACGTGCACTCGCTCGTAAAAGTCAAACTAGCGAAGAAAAAACGAATTTATTGTACAAACAGGAGAGTCATTTCTCCCCATCTTATTTTCAGTTTTGGGTCCTTTTCTGACTAGATTAATATAATGAAGAAAGTGGTAGTGATTCCCCACGAGGTGTACGCTTCACTGCAAAGGAATCCAGACACGGATCTAGATCCCCGTAAAAGCAGACTTAAAAGAATGGAAAGCGAATTGCTAGCCCTATTAAACTGAAAAAACACCTGATGAGAAAAGAATCTTATACCAAGAAGCTCTGCAGAAATTTCTTCACGAGTACGAAAATTATAAGAATCCTACAGAGATTCCTGTGGTTATTAGGCACAGCACGGGGGACGATGGACATGGCGACATAGGATCTGAGCCCGACGATACAGCTGACCAACCAAAAAGATTAGCCACACAACATATCGAACATGTATTAAAAAGCACCCTCCCACATACATTGATGAGTAAAGGCTTAAGTCTTTATAATCTATTGAATGAGGATCCTGCCATACAATGGACCGATACAGGCGAGATCATTGTGGAAGGATCAAAGGTACAGGGATCGAATATCGTAGACATTGTCCATGATCTGGTGAGAAAGTGGGATAAGCCATCACCATCAGGATGGAAGCATATTAAAGCAAGACTACAACAAATAAATGTCCCTAAAACGTTGATAGGAAATCTGAACAGGTTAAAAGACTTGGAACATGCAACGCGTGTGACACAATTGAAGGCGCCGTCACCCCCGGCGGTAACACCTTTGAAGAGGAGCAAGAAGAGGTTAAACCAACCCTACCCACGTGCCTCTAAAATACGCAAATGGCTAACGTATTAACTAAACCCTATTATGACATTTCTAACCCATCCTCTTACGGCGGCGTAGATAGACTGCAGAAGTGTTTACGGAGTAGGAAAAAAAGATGTTGAAAGATTTTTGAGGGAGCAGGACGCTTATACGCTTCATAAGCCTGTGAGAAAAAGGTTTAAAACAGCCAAGACAGCGGCTTCATCGATTGATTCTATTTGGCAAGCAGATTTAACAGACATGCAAAGATATTCTGTGTATAACGATGGTTACCGCTACATTCTATTCATAATAGACGTATTCTCTAGATATATGTGGCTAGTTCCTCTGAAAAATAAATCACCTGAAACAGTTGCTAAAGCCACCAAAACGCTAATGTTAAAAGAAAACAGGGTTCCTGGCTATTTTTGTACGGATATGGGGAAGGAATTTATAGGCCGTGCTTTTCAGAACATGTTGGCAGAGTTTAATATCAGCTATTAAACAACCAATTCTATACATAAGGCTTCTTTAGCTGAAAGAGTTCAGCGCACCATAAAGGAACGCATGCACCGTTATTTTACACATAAAAACACACACAGATTTCTAGACATTCTGGAATCATTGGCATCATCCTACAACCGCTCACACCATCGTACGATTGGGACAACACCTAACGAAGTTTTAGAAAGAGGTAAGCTCCCGAGAAGAGATGGATCACCACCACCACCACACTCTGCGCGCTTCAAAATCAATGATTATGTAAGGCTGTCGCGTTCGGGGAATAAATTCGCAAAGGGTTTTGAGCAAGGATGGACACGCGAGATTTTTAAAGTTAGGGCTATGAGACCTAAAGGTGAGATAATGATCTACAGATCTACAGAAGCTAAGGCTAACAAAGACCCTAAGAGCCACTCTAAGGTTAGCCCGAGAGAAAGGAAAGAGTAGGGGGTTAAGTAAGAAGCAACACCTATCACTCGTGGGTTAACATTCATTCAGAAAAAGAGAAAAAAGATTCACCATCATCATCCGCCGGCCACTGCCGACAAGTCAGAAAATAGTCGGAGAGAATAGGAGAGGGGTGAAAGATGAAAAGAAGTAAAATAAGAACGCTTACAAACCATGCAACACAGTCTTAACTCACTGCCATACCATGCAAACTACAAACATGCAAGTAGAGAGAGTTACAGACATGTAAAAAAAAAAAAGAGTAGGTACAGTTAAACAAAAAGTGGGTTAGTTTACTCTACAAGCTACATCTACGTTCATGTTAGTCTAATTTTTTTTTTTTTTTTTAATAATTTTATTGCTGGCATCACAAGCTGGCATTCATCGTCAACAGACTCATCCTCGAGCACCACCACCAGAGGAATTGCAGAAAGTTGCGTTTAATTTAGGAATTGCAGAAAGTTGCGTTTAATTTAGGAAGAAATGTGTGTAAAATTGAGAAAATTTTAGGAAGCAAAGGTTCAGGAAAGAGAAAAATGTACCTGGTGAAATGGCTAGGGTACCCAGAAAGCTTCAACACCTATATAAAAGCTGATGCAATAATGAAGCTTAAATAGTATGCAACATGGCTCCTAACCATTTCTACGTCACACTCCCGTCCTCCTCGTCCCTGTCTGTACACCCTAACAACACACTAGCCAACTTTGTAACAGAGCTCCACAAGCACGTTGAATTGGGTCGTGATTCGTATGAGGTGGGGATATGCGAAATTCAGCTGGACACCATCTTTTTAAATATTGAACATAAAGAAACCGTTTTTACGATTCTTAGAGACATTGACGAGTGTGAAAAAGCTGGGGTAGCTATGGATGAAACTATGCGTATCACTCGGTCTAAGGTTGCACGGTATTACAGTACAGAAGTAAGACTAGGACCGGGTCAATATGGTTCGGCCGAGGATGTGAGAGGCTTAAACGTAAGTTTAAGAAACTCAAACCTTACGAATGATTTAGTATACGAAATCGTAAACAACCCTGCACATACACTAATCCTAAAATCAAAGACTAACAGACGTATTAAAGACCATATAAAGTTCCAAATTCTAACCAATGGCCGATATAGCGCAGTCTTCCAAAGAGACACAGCATGACTTGTCCAGATTAATGTATCAATTGAAGATGGAGAAATTGGCTGAAAAGTCCCCAGACATGTGTTATATTTAGAGTAATATAGTGAAGCACCAGTTTGTTGGGGATACCCAGGCGCGCCAGGAGTTTGAGTATTACATATGACAGACCCCATTATGTGAATGTCGCAACTAATTTAATAACCAATATCTCATATATAAGAACGATTGAGGGTGAAAACTTCCCATTCGGTAACGGGAGCTTAACAGTGAAGCTACACTTTCGACGCACTGAGTTATAATGGATAGAAAGCCTTTCACCGTCTATCGAGGGGTGAGATACCAGCGCGGTAGTGGACTTGGATCCATTTTTTCATCCATACTACGTACGGCTGTTCCTTTGCTGAAGAGGGGGGCCAGATACCTCGGAAGAAAAGCGCTACAGTCAGGTATTAACACTGCAGAAGACATATTGGCCGGGGCTAAACCTAAAGAAGCTCTAAAAAAACATTTAAAGCGTACACGGGACGAAATCATCAAAGATGCAAAGAGAAAAATGCGTGGTGGCGGGAAGAAGAAGAGGGCTGCCCGGAAGAAGAAGGGGTCACGGTATTAAACGTAAAAGGCCATCGAAAAAGAAGTGCTGTAAGCGAATGAAACCTATGGTTGACCACTTTTTTGACTGATATAAGCTAAGGACATTGATCTCATGAATCATAGTTTGTTTACCACTTGTCGAGAGAGGAGCCACTATTTCGCCATGGCACGCTTCATCCACCCATGTAGTTCACAATGCTGTAAATCGGAGCTGCCTCCAACCCAAGTTTCTATTGAGCACTGACTTTATTACAATTAACCCTTTAAACACAATTAGTTCCCCGAGTGCACCTATAGAATTCGTGATACCCAGCTCAGGCCCTTACTTTTTTGATCCAAGCTGTGTGCACATGTACGCTAAGCTACGTATAGCCCATTCTGATGGAACGGTCTGCGATGACAAATATGCTGTATACCCTGAAACAAACTTTCTGCACTCCATATTCAACCAGTGTGACGTATATTTAAATCAGACCAACATATCGGCAGGCACGGGGTACTATCATCTTCGAGCCTATCTGGAAAATGTCCTCAACTTTTCCAAAGAAGCGAAGGCTACCTTTTTAAGTGCCGAGGGATATTATCAAACTAAAGATGAAAATAGTATAAAGGACAAATTTAAAAATTCTAAAAAGAAAATATACGAGTGTTTTGGACGCTTGCACACAGATTTCACTTTCCAGAAGTTGCTTGTCAACGGGGTGGATATGAAAATAAAGCTCACCCGCACGAGTCCTGAGATCTGCTTAAATCTGGATGCTGATCAAGAAGAGGGTGCAAAGCCCGTTGTGGTTCACATTATGGACACATACCTCCGCGTACGGCGAGTGAAATTAAGTTCACCAAAACAACTAGAAATTGAGAAAAATTTACTAAACGCTACAGTGAAATATCCTATTAACAGAGTGCAGATCAAACTATATACGGTTCCTGCAGGGTTGGCATCGAAGCAGATAGAAAACATTGCCCTGGGAAATCTTCCTAAAAGGATATTAATCGGTATGCAGGACCATGCTTCGGTGAATGGAAAATATAAAAAGAGTGCCTTTAAATTCGAGAATTTCGGACTTAAAAATATAACTCTATACGTTAATGGCACTGCTTTGGGTGGAACAATGGGTACGGACTATTCATCAGACGCTGTGTTACCTCTTTGTGCCAGAGCCTATAGTAATCTGACCCATATTGCAGGTGATTGTGATGAGCTTGGTAATGGGGTAACGCAGGAAGAATTCATTGATCAATTTAACCTTTATCCGTTTGACATTACACCTGACTTATCTGCTAGCGTAAATACCCATTTAACCCCACAGCAGAGCGGAAACATCTCAGTGCGGCTGGAATTCGCCAAGCCTATAGACGCTCCTATTAGTGTACTAGTATATCTCGAATCGCAAGCCCTAATAGAAGTAGATAGATTTAGGAGCGTTATCACTGACTTTTAAAATGGATGCTAATACACTTCAGAAAGTAATGGAACGAGTCACACGTTCCAAATTTATCGGCGTGTTTGCGAAGAATGAAACATTGAGTTTGCCAAGTACGCGAGAATGCGGTAGTCTTATTGTGAACACAGATGTCATCGGTAATGAAGGGATTCATTGGATCGCTGTCTATTTTAAAAATAGACAGCGCCTGTACTATTTTGATTCACTCGGTACTCAACCCTGGAGTGACCCTATTGTAAAATTTCTCGCTCAGTTACATATTCCCGAAGTTGTATGGAACCCATTTCGTATACAAGGATATTTTAGTAATGTTTTCGGAATGTACTGCGTCTCATTTCTCACGCATATGTCATGTGATAAAGAATTTATAAATTTTTTAAATTTATTTGACCCGTGTCACACTCGCCGAAACGATGAAATGGTATGCAGACAGATAAAAATCCGTTTTCCAATTGTACGTACTCGTTGTATAGTATAATGTTTTTGTTCGAATATTTGTAACGGTATATTCTGTAGTTGGTTATTGTACTGATTTCTTTCATTTAATAAATTTATGAAAATATATTGTCGTCTTATCCCAAAAAGATCGAAAAACACTTACATTATTTCGGTGTGACATTGCTGACTGATCAGTATATCCTCCGTATTCATGGCACGAAATTCTTCAAAAGATTGTATAACACGTGTCAAATCCTCATCGGACCTTAAAGGAATAATGTTCATTCTTTTAAAACATATACAGAGTATACAGACAGATCCCCATTATGTGAAGATATCTTTGGTTCATTTAAGAGGAATAACATTGATTGCCATAAAAAATGTCGATTTTAGCATAATGGCGATAAGAGGTAAATCCAAATAACGTTGCCATAAAAAATTTCGATTTTTGGCGAGTATCTAAATGAAGTATTTGACGAGATACTACAACCCTCCATATATATATATATATATATATATATATATATATATATATATACGTACATATTGGTGAAGGCCGCTTCTGGCAAGCTTCAATTTCAATTTAAGCAGAAAGCCACAGACAAGAAGGAAAGAAACATCCATCAAGTTGGAAAGGGACTATTTTGTATATTGCAACGTTTCAAGCACAAACTATGCTCATCCTCAGGCAAAAATTCTAAAAAGTTAAAAACATAATATTAAAAGCCATAATGACATTAACAAAAAATAAAATAGGGAAAAAATCCACAAGTATTAAAAACAAAAAGTCTCACTAAAAATTCTAGAAAGTTACAATTAAAAACCATAATGACATAAAACAAAAGCGAACAATTAACAAGCTTTAAAACAATGAAAGTGACACTAAAAACGAACAATGAATAACAACTATAAAATACAAAATGTAAAACTCAAAAAACTAAAAATATATATATATATAATATATATATATATATATATTATATATATATATATATATATATAATCGAATTATAGACACTTACATTTCTATGGTAGTCCCTTGCGTCGGATTGTAAGGAGCGTCACTGCAAATATCTTCAACGGTTTGCGTTGGGAATAATTCATCACGGTCAATTGCGTTAAAAAGATTAATTGCAGTTAATGCTGCAGTGTCACTTTCTTCACACAAATCCGGGGAGACGTACAGGTCCATGGTGGAGGATGTGTGACATTGCTGACTGATCAGTATATCCTCCGTATTCATGACACGAGATTCTTCAAAAGATTGTATAACACGTGTCAAATCCTCATCGGACCTTAAAGGAATAATGTTCATTCTTTTAAAACGTATACAGACAGATCCCCATTATGTGAAGATATCTTTGGTTCATTTAAGAGGAATAACATTGATTGCCATAAAAAAATTCGATTTTAGCATAATGGCGATAAGAGGTAAAACCAAATAACATTGATTGCCATAAAAAAATTCGATTTTTTGGCGAGTATCTAAATGAAGTATTTGACGAGATACTACAACCCTCCATATACAGGGTGTCCCGTAAGTCTGGACCCATAGGGCAAAATTAATAAAATTACAAAATAGTCCCAGTTTCGCTGGACATGCGTCGAAGTGACTTCTTGGGACTGACAGCGAAGCTAGCCAACACATTGGTACTGGTTTCGTCTTCCGTAACAGTCCTTGAAGGTCCTCTGCGAGGCTTGTCAGCTACGGATCCAGTTTCCTTAAATTTGGCTATCAACTTGCCAACACATCTGTGTGTGATTGGTGCGCGGTCTGGATGCATATTGTTGAATTCTTCGGCCACTTCCCGGTGACTGCGGGTCCCGACCAGCAAAATAACTTGAACTCTCTCCTCTCTAGTCAGTGACATGGTTTACCTGCAACATAATAAAAAAATATATTATAAATCCCTATGGGTCCAGACTTACGGGACACCCTGTACTATATATATATAAAATCGAATTATAGACACTTACATTTCTATGGTAGTCCCTTGCGTCGGATTGTAAGGAGCGTCACTGCAAATATCTTCAACGGTTTGCGTTGGAAATAATTCATCACGGTCAATCGCGTTAAAAAGATTAATTGCAGTTAATGCTGCAGTGTCACTTTCTTCATACAAATCCGGGGAGACGTACAGGTCCATGGTGGAGGGAATGATTATTCACTGACGCGAAAATAGCTACTGTTACTCCAAACTGAAAAATATCCCATTTTATATGCACAATCGCCAAGCTCCGCCCGAAAAGACCAGATGTTCGTAGTGATTGGCTGCCGGTGTAGATGGGTGGAGCTATGACTTGTACCAATCCGCTATAACGGGGCCGGACGACTAATGACATCTTTATATTTTCTCAAAGAAATATATCCTAATTATATACAGGGCGTCCCAAAAAAATGTATACACACTTTAAATAATTATAAAGGCAGTGTTTATTAAAATACATTTCATTTTCAAAATGTAATAGAATCTACAGACATTATTTAATTGTTTTGTCAACGCCTGTTTTCAAACTGACGTCCGTTCTGGTCCAGGCACTGCTGATAACGCGAAGCAATGGAATCGCAAACCACGAAACATTTCGTTTGGTATTTGTGTGCATTCTCGTTCAATGGCTGCTCTCAATTCAGCGACTGTTGCAGGTTTTATAGCGTAGACTTTGTCTTTTAAGTATCCCCATAAAAAAAGTCTAGTGGTGTGAGGTCTGGTGAACGCGGAGGGTATTCTACGAAACCCCTTCGTCCAATCCACCTGTTTGGCAAGATCTCATCAAGGTAGGATCTAACATCGCGATGGTAGTGTTGGGGTGCCCATCTTGCTGAAAATAAAACTCCTCATCTTCAAAGTCCTCTCTAATGCTTGGCATGACAGACTGTCGCAGCAAGTTCAAGTAAACGGGACCAGTCACAGTAGCGTCAAAGAAGAGTGGTCCAATTAATCCTCTTGATGATAAGCCGCACCACACTGTAACTCCTGGTAAATTAACATGATGTTCCACCATAACATGCGGATTCTCAGGTCCCCAGTAGGTGCAATTGTGGCGGTAATTGAACCAGTTAATTTAAATTTAGCCTCATCACCACACAATCTTTGTTGGAAAGTGTGCATCTTCTACACGTGCCAAGTACCACTCGCAATACTCCACTCTTCGGTCCGGATCATCTTCATTAATAGCATGGACTAATCTTGGAATGTAACTTTTCCATTGACAGCGCTTCAAAATGCGTTGGACAGACGATTTTGAAATTCCTACCTCACGACTCGCTTGCCACACAGATTTTCTTGGACTTTGGTGATACGTTTCCAGTACTCTTTCTTGCTTTGTGTGGCTTGTCGATGTCCGTGGTCTTCCGGAACGCTTCTTGTGGACATTCTGAACAGTTCCATCGGCTTCAAACTTATCTCTAATTCGAGTGATGGTAAGTCGCGTTGGTGGATCTGTTTGAAACCCTCCTAAACTGTCTTTGCACTTCAACTGCGTTTTCACACTTCCAGTAGCATTTTAGAATGAATTTCCTTTGTTCAAAGCTTAGTCTGACTGCCATTATTAATTCTAATGGGTTTAACCTGGAAAGAAAGAAACATCAATTGAGCTATCAGCTGTTAAAGTGTGTATACACATTTTTTTGGGATACCCTGTATTTAAAAAAGCATTCGGTTTCCGCGTTAAACTGTGGGTCTAAGGTGGAGTGAAAACTTTACCCGCTGTTACAATTCGAGCTAGTTGTTATTATTACTAAAGAGAAAATCATGCATGCTTTTCGGTCATACTACTGTCTCGGATCAAATGATCCTGTTATTTTAAATCCGGTTCAATAATCCTGTTATGTTGAAATGTTGAAGAGTAAGCAACGACCCTCCATATATATATATATATATATATAAAATCGAATTATAGACACTTACAGAAATCCTTTCCTCGTGAAAGGAAAAACAATGATTAACTTCTTATATTGAATAAATAACCACTCGTGAAAGTTCCTCTAATTATATTTTTAAAAGAGCGTTCGGTTTCCACATTAAACTGTCGGTCTAAGGTGGAGTGAAAACTTTACCCGTTGTTACAATTCGAGCTAGTTATTATTACTAAAGAGAAAATCATGCATGCTTTTCGGTCATACTACTGTCTCGGATCAAATGATCCTGTTATTTTAAGTCCGGTTCAATAATCCTGTTATGTGGAAGAGTAAGCAACGACCCTCCATATATATATATATATATATATATATATATATATATATATATATATATATATATAAAATCGAATTATAGACACTTACAGAAATCCTTTCCTCGTGAAAGGAAAAACAATGATTAACTTCTTATATTGAATAAATAACCACTCACTCGTGAAAGTTCCTCTAATTATATTTTTTAAATATTTTCATTGTAGAAATAATAATAATGACAATAATAAGAAATGGAGTGAGCGGTGGTTTTTGCTCGAATAGTTTGGTAGAAGGATTAACCCTCGACCAAAAAGGTCTCTAGGGAGCAACAAGCAGGTGTTCTTCGAATTGACCCAGTCCTTTCCTCGTGTGTGTGTGTGTACGAGTTGTTCATATACAAACACAGATGGGGGGAATGTACGAGCATGCTTTTTGGTTTTAATTCGGCGAAATTCAATTTATATATATATATATATATAAGGGTTGACAAATATACACGTTTATTATGATTCTTTCTATATATATATATAAACACAGATGGGGGATTAGGTCGGGGTAATACGTGCATTAAATCTATTGGAGAAAATATAAATATGTCATTAGTCGTCCGGCCCCGTTATAGCGGATTGTGTTTTGGCTAATTTCAACTTTAAATGAATCTTCCAATTGATTAACTATATAAATATATTGTGGTATTTTATAATGTTGAATCTTCCAATTGAATAACTATATAAATATATTGTGGTATTTTATATGGTTTGTGCACAAGAGTGGTTCATTAGCTTATATATATATATATACAGCGTGTCCCAAAGAAATGTATACCCACTTTGTTCGATAATACCAGCTATGAGGATAATAAATATATTACTTTTTATATGTTTTTTAATAAAGAATTTTATCCTGAATCTAAATATGTAATTATTTTTATTAAAAATTGAAGAACAAAAACGTTACAGATGTTTAAATTATAATTATTATTTTCGAGACTTCATGTGCGATATTTTCTAATATTTTAACCGACTGTTTTGAGATACTTATGTTTAGTGTTGATATTGAAGCATAAATGTTGTAATTATTAGTTAATTAAAAAAATTTACAAATTCCATGGTTAAATGACACTTTATCTAAGATGTTCGACGTCTTCCAGAACGTTGTTTTTGTAAGTTTTGCACAGTGCCGTCGGTTTCAAACTTATCTCGTATACGTGCAAAAATATTAGAAAATATCGCACATGAAGTCTCGAAAATAATAATTATAATTTAAACATCTGTAACTTTTTTGTTTTTCAGTTTTTAATAAAAATAATTACATATTTAGATTCAGGATAAAATTCTTTATTAAAAACATATAAAAAGTAATATATTTATTATCCTCATAGCTGGTATTATCGAACAAAGTGGGTATACATTTCTTTGGGACACGCTGTATATACACAGATGGGTGGGGGAATGACGATCGTATGTTTTGAATTGTTTTGCAAATTTTCTTTTCCGTTCGTTTTTCGTGACTTAAATATTTATAATAAAAATTAAGTGTGTAAAAATTATTTATTTAATAAACAGAATTTAATTGGATTCATCGATTAACTACCGTCATATATTGTGGTACACTATTTAAATGGATGATTAATATATGGTTTTAAATATTGCTATCTGGAATACATGGCGCTATCTGGCAACTCAGCCAGAATAGAGGTTTATAAAAGACCGAGAAGCTGATGACGGAGTCATTTCAAGCTCGGCTCCCAGCCGAGCAAGGACCTCTGGTCCTTCTCTTTCTGGCCCTTTGGGAAAACCCCTTAGAGGCCTCTTAGGTTAGGTAAACGAAAATAGCTTGGGGGAGAACTCCGCCTCCAAGTTGCATGCCTTGCAATCAAAAGCAACTACTCTCTCTCTCTCTCTCTCTCTCCTTCAGGTGTACCCCTCCCCCCCTTGGCTCAGCCAACTGGCTGATTATGAGCCTATAAGACAACGCCTACTCGGCTGAAGTCTTAATATGCACTTGGCTCCTGCCAGGTGAACACCTCTCCTCCTTTCTCTCCTTTCTGGCGCTTTGAGGGGAATAGCTTAGGGGAGAACTCCGCCTCCAAGTTGCATGCCCCTTGCAACCCCGGTTGGCAACAAAGGGCCCTTTGGGGGTATTTTTTTATTTATTTTTTATTTTTTGCAACACCCCAACCCCCTTTGCAACATTACGTAATCACTTGCAACATTCTTGCACTCTCCCCTTTTTCGGCTGTACTACTGCCGTATTACATTAACGACATAAAATATGTGAGTCTGATTAATTAGCGGTATTGACAAAACGCTTTAGATAGCGTATGCGATTAGGTTGAGAGTTTGTCTGAATTTATAGGCTATATAACGAGTAGCCTGACACGACGCTGTAAACACTGTAGACCAAGTGAGTTGAGCCTGTGCAAAAGGGTTATAGACACTGAGTATATGTGAAAGGTATAGGCTGTAAGACGCAAAAGGGGTCTTCGTCATGGTTCTCTCTCTCTCTCTCTCGTGAGCAATCAGTAAAGTTATATAAAATGCTTCGGTTTAAAAAAGAAAGTATTAATTTTAAGGTGAATTTATTGCTCAAAGTATATTCACCCTGTCTTCCTTTCATTTTTTAAGAGACCTACATGAACCATTTAGCTATAATTATTAGCTATTCATCCATTTCCTTCTTAATATACAGAGTGTACCAAAAGTTTATTATTATTAAATTAAATAAAGCTATATCAACTTGGTTGATATGGGAATAGGAAAATATGCGACGAGTTCATCATTCTCTGTCTTGTTTTATTCTAATGTTATGGATATAAAACTCTCGTGTATAGATGCACTCAACGTAAATAAATTCACAATTTTACTTCACACGCAAAGTCCTTGTCTGGCGCTCGAGAAAGCTGACCGCCACATCCGTAATTTAAAAACCCTCGACAGAGAAAGATGAACCCTACTCCCGCGCTTTGAGCTGACGAACATCAAAACCTCTTATCAGGGTGAATAATTGTAATTGCTAATCGAGAGGTTATGAGATCGAGTCCGGGCGAGGACTTTGTCATTTCTGAAAGTTGAACCAGTAGAGGAAGTACAAGAACTTAAGAATTTGGGTCAAATTATCACCAGCTCCTTCACTGACGAAGTTTCTGTGCTAAAGCGGACGTGGTTATGAGGAACTTCAGATTCGAAAGACTTCAATGATACTGTATTTGTGGGCAGCAGCTTTGGGTAAAAAAAAAGAAAATGGCAGAACTTTAAACTTGCTTTCTAACGGATCTTTTAGAATGTTGTATCAGTTACCATAAAGATGGTCAGCTTCGCAAATGTTCGCTAACCACAATGCATCGATCCTTCCGGAGGTGACAAGACGCGTTTGATACAGTTTAATGCAAAGAATTAAAAACTCAGACAATCCAACTGTCCAAGGGATTCATCATTCATCATTCATTAATCAGTCACTTTATTAGCTTCATGGTATAAAAATGTTTGTCTGTAGCTCCACTTAACTTTGACATTCCTATTTTTCATTATTTGTATTTTTATTTTTAATTTTTATTATTAATTTTATTATTTATTTCATTATTTTTACTTTTATTTATTTTTATTCTTTTATTATTACTAAATGTGATATGTCATTTTTACTTCTGACAATCCAGTTTTCATTATATATATTTATATATATATATATATATATATATATAATATATATATATATATGCGCCTCGGTGGTGTAGTGGTTAGCATTGCTGATTACGAATCCATCGGCCCCGAGGTCAAAACCCAGTGACGGCATGCGGCGCACAGCAAAACCCAGCTGTTCATCTTTCCACACAATAGAAAAATGGGTTGATAAGAAAATGGGTACCCTGGGTTAAGACGCTAGGCTGCTGCTGCTGCTGCTGATCGGGAGGTCGTGAGATCGATTCCGGGTGAGGACACTGTAATTTCTGACCGCCCGTGGTGGGGCGTGGTTGGGATTCCACGTTAAACTGTAGGCTTAAGGTGGAGTGACAAGCTTGACCTTCGTCAAAATGAACAATTCGGGCGGAAACAAATCCAAGGTTACCAAGGTATGTTATACTGTGAAATGACTAACTAAGTCAGAGCCATCATGCTTCGATTCATCATTTCCTTCGCAGTATCCCCTGCCCCATTACTCACCCATAATGCCCCCAGATGATTAAATATAAAAGATGCAGGACCGAAGTCTCGAGCATGAGGTCAGGGCAGGCAGTTGAAACTCTCGGCTCCAGGTACTAGGATGGGTGTCACAGTGATCACAAGGACTGGAGAGTCCTTTGGTTTGCTGTTTCTTTGGAACTTGCTCTTGGGACAAAGCAGGTAATAATGTGGCATTTTGGATTGGTTATTTCTGGTTACTTCTATAATTGTAAACAAATTGTATTTTGGTATGTTCATTTTAATCTCATTGTAATAAACATAAAAAGTGCATCAACATTTTCTGTATCAACCTCGAGCTAACCTGAGAGTAACCAACTAATGTGAAAATATCAAACTTTCTGAAAAAGTTAGAAATATAAAAAATATCACCCTCTGCACTTCTTTAACCACTCGACCAATTTTGAACATTGGCGTTAGATGTGGGGTTGGTCAAACCCACACCACACCTAGCAGTGTGCGCAAGTAAATATAAAGTAAAATACTTTATCGCGATTGTACTTGGGTTTCCTCTTTATCAAAATGACGCTGAGAGACGCGACGGTACGGTAAATAATGATTGGGGTTGTTTAACCTCCTCCGCAATATCTAAGGTCATATGACGGAGCGGACCTATAGCTTTACGTGGGATCCAAACCACGGGTCGCTACATAATTTGGACGCGGAGGACGGTCTCCCATGTCGCTTAACCCAATGTCCCTTAACTTCGCTGATCAACGGGAAGCAGTGTTACGACCGCGACGATCTTCTCCTACCCTTCGTACGAAACGGTCTCTCGTCCACCCCCGTATGGAGTACGTTTCTCACGCGTGGTGTGTCTCCACCCACACAGCTCTACTTAACGGAATGGAATCAAAGGTTTTTCGTCTCATCAATTCCCCGCCTCTCGCTGACTGTCTTCAATCCTTCTCTCTTCGCCAGTGTTGCCTCACTCTCTTTACTATCGCTATTATAATAGACACTTTCGAACTCTCTGATTGCGTGCCTCTTCCTTTAAGGAGAACACGCAGTACCAAACTTTCGACACACTCTCATTCCTCTTTTGTCCAACTCCGTAACGCGAGGGTTAATCGTTATTCTCAATCTATCATCTCCTCTGGAACGACCTTCCTCAATCCATCCTTCCCCCCTGTGTATGACCTCTAATCTTTCAAACGCAGAGTGTCCACACCTCGAAATCTTTGGGTCTTGATTTTGGCTCTCTTCTTCTTCCTCTTCTTCTGTGGTGGACAGGAATGGAAATTAAAACACTTCTTTTGACGATTGATTTTAATTATTTTTGAAGCTTTAAATTTAATGGAATATTTTTAACATTTTATGTAAAATTATTAATGGGATTTAAATTATCACATAATCAACTTGATATGATAATAATAATGGCAGCTGATCCTTTATTCGATTTTGGTAAATCGAACACTTCCACCATCACTGTTTATTTCTACTTTCATTTCTTCTTCTCTTGCTGCTGCTTCTTCTTCTCTTGCTGTTGCTTCTTCTTCTTCTCTTGCTGCTGCTTCTTCTTCTTCTCTTGCTGCTGCTTCTTCTTCTTCTCTTGCTTCTCTTTCTTCTTCTTCTTCTTTTTCTCTTCTTTCTTCTTCTCTTGCTTTTTCTCTCTCTTCTTCTTCTCTTGCTTTTTCTTTCTCTTCTTCTTCTTCTCTTGCTTTTTCTCTTCTTTCTTCTTCTTCTTCCTGCTCCTCCTTGTTCTTCTGAAAGAGAAAAACGTGAATAGCAACTTAAGAAACCTTAAAATGCTTCTAATCTCTCTTCCTCTCTCTGATTGGTTGATCTAATTGCCGCAACCGATAATAAAGATAATAATAATAATAATATATGATGGAAGAGTAGAGTGAAAAGAAATCTTTTCTAGGTCTTATTGAAATTTGAAACCAATAAAATAAAGATTGAAAATTAAGTAGAAAATTAATAAAAAACGTCTCTTAATTCGATTGTTTACAATTGGCAGTAAAAGTAATGTGAACAATTTGTAATGGTGATATAAAGCGACCTCTTTTAATTACTCTAATGGCGAAAAATTAAAAATAGACTGGTAAATTCCGTAATTTTTTACGTTTAAATGATTAATTATCACCAAATACGAGACACACTGTCACGCGATGAAAATGTACCCGAATGATTTGAAGGCGGGTCCTGATTCGGAGTGTGATCGTCCTTCGCACCATCTGCTGCGAATGAAAAGATAAAATCGAGTAAGCAAAGCTAAAAGATTGTTTCGCAATTCACGCGATAAACACTTATTTTTATACGTTTTAAATAGGTTTTTAAACTCTGTCTGTGATAAAAGGCTCAACAATTTTAGAAAAAAAGAATATGGATGGCGA
This sequence comes from Bathynomus jamesi, assembly GCA_023014485.1. Taxonomy (NCBI): domain Eukaryota; kingdom Metazoa; phylum Arthropoda; class Malacostraca; order Isopoda; family Cirolanidae; genus Bathynomus; species Bathynomus jamesi. The sequence continues at coordinate 542,942 of JAJOZX010001675.1, read as the reverse complement.
TCGAGTGTCATCCACGGTTCATCATATCTTCCTTCCAACACTCGAACTTTGGGAACATGTATTGAAAGAGAGCGAGCAGCAGCAGCAGCAGCAGTACGTAAACTTTAGGTACTGTCTTCACTTTGCTATAACGGTAGATCTTAAAGCGATGAGAGAAGGGTTACAGCCCGGATCAGAAATGGCAAATGGGGAATCGCGCGCGTGTCTAAATGAAAATAAAAATATGAACAGAATGAATTTACTAAAAGTGAAAAAAATCACGTGAACATTAGAAACGCGTCACTCGTTGACAACGGAAACAAAATGGGTGACATCGTTGAATATGTTCGGAATAAGGATCCGTTAATGGTTCTTAAACTCCGACATTTGAGCAAATTCATTCTAGAAAATCATGAAAGTGGAAAGTGTTGCGGACTTTGACCAAAACGATGTCAGCGAAGAGAAGAAATAAATTTTAAGAGGTTAAAGGCATCGATTGGATTAAAATTGGCGTATCGTATTTTCGAACGTAGTTATTTATATTTAGAGAAAGCTAGTACATCGCATTTGAAATACTGTAGCCGTAAAGTCTGGAAAGTAGTAGTAGTAGTAGTTCTGCGTCTCAACCGTCTTCAAAAGCGACTTATATTTACAGTTTATCTTTCGCCCTTCGTTCCAATTTGGTGTCATAATATCGAGGATTGTTTTTAACCGCCTTCAATGGACGTCCAATTTACGGACCTTTAGTAAACTTAAACGCTCAAATTAGTTATAAGGTAAAATTTACTTATAATGCTAAGCATTATACGCATTTAATTATTAAATATTAACAGTTTATTTAACTTAATGAATATTTCTAAATAGAAAGTAACGTAGGTGATATCGCGAGCGAAGCCGCCGCCGCCCCACCGCCACCACCGCCACATGCCCCAAAACATAATTATTCCTCATGGATGATAATGAGGATGCAAACATGAGTAGAGCTCCAGAAAACTTACCTGCATCCGTGAGTTGCTTCTGAACTTCTTCCCTTCCAGAATGGCTTTCCCCATCGCTGGCTGAAGTTATAAAAGAAAACCTATTTAAGCAAAGCTAAAAAAAATCAATGATAATATAATTATTATCTTTTACTCTATCATAATTCTATATTGGTTTAGAAGTTGAAAAAATAGAACACTTTAAAAACGACAAAACAACACAGTGAATCAAAACTAAAAGTTTAGGGAAATTTACTCGAATGAAGGTGGGGGTGGTGTTCATAATAGTCTGAAATTAAAAAAGAAAATATACTTTGATAAAATCACGAAAACAACAAGAGAATTGTGAGAATAAATTTAATCGCGTATTCAATGGTCTTCCTTATTTGAAGAGATTGTTGGTTGGTAGGAAAGGAAATAAGTGAAGAACGAAGTTTAAAAGAAATGAAAATTTAACACTTTGAAAGAAAACTTCTTTCATACTTTCACGCAGTTTGTACAAAATTCAACATTCATCGAGTGGTTGAGCTCAAACAAGAAGTGTCACGCATCGAAATAGGAATTCAAAAGCCTATTTTAATCAATCACACAAAATGAAATAGAATTCTTGAAGGCTTTTGCTTATACGAGTATGAAAATAACTTGAAAGTGGGTTGGGACGAGGACCATAAAACTAAGCGCAGTTAAAGGTTCAAAAGTAGGAGGCGACGGGAATGGTGAGAGAAAAGAATGTGTAGAGAAGGAAGATAAGTGTATGGTAGTGTAGGAATGTTTAAGGACCCGCGGAGGGAGCTTCTGCTTCCCTTTATGAAAGTGAAAGCTGCATATAGGAGGAGGCTTTAGCCCGCTTCTTACGTCAACCAAAACAGGGACCATGATAGAATCCACACTCATTATCGAGAAATAAAGGTCAGAGTGACGCGTACGCAGCTATGTCCGTTCGTTTTCTCATTGTATCAGTTGCTCGGAGACACTAGCACCGGACCTCCAAAATGTTGGCTATGGCCAAAAGGAGACCTATTTGTCCCGGTTGGTGGCGTTACTGCTCGTCTCAGTGCCCTCAGTTGGACGAAGGACGTAAAATAGATAAACCAACCAACCGACACTACTCTCATCTACTATTTCAGGTAAAATAACAAAAAATGTGTCTTTTTCAGACTTTTTTTATTTATATATTTTTTAAGTTTAAATGTGTATATTATTATTATTATTATTACTATTATTATTATGTTCAAAATATTTTGAACTGTTCATACAGTCGACGCCAAAGCCACAAACTGATCAACGATATTATCATACAGTATATTCTCACAACTGTATTCTCTCTAAGAGGTTAATAAACTCTAAAATTTTGTACTTAATTAAGAGTGAACAATACAGCGTATCATAGCCAAGATTTTGCCATTTGTAAAATAGTAAAGGAAACTTACCAAATCCAGGGGGAGGTTGTTCATAGCCATATTCCAGTTCAGGGGGAGGTTCTTCAAGTTCATATCTTTCCTTCTCAATTTCTAAAGCTATAAAAGAAAATAAATTTAAGCCAAACCACAAACGAATGAACGATAAGAAATCTGAGGATTGTGACGAGGCGCATTTTATAACGTTATAATCATTCACACTCAAAACAAGAACGTTTAATTAATAATGATCTTTTTAAATAAGAATTTACTTCAAAATCAAGTTTTCTCAACAACAACAACAACAACAACTTGAAAAATTATTAAAAAGAAGTTAACTGTAAAATAAGTCTTTATACTCGTCAGTAACATACTCGTTGAGAAGTTTGGTAAATGTCCAAAGAATTTTAAGAGAGAAACCAAACTAACAGCTCGTATATACACAAGAACTGGATAAGATTAATTTTGTAATTCGTACTACAACACCTATTATCTCAACGCTAATTAACTGTTTATAATCTCTAATGAAATGAGTTGGAATTATAAACAAAATTTTTTTATCTCTAATTTTGAAGTAAATATATTTAAAAATAAGATAAGTAATTTATGTCCACTAAAACGAGAGGTACATTTTAACTAATTTCGTCTTTGTGCTTTTTTAACAATTGTTAATTTTGATTAATAGAACGAATAATTTCAATATTAATAATAATGTTTAAAATTTCTCCACAACATTGTTTACTACACTCGCCCCAACAAGGCGACGAAACGAAGCGATATACTCCAAACAAATTTGATCTGATCTAACCCAATCTAACCTAACTTTACTCTTGAAAGTTAATAAAATAAAATATTGTAAAATGTTAAGAGTTAACAACAGAGTGTATCACAACTAAAAGTTTGTTATTTAGAAGGAGTTTAGAAAAACTGACCGACATCAGGGGGAATGGATTCATAATCTTCATTCGTATCTGAAATTACAAAAGAGAATTTACTTTGACAAAATTTCAAACAAACAACTTATCTCAAAGTGAACTTAATTGCTTTCAAATTCTAACTGCAACTGATAGACTTCGACCAGTCACATTTATGATTAAAGCAAAAATATGTTGTTTTTTGTCAAATATTGAAACTAATTTGGTATTTCAGAAATCCTTTCTTTAAAACCTACCCGAAGGAGGATTTCGGTTCGCGTAACCTTCATAGTAACCTTCATCTGTAACTAAAACATGAATTATTAAGATCAGACATTATTGCGGTATCATATGGAGAGGCTGTCGCTAATAAATCTTAAAATGTTTAACCTGAATCCGGTATTTCTTTTTCCAAGCTATTAAATTTAACCGGAAACAGACAAAGGTGATTGGCCGTTCATAGTTTATGTGAAATTTGGCCATTTTTCTCGAGTTTCTAATAACATTTACACGAATGAGTTTTAGTGTATAATAATTAGTGTAAAACCAGTTCGGAATTACTCCTATTGAATTCTTTCCGAAGTGGAAGGGAATGTGAAGAATTTTGGGGTGCAGTTAGAACTCGGGAAAGAAAATTTGCCAAGTTGAAAAAATAAAATGAAGTGAGAACCAAGATTTTACTGTAGGAAAATTAGTGAGTTGATTATAAACCGCGATTACTGGCCTACGTTAAACTACATTTGCCATTTATTAGATATCACTATATGAAATTATTGAGATCACGCTGCGTATTATCACTGTGTTGGCCGTTCATTGTTTTATCTACTATTTTAGTAGTTTCTGAAATCTTTGAAATTGTGCTTAATCTACCTCAAGATCTTTACCCTACAGGGTGTCCCGTAAGTCTGGACCCATAGGGCAAAATTAATAAAATTACAAAATAGTCCAAAAATTTATTACATAATCTGTTCAAAGTGTCCGCCGTTGTGTCGCACACATAGTTCAAGACGCAATCTCCACTGCGACAGCACTTTCTGAATCACAGTCGCAGAAATTTCTTGACACGCCTCCACAATGCGTGCTTTAAGGTGGAAAATGTTCTGAATTTTGACCTCGTACACTTTGGCTTTCAAGTGGCCCCACAAATAAAAATCCAGCGGAGTAAGATCAGGGCTCCTTGGTGGAAACTCAACATATCCTCCTCGTCCAATCCAGTGTCCTGGAAACTGTGTGGTAAGGTAATTTCTAACCGTCGTGGCGTAATGCGGAGGGGCGCCATCCTGCTGAAACCACTCCGGGTAGTCGCCTGCGGTTCAACATGCTTGGAAATGCTTCCTCCTGCAACATCTTGAGGTACGTGTCACCGGTTACCGTCACGTCAAAGAAGAAGGGACCAACGATTCTGTCTTGCCATATCCCACACCAAACCATGAGGCGTTGGGCACCTTGTTCCTTGGAAGGATCAAACCAATGAGGATTTGTTGGTGACCAGTATCGAGTGTTCTGACGGTTGACTTCCCCAGAAACATAAAAGTTCGCTTCATCAGAGAACAGAATTTTTTATGGGAACGTCTCATCACTCACGCATTGTTCTTCTGCCCATTCGCAAAACTGAACTCGCCTATCAGGATCATCTTTACTTAAACGCTGATGGAGTTGCAGTTTGTATGGATGCCAGTGATGAAGTTTCAAGATGCGGTGGATGCTGCTCTTGGAGATCCCAGTTTCGCTGGACATGCGTCGAAGTGACTTCTTGGGACTGACAGCGAAGCTAGCCAACACATTGGTACTGGTTTCGCCTTCCGTAACAGTCCTTGAAGGTCCTCTGCGAGGCTTGTCAGCTACGGATCCAGTTTCCTTAAATTTGGCTATCAACTTGCCAACACATCTGTGTGTGATTGGTGCGTGGTCTGGATGCATATTGTTGAATTCTTCGGCCACTTCCCGGTGACTGCGGGTCCCGACCAGCAAAATAACTTGAACTCTCTCCTCTCTAGTCAGTGACATGGTTTACCTGCAACATAAAAAAATATATTATAAATCCCTATGGGTCCAGACTTATGGGACACCCTGTACATAGTATGAAAAGTAATTGTTCCACAATATACCTTTACGAAATCCCACTGGTTACATTAGTCCCCACTCTTCATGAATCTGTCTCGTTTTACTCTCGTAAAAGGTAGGTATACCTTTGGTTTTCTATGAGTAAACCAATAATGGATCAGAACGAGAACTTTATTATACCTCTTACATCGCGAACTTTAAGTTTTTCTGACAATCGCTTTTGGGGAACTTTATGAAAACCATTTTGAAAATCTAATTATAATGCAATATGTAAAAACGATGAAATTTTGTAATGATAAACTTTTTGAGTGATAAAGAAGTAAAAGAATGATTACCTGGCACTGGTGTCGTCTTTTTACGTTCTTTCGGGGTCTGAAAGGAAAATAAAGCTAAGTAATAAAGCGAAATATTCATCTCTCCGTCCGTCTATCCGTTACCTAGTCACAATCAACCTTAGTAGTAGGGCAGCTAAACAAGTTGAAGTGGACAATCCGGACAAAAGCACCAAACTTTCCCTACTTGTATATTTTGGACCAACAATTAAAAATATCCCCGGAACCACCTTCAGAGACCATTACTTGGCCGCCATATTGGATTTCAAGATGGCCGCCATAGACAAAATGGAATTTCTGATATAAGTTTCAATAGAGAATTCCCTTGGCATGTTTGGCATCAAACTATATGTTTTTTGGCATGATCAGATCAATAAAACAACTTTTAAGCTGATCAGAAGTATGTTTACTGCAGAAATCACACTTCGTACAACATATACAGTGAAAATCGTGAATATTTTACAAAAAAACCATGTTTAAGAAAAATCAACGACACTATAACAATTGAAGATTTCACCCACCAAAAAGTAGACCTTTAGCTCTAAACTGAATGTGGGAGAGGAAAATTGGCAAAATATGTGCATTTTAAAAAATGAAATTCTACAAAGGTCAAAATGCTACCCTTTCATATTTGCACAATTTTCATGCATTATTCGTGGTTCTATAGAAAACTTGTATTAACAACATTTGTAGAGTAAGGGCAGGGCTATTAAATGGGCACCATAAAATGGAAATATCTTGGCATTTAGCATTGCAATGCCTACTGTCCCAACTCACCCCCTGTCCCGAACTGTCCCAACTCACCCCGCTCGACGCTATATGTTAAACTGCACAGTTGCAGCTACACAGTTCTGTACACTTCCACCTGGCCTTCTTGCAAGCACACCTGGTGCCACATCCACTCTTGCTCTTGCAGCCGCATTTGACCAATTCGCTGCAAGCTTTAGATGCTACTGGTCTTGTGGTCCAAACTGGTGTCCATGACTGGGACTTCGCTAAAGGTCCATCCCCATCCTTCAGGAGTTGGAAGATTCTGTTCACTTCTCTCTCAGGTCGACCATATTCCTCCCTGGTATGTGACCCTCCTGGTGTGTTGGAGAAGAGCATCCTGAGTTGGTGGGATAGTCTCCATAGCTTTTCCCTTCTGACAGAACATGACCTTTCTTGCCTCATCTACACGTTCAATGTCACTGGTGTTGTCATAGAGGACAACTGTGTACCGTTCAAGAAGCTTGAAGTGGGGAGTTTCGGCGTCAACATCTGCAAATGGATTTCGCGCCATGAATGTGAATGCTTGTGTTACCTCAGGGTAATGGTGCCATGCTGCCCATGCCGTATTCTTGTGTTAATATGATGGTAAGTGAAGTTTTCCCATTGCCAAAACCAACCCAAATATTTACTTCATCTTATGGACGTCAGTAGTATACCCGCAAAAAGGGAGAGAGAATGGATCAATTTGAAAATTTCCCCCCTCACCGTCCTTCATGGCGGTCCCTCCTTTATGAGGTGTCCTTCATGGTCCTTCAAAAAAAAAAAAAAATTAAAAAATAAATTTAAAAAATTAAATTTTAAAAATGATTCGTCTTCACCTTCCTTCGAAAAAAATTTAAGAAAGGATTGAGCCTCGCCTTCCTTCTTGAAAAAGTCCTTTCATGAGACAAGAACAAACATGCAAAAACATACATACATTCGAGTACTTCCTGTTCAGGCAAATTCCGCCAGACAGTAGAAATGGAAACGAATATCTGAAAGGTTTTAATACGTCTAACGAGAATGTGCATCAGCACATCGAATTTTCAAATGTTAACAAATTGCGAACAATACATAAATGAAAATCAGAGTGATCATATTTTAAACCGAATACAAGTTCTTTGTTTAAGATCTGTATTATGAAAAATAAAATGAATATTTATTATTTTAATTTAAATAAATTAATTTCTCTCTTTTTTAAGGGAAACTGGCTTATTTTCAAACGAGATGACCTTCAAATACAATATATACATATAGTACACGCATATTTGTTTATTTACTTTTAAATATGTAGTTTTCTGTTATTTACATCGCTATATACCATTACATTCACTTTCACATGCTATCTTCTGGTATATGAACTAATAATTTTACCGTTCATCAAATTTCGTTATAAAATTACATGTGTTAAAAAGAACATCAAGTTGCGTAACGATGCTTTAAACTAAATCACCAAAGTTGTTTCCTCCTCTAAACATCCACTTAAATATTATTACTAATATTGATTTATTGTTATTATTACATATATATATGTACACGTGTTAAGAGTATTTAAATTAAATATATTGATTTCAATTCCCTTCGTAATAAAAGCATCTGGCAACTATACCCCCAATCTTGCTATATATTTCTCTCAGTAATTGTTTTCAGGTTAGTTGTTAAGTTTAACTTTCTTCTAAAGACTATTAGTTGATACTAATCTTGTATTATTATTATTATTATTATCATATATATATATATATATATAACATCCAAATAAGTAGGTTCGGGTAAAAAAATTTCAGTAGATGCAATTAAAGAAAACGGGATGTCGAATTTGTGTGGTTGTCATTTTTAAATAGATGCAGCGGGAATAGGTACTGAAAGTTGAGAGATTTTTCATAAGAACCTTTCTACTTGTAGTATAGCGTATTCACATTACTTTAATTATCATTTCTCTAATTTACGGCTGTTCACAATTCCTCATAATTCTCATAATAAACGTATTTGTTTCACTTTTCTTTCACGCCAGTCAGCTCAGTATTTACATCAATCACACAGAATGTTCATGCTTATTGTTTTTGTCATTAGCTGTACCAATCATGTCTTTACAGACTGAAGCCTACCGTTACACAACGTTTAAAATGTTATAATTAATGCTTTATGATATCAGATCTCGTATAAAAAGCATTATTTTCTGTACAAATGGCCACAAAAATACTTTCAATCCTAATATATGTACGTATAGTATGCAACATACGCCTTTTCACCTGTATTAAAAACGTAAAAGTATCATCATGCGATCTTAGTTTCCGCAATGACGTGAGCCCTAACATTTAATTTAAAATTATTTAACAGATCATTCGAGGGAACTGTACATCGATCTCATTATAACTTCTGACTCATAATAACCGCCATACATATTTACACGAGTTCAATTTATATATATATATATATATATATATATTATACAGTGGTGTAGTGCTAAATAAAGAAGTGAGGGAACGCATTTTGAAAGTGTTACTCAGATGCGGGGGGGGGACAATAGCGAGCGCGGCGAGCCCATACAGCTGGGGGTCCGGGGGCACTGTAACCCCGGGAAATCTTTTGAAATCTGACCAATTTCAGGGATATTTTGAGGTCATATGCACTGGATATTAGGATATATTCCAAGGTTGAAGATGCAGTATTTCCAGTGTCATTAGATATATGACATCCAGTACGATCAATAAAAATAGCTAACAACTGGAATGATTAACTAAAAAAAAGTTAACAACTGGTACGCCGTGGTGACTGTTTCATCAGATCTTTATAGGCTAGCATTGCCTCAGTCGAAGCTAAAAGAAATGAAACAGTTAATGATTCTTATATTTCTTCTAGGGGTGGGAATTAAAATTTCATGACGTTAGAGATTTGTAAGTTCGGATTTATTTGAAATAGTGAGGGAACGCCGTTCCGTCTACCAAAAAAAAGTAAGGGAACGCCGTTCCCACAGCACTACACAATATATATATATATATATATATATATATATATATATATATATATATATATATATAAGGAGTTTGTATGTGCCATTCCAACAGAAGGCAGGAAGTGTCTGAACCCTGTTTCTCCCATCACTGTCCTCTTCATCTGGCCTTTTTACATGTCACGTCTACCCTGTGAGCAGCCCAGCATACTCTCAAATACGCGCTTCTCACTATATTCCTTACTACACACGCATGCATCTTACACACTACACAGTCTTTTCAAAAAAGGTGTAATTTCAGTAGTCTCGGAGATTCGCGATTGTCCCCTCCTACATTTTCTCAGTAATTGTTTTCAGACTAGTAGCTAAGTTTAACTTTCTTTTAATGACTATTAGTTGCTACTAATCTTCTTATTATTATTATTATTATTATTATTATCATTGTTATATATATATATAACATCCAAATAAGTGGGTTTGGGTAAAAAACTTTCTCAGTAGATGCAATTAAAGAAAACGGGATGTCGAGTTTGTGTGGATTGTCATTTTTAAATAGATTCAGTGGGAGATAGGTACTGAAACTTGAGAGATTTTTCATGAAGAACCTTTCTAGTTGCAGTCATAGCGTCCATTCACATTACTTTAATTAGCATTTCTCTTATTTATCGACTGTTCACAATTCCTCATAACTCTCATAATAAACGTATTTGTTTTCACTTTTCTTTCATGCCAGACAAGTCTCAGTATTTACATCAATCACACAGAATGTTCATGCTTATTGTTTTTGTTACTAGCTGTACCAAACATGTCTTTACAAATTGAAGCGTACCGTTACACAACGTTTAAAATGTTATAATTAATGCTTTATGATATCAGATCTCGTATAAAAAGCATTATTTTCTGTACAAATGGCCACAAAAATACTTTCAATCCTAATATATGTACGTATAGTATGCAACATACGCTTTTCCAACTGTATTGAAAACGTAAAAGTATCATCATGCGATCTTAGATTCTGCAATGACGTAAGTGAGCCTTAACATATAATTTAAAATTATTTAACAGATCTTTCGAGGGAACTGTACATCGATCTCATTATATATATATATATATATATATATATATATATATATATATATATATATATATAAGGAGTTTGTATGTGGCATTCCAACAGAAGACAGGAAGTGTCCGAACCCTGTTTCTCACATCACTGTCATCCTCACCTGGCCTTTTTACATGTCTCGTCTACCCTGTGAGCAGTCCAGCACACTCTCAAACACGCGCTTTTTTCACTATGCATCTTACACACTACACAGTCTTTTCAAAAAGGTGTAATTTCAGTAGTCCAGAAGACTCGCGATTGGCCCCTCCTTCCTGCATGCATCGTATATATTACGAAACAATTTATAAAGTTCTCTCTTATTGCTTTCCTTATTGTAATGGGTATCACAACCGATTTTTCAATATTATTTAAGTATTATGTTGAGCAACATAACCCCCCCCCCACAGACTAGTTTCTTAGCATAATCATGAAACATGAAACAAGATTATATTAATATATATGAAAATGAAAAGGTTTATTGGCAGACTATAGTCCATATGACAAATATTATTAATACAATGACAGTTCATACACTAAGGATAGAAATATATACAATTGATTAGAAATAATACTGCACTGTCGAAGTTAAGTGGAGCTACAGACAGACGTTTTCGTACCAAGAAGTCCATAGCTTAGAGGATAAATGGCAGGACTCATGGATAGCTTGGATGATCGGGTTGGTTGACTTTTTAATTCTTTGCATTAGACTGTGTTGAGCACGTCTTGTTACCTCCGGGAAGCTCGGAACATTGCGGGTAGCAAACATTTGCGAAGCTGAGCATCTCGGGGGTAATTTATGTAAGAGTCTAAAAGACCTGTTGTACATCAAATTTAGGGTTCTGCCAGAACCTTTTTTATAATTCACCCAGAGTTGCTGACCGTATATATTACTGCAGAAAGCACGAAAGAGTGTCTTTAGCTTCACTTGTACAGAAACGAAAGTTCCTTATGGTCATATATATATATATATATATATATATATATATATATATATATATATATTCAACTGCAAAGAACACGCAGTATAAATAACGTAAAGAACGACGCTTGTATAGGAGATATTCCGCGCAAGACGAGAGAGAGAAAACGGAACAAATGAAAAAATGAAGTAACCACCTGGGAATCGAACCCGGGATCTTCCGATTGCCGGTCAGACGCGATACCATTACACCATGGACTTCACTCTTCCAAATGCCGTAATTCTTCTACATACTCGCAGAAACCAATGCCCCAAGGGGGCACCTCCCGCATGGTTACTTCATTTTTTCATTTGTTCCGTTTTCTCTCTCTCGTCTTGCGCGGAATATCTCCTATACAAGCGTCGTTCTTTACGTTATTTATACTGCGTGTTCTTTGCAGTTGAATGTATATAATGTTACGGCATGCGGGAGGTGCCCCCTTGGGGCATTGGTTTCTGCGAGTATGTAGAAGAATTACGGCATTTGGAAGAGTGAAGTCCATGGTGTAATGGTATCGCGTCTGACCGGCAATCGGAAGATCCCGGGTTCGATTCCCAGGTGGTTACTTCATTTTTTCATTTGTTCCGTTTTCTCTCTCTCGTCTTGCGCGGAATATCTCCTATACAAGCGTCGTTCTTTACGATATATATATATATATATATCCAAAAGTAGTTTGAAGGCTTATTCCATCTCACGACTGACTATAATTATACACTTTAGAGGAGTTTGAAAATTGCATATATTTAGACAAAAAGTATTAGGTCTTACGCTGATTTCATGTCAATATCAGCGTGCTTCACTGCCCTTTCAGTCATTGTGTCCTTAGATCGTACCAGAACTATGGTCTTGACAAAGCACAATGTGTTAAATTTACCAAACAAGGATTACCTATGTTCAGGACTCTGGACATTTCCATACTCAACATCAACTATGCCCATTTGATCGTACCTTTCTTTATGTACATGCAATAGCATCAATTGGTTAAGCTTTCTCTGAATCGTGTTTGAACTCAGATAAGATTTAATACGCACGATATTACTAAACGAGCGTTCTGTACAACACGTAATGGAGGCAGGCATCACTATAATTAACTTTGTTTACGTAATCACAGAGGAGATAAGAAATTACTGGTCAGGTGTCGGTGATTGCACGTATGTAACTACATTACGTAGGATTAACTGCTCAAGGGATTCGTGAACACAAAGTTCATAGAGAGGTTGTTAGATGAGTATGTAGTCTTGCAGGAAGGAAGTCTGAGCCCTAGAATGAAGTTACACTCACTAATTATGCTGTGGACGTCTATCCTTTGCATCCTCGAGAAGCAAATCTTTACACTGGACATACATTTTGCACTATACTTCGTTAAAACTCTCAGTTATGGGTATTATAATGAGATACAGAGCTTCATAATGTGCCTTTCTGTAATGATCTTCAGATGCATAGCTACCTTCCGGTGGAACACAATCCTCTTCTAGCCTAGCTGGAACTCTTCTAAATCGAGGCTGTGAGGGTACATCTACCTGACAGGAACCTAGTGACTGTACATTCTTTCAGAAAAGACTAGCCCCTTCATCATTGCGCATATTTCAAAGAGTTTTATCAGTCATACCACCAATAGCTTATATATATATATATATATATATGATACACACACATATATATATATATATATATAGAGAGAGGTTGCAAAGAATGATGATGCGAAATTTGAATCACAAAATAAGATAGCAGTAAACAAAGTAAAGAGAATAACGGGGCAGATATTGATAGTCTTTAAACGATGGGATAGGAATATAAGGATTCCTATACTGAAAACCCTGATCATACCCAAATTGGAATACTGCTCGGTTCTAACATCCCCATATAAAAAAGAGGACATTAGGCAGCTGTAAGGGATTCAGAGAAGCTTCACAACCAAGATCGATGGGGGGGTGCAAAGAACTAAATTACTGGGAAAGATTATGAAAGCTATTCATATTTTCACTGGAAAGGAGGAGAGAGAGACACCATTATTTACACTCGGGAAATAATGAAGAAACTTATCCCTAATCTTACTCTGAACCCTGTAACTTCCTAAACAACGGTGGAAAGTAGAAAAGGAAGACTGCGTCGTGTTCCCAAATTAAAGGCGAGACAGGGAACATCCTTAACCCTGAAAAAAAATTAGTTTTGTGGTGAGACGACCAAAACTGTCTAAACAAAAGCCCAAAGACCTAAGGAACATGAAGGGAGTTGCTGTGGACATCTTCAAAAGATGATTAGACGCCTGGCTCAGAACAATCCCCAATGAACGGGACGTACATGGCTATGTGAGGTGGAGAGTACAAGAAAGCACTCGCCCCTCGACCAAGACAGGCCTAGAGGGGACACCAGCCTGACCTTCGTGTGAAGAGAGAACTACGCACGGAACCGCAACGTTGAGTATACACACACATTTTATTCGTGCATTTATCCGTGATTCACTGTCGTCAATTGAATTAACATAACCTACTAATTGTTACCACTGTACACTTAACCGTGATTTGAGGGTGTTTACATTTGGGGGTCTCCTCCCGCCATCCCACACAATGCGTCTCAGTCAATGTCTCAGCGCAGCCAAAGACAATATTACGGACGATACAAAGATCAGCAGAAAAATCAACGAGTGGTACAAAACTTCAAAATAAATCCAATTACCTTCCAAACAACACAGGACAATAGGAAAGTCAGAATGTGTAGTGTCCCCAAACTAAAGGCCTGACAAGAGACCTCCTCAACACTGAAGGAAATTAGCCTGGTTGTCAGTGGGCCAAGACATTTTAACCAGCTTCACCTTCATGTGAAGAGAGACCGACGCAGAGGGGGGGGGCACTACCATCTTTTGAAGATGTCCACAGCAACTCCCTTCATGTTCCTTAGGTCTTTGGGCTTTTGTTTAGACAGTTTTGGTCGTCTCACCACAAAACTAATTTTTTTCAGGGTTAAGGATGTTCCCTGTCTCGCCTTTAATTTGGGAACACGACCCAGTCTTCCTTTTCTACTTTCCACCGTTGTTTAGGAAGTTACAGGGTTCAGAGTAAGATTAGGGATAAGTTTCTTCATTATTTCCCGAGTGTAAATAATGGTGTTTCTCTCTCTCCTCCTTTCCAGTGAAAATATGAATAGCTTTCATAATCTTTCCCAGTAATTTAGTTCTTTGCACCCCCCCATCGATCTTGGTTGTGAAGCTTCTCTGAATCCCTTACAGCTGCCTAATGTCCTCTTTTATATGGGGATGTTAGAACCGAGCAGTATTCCAATTTGGGTATGATCAGGGTTTTCAGTATAGGAATCCTTATATTCCTATCCCATCGTTTAAAGACTATCAATATCTGCCCCGTTATTCTCTTTACTTTGTTTACTGCTATCTTATTTTGTGATTCAAATTTCGCATCATCATTCTTTGCAACCTCTCTCTCTCTCTCTCTCCTCTCTCTCTCTCTCTCTCTCTCTTAATATATATTATATATATATATATATATAAGATATTGGTGGTATGACTGATAAAACTCTGAAATATGCGCAATGATGAAGGGGCTAGTCTTTTCTGAAAGAATGTACAGTCACTAGGTTCCTGTCAGGTAGATGTACCCTCACAGCCTCGATTTAGAAGAGTTCCAGCTAGGCTAGAAGAGGATTGTGTTCCACCGGAAGGTAGCTATGCATCTGAAGATCATTACAGAAAGGCACATTATGAAGCTCTGTATCTCATTATAATACCCATAACTGAGAGTTTTAACGAAGTATAGTGCAAAATGTATGTCCAGTGTAAAGATTTGCTTCTCGAGGATGCAAAGGATAGACGTCCACAGCATAATTAGTGAGTGTAACTTCATTCTAGGGCTCAGACTTCCTTCCTGCAAGACTACATACTCATCTAACAACCTCTCTATGAACTTTGTGTTCACGAATCCCTTGAGCAGTTAATCCTACGTAATGTAGTTACACACGTGCAATCACTGACACCTGACCAGTAATTTCTTATCTCCTCTGTGATTACGTAAACAAAGTTAATTATAGTGATGCCTGCCTCCATTACGTGTTGTACAGAACGCTCGTTTAGTAATATCGTGCGTATTAAATCTTATCTGAGTTCAAACACGATTCAGAGAAAGCTTAACCAATTGATGCTATTGCATGTACATAAAGAAAGGTACGATCAAATGGGCATAGTTGATGTTGAGTATGGAAATGTCCAGAGTCCTGAACATAGGTAATCCTTGTTTGGTAAATTTAACACATTGTGCTTTGTCAAGACCATAGTTCTGGTACGATCTAAGGACACAATGACTGAAAGGGCAGTGAAGCACGCTGATATTGACATGAAATCAGCGTAAGACCTAATACTTTTTGTCTAAATATATGCAATTTTCAAACTCCTCTAAAGTGTATAATTATAGTCAGTCGTGAGATGGAATAAGCCTTCAAACTACTTTTGGATATATATATATATATATATATATATATATATATATGACCATAAGGAACTTTCGTTTCTGTACAAGTGAAGCTAAAGACACTCTTTCGTGCTTTCTGCAGTAATATATACGGTCAGCAACTCTGGGTGAATTATAAAAAAGGTTCTGGCAGAACCCTAAATTTGATGTACAACAGGTCTTTTAGACTCTTACATAAATTACCCCCGAGATGCTCAGCTTCGCAAATGTTTGCTACCCGCAATGTTCCGAGCTTCCCGGAGGTAACAAGACGTGCTCAACACAGTCTAATGCAAAGAATTAAAAAGTCAACCAACCCGATCATCCAAGCTATCAATGAGTCCTGCCATTTATCCTCTAAGCTATGGACTTCTTGTGTGCGAAAACGTCTGTCTGTAGCTCCACTTAACTTCGACAGTGCAGTATTATTTCTAATCAATTGTATATATTTCTATCCTTAGTGTATGAACTGTCATTGTATTAATAATATTTGTCATATGGACTATAGTCTGCCAATAAACATTTTCATTTTCATATATATTAATATAATCATGTTTCATGATTATGCTAAGAAACTAGTCTGGGGGGGGGGGGGTTATGTTGCTCAACATAATACTTAAATAATATTGAAAAATCGGTTGTGATACCCATTACAATAAGGAAAGCAATAAGAGAGAACTTTATAAATTGTTTCGTAATATATACGATGCATGCAGGAAGGAGGGGCCACTCGCGAGTCTTCTGGACTACTGAAATTACACCTTTTTGAAAAGACTGTGTAGTGTGTAAGATGCATGCGTGTGTAGTAAGGAATATAGTGAAAAAGCGCGTGTTTGAGAGTGTGCTGGACTGCTCACAGGGTAGACGAGACATGTAAAAAGGCCAGGTGAGGATGACAGTGATGTGAGAAACAGGGTTCGGACACTTCCTGTCTTCTGTTGGAATGCCACATACAAACTCCTTATATATATATATATATATATACGTATATATATATATATATATATATATATAATGAGATCGATGTACAGTTCCCTCGAAAGATCTGTTAAATAATTTTAAATTATATGTTAAGGCTCGCTTACGTCATTGCAGAATCTAAGATCGCATGATGATACTTTTACGTTTTCAATACAGTTGGAAAAGCGTATGTTGCATACTATACGTACATATATTACGATTGAAAGTATTTTTGTGGCCATTTGTACAGAAAATAATGCTTTTTATACGAGATCTGATAACATAAAGCATTATATTAATTATAACATTTTAAACGTTGTGTAACGGTACGCTTCAATTTGTAAAGACATGTTTGGTACAGCTAGTGACAAAAACAATAAGCATGAACATTCTGTGTGATTGATGTAAATACTGAGACTTGTCTGGCGTGAAAGAAAAGTGAAAACAAATACGTTTATTATGAGAGTTTTGAGGAATTGTGAACAGTCGATAAATAAGAGAAATGCTAATTAAAGTAATGTGAATGGACGCTATGACTGCAACTAGAAAGGTTCTTCATGAAAAATCTCTCAAGTTTCAGTACCTATCTCCCACTGAATCTATTTAAAAATGACAATCCACACAAACTCGACATCCCGTTTTCTTTAATTGCATCTACTTAGAAAGTTTTTTACCCGAACCTACTTATTTGGATGTATATATATATATATATATATATATATATATATATATATAATATAATAATATAATAATAATAATAGCAAGATTAGTATCAACTAATAGTCTTTAGAAGAAAGTTAAACTTAACAACTAACCTGAAAACAATTACTGAGAAATATATCGCAAAATTGGGGGTATAGTTGCCAGATGCTTTTATTACGAAGGGAATTGAAATCAATATATTTAATTTAAATACTCTTATCACGTGTACATATATATATGTAATAATAACAATAAATCAATATTAGTAATAATATTTAAGTGGATGTTTAGAGGAGGAAAACAACTTTGGTGATTTAGTTTAAAGCATCGTTACGCAACTTGATGTTCTTTTTAACACGTAATTTTATAACGAAATTTGATGAATGGTAAAATTATTAGTTCATATACCAGAAGATAGCATGTGAAAGTGAATGTAATGGTATATAGCGATGTAAATAACAGAAAACTACATATTTAAAAGTAAATAAACAAATATGCGTGTACTATATGTATATATTGTATTTGAAGGTCATCTCGTTTGAAAATAAGCCAGTTTCCCTTAAAAAAGATAGAAATTAATTTATTTAAATTAAAATAATAAATATTCATTTTATTTTTCATAATACAGATCTTAAACAAAGAACTTGTATTCGGTTTAAAATATGATCACTCTGATTTTCATTTATGTATTGTTCGCAATTTGTTAACATTTGAAAATTCGATGTGCTGATGCACATTCTCGTTAGACGTATTAAAACCTTTCAGATATTCGTTTCCATTTCTACTGTCTGGCGGAATTTGCCTGAACAGGAAGTACTCGAATGTATGTATGTTTTTGCATGTTTGTTCTTGTTTGTCTCATGAAAGGACTTTTTCAAGAAGGAAGGCGAGGCTCAATCCTTTCTTAAATTTTTTTCGAAGGAAGGTGAAGACGAATCATTTTTAAAATTTAATTTTTTTAAATTTATTTTTTAATTTTTTTTTTTTTTTTTTTTTTGAAGGACCATGAAGGACCATGAAGGACACCTCATAAAGGAGGGACCGCCATGAAGAACGGTGAGGGGGGGAAATTTTCAAATTGATCCATTCTCTGTCTCCCTTTTTGCGGGTATACTACTGACGTCGTGATGGAATTTTCCTATTAGAATGACAATAACATCCGTGTCTACAGTTCTGATCATGCAGTTAATGTGCCCTTCCTTTATTGCATCTTGAAGATGAATGAACAGTCTAGTGTCTGCCTCCTCATGGTCGCATCTTGGCATTGTGCGGTCGGCCCCATTGATGATGACTTCAGGTCCTGATGTAATAACAACTTCTTTGTTGTTAGGAACTTCCATTGCAGCAACCTTGTCTGATAGGAAAGCGAACAGTTCTTGCTTGTTTCTAGAGTCTCGAAGGAAGTCATGCCAATTTAGGGGTAATTTGGTTTTTCCTTCAACCTTTCTTCTGATTCCTTTTCCCCGTTTTTCTCTGGTAGTCTCTTTTAAGGTGCTTGCAGTGTAGGTATCCCAGACGATGTCAATTCGCTGGCAAGTTTCTAACTGTTTGATGAGATAAGGGACGAATACACGATCTGCATACTCTTCAAAGTTGGTAACACCTGCAGTAGACAGCAAATGGACGATGGCAGCTCCATCAAGAAGTTTCACATCAAAAGGATCTGGAGGGTTGTCCTTGTTTTCAAATGTAATGATTTTCAGTAGGTCAGACTTTTTCCCAAACCGCAATTTCCCACCATCAGATAGGGAAGAAGGAAAGGGGTGATTCTCGTGTTGGAAGAATGCATCCATGTCACTATGCCGATGTTGCATAACAATATACAGATGAGAGAATAGAGCAACATCGTTCTTCAGTAGTTGGATTCCCCCAACATTCCGTACCTGAGATTTCGGCCGAGGACATCTGAAGAGGGCAAGCGAGTTCTTCTTGATCGGTGTATGAATTGACCTTGTACAATCTGTGACAACTTCTTTGTAGTATCGGCTATATTGCTCCTTACCCAAATCCTTTATAGTTCTCACTGTATGGACCACAGATTCATCCATGACATTCCTTGTGTCTAAGGCCAGTAACTCATTCCCATTATCACAAAATGGATTTCCCATATCACGGAAGACTTCAACGAGATTAGAAACATGATCCTTGAATCTTCTCTGTGTAGATAGTCCTTCTTCGTGGTGGAAGTTGTTGTCTTCAGTTTCTGGAAGGTTTTCGTCTTCATATTCAGTAATCAATCTGGCTTGTTCTGGCCCTGCTACCATCCACTTCTTGAATGCCACTGGATTCTCAGTCAGACCCACCGCGCCTCCTGAACCTTTGACTTTCTCATTGTTTTGTTCATGCGCTTGGTCTAAAGGCATGGCTGAGAATCTCTTCTTGGTCTTGTGTACTACCCAGTGTCCATTTCGTGAAAACTCATTCATAACTGGCTGAGGGAGATTCTTCATGTCCCGGATGTGGAGTGGAAGCCAACGTGCGTAATTCTGGTGGTCAAGAGCAAAGAACCAGGGAACTACTTTCTTCAAGCTTTCTACATACAATGGAAAGTCTCCTGCACGATGTGATCGTATGAATATGAGGCCGTCTATCTCCATCTGAAGAATTGTCTCCCAGTATTGGAATGTTGGACTGACCTGAACCATCTTCTTCTTCCACTCTTCCTTTGTCTTGTCATCATAGGGACCAACAGTTTCCATAAAGGCTTCATGCTGCAGCTTTGCCAATGTCAAAGCTGTTACCTGGTGAGCATGTCTGGTTCTTGTAAGATGAGAGGCTTTAAGAAATGAGTCAACAGTTCCTGCCGAAGCAATGCCTGCTTGTGTCAAGGCATTTGTCCACCCAGATCCCTCTAGATAATCTCCATACGTTCTCCACATGGCCATCTCTGTATGTAGACCTCCAAACATGACGATGACCTTGTCTTCTCCGTGGGTGTCTGGCCACTTCCACTGAATGAATTTACCAAGGGCATATAGGGGTGCATCGAATGCAACAACTGGTATTTGCCCGGGGTTAAGGAATTCAGTAGCAGACCGAACAACATTCATTCCATGCTTGATCATCGCTGGAGTAGCGGCCTTTTCATGGAATAAGGGAAGGAGGTAGGAAAGGGTTTTCATTTGATCTTCATCTTGTTCTTGCCTTGTAGCGTGGTATGCTGACCATGATATAACATCACCCTTCCCTATCGTGTCTTTCTCCAAGATCCTGAACGCTTCTTTCATCCACTCCTTTTCCTGGAAACATGCTTCATGGTAGTGTCCCTCAATAGGGTCAGACACATTAGACAACTTCAGGACTTCTACCTTGGTTTTGTCCATTGCAACAGCTGGTACAATTGAGTAGGACATGAGTAACTCCAAGTCCTTTGAACCTAGAGAAGGTAGCACAAGATCACCTTGTTTGGTTCCACAGTTTGAGACAGTTGGGAACTGAAACAGACTAATCCCTGTACCATGAAATGATCCAACGGCAGTTGTACTAGATGGGTTGTAATCCAGATTGTCAAGTGCCCCAACAATAAATGGTCCATGACGAAACTGAGCTGGTACAACCACTCCTTTGGTCTTGAAGTTCTGGCACACTGCTGTTGCAAGTTGGCTTTCGACTTGAAGAATTCGGTCATAACTCACACTGAGACCCAATTCATATAGTTGTGTAATTAATGATTTTGACCGAATTTCAGTATGAATTTTCAGACCAAGATACAGAGGCAATGGTGGTTCTCTTTCCAAAGAATGGCGAACCTTAGATGATGATGTATGCTTGTTCCTAAAATTAAAAAGGATAAGTTGCGAGACAGTGAGAGTTGCAGGGGAGTCTTCTGGTGTTTGGTCCTTCACGTCAGCACCATTTGTGATCATAGATATAAGGGTTTTCAAGGTTGTAGGTACCGATTCCTGTTGACAACCAGATGGAAAGGCACCTGCAAACTTGAATCCAGTAAAGTTGACGATTTCCTTGCGTATGA
The DNA here is from genome assembly GCA_023014485.1 of Bathynomus jamesi. Taxonomy (NCBI): domain Eukaryota; kingdom Metazoa; phylum Arthropoda; class Malacostraca; order Isopoda; family Cirolanidae; genus Bathynomus; species Bathynomus jamesi. Next base: position 521,426 of record JAJOZX010001675.1, on the reverse strand, counting down.
TTCTAGCAGCTTTTGCAAGAATCATAGTATCTCCTTCAAAATTCTGTCTATTTGTCTCTCTGAGCATTTCCTGAATTCCCTGCTGAAAAACTAAGATTTTGTTCTTGCCATCACTCACTTCCTGGGCATATGGGAAATACTCCAGAATCTTCTCTCTGAATCGTCCTCTGTTCATTTCCTTATTAATACCTAAGTCCCGAAGTCTTTTTTGATACAGATCAAATAGCACAGAAAACTTCATTTGAAAGATTCCTTCTTCCACGCAATTTTCTACATGATTAACGACCTCAACTATTGCCTTTGCTTTCATCAAGTTTTCTTCATAGCCTTCTTCCTTGCTCTGTTTTTGTCTCAAAAGTGAGCGGTAACGGTTCCGATAAAATGTCAAGCATTGCAGATGATACTTGGCTTCAATGGCCATGAGATCACCACCTCCTATTCTAGACATTAGTTCTGTGTCACTGAGTTCTGTAGCCATCATTCGTAAATTGACGTCAGCGCCAAATGTACTGAATTCGTGAAGATGCCCATGTGTTTGTTGACAAAACACACAAGTTGCTTTGTCCATAGGATGCCGCTGAACCCGCTTCCCCGTAGATGAACTGGTTTCACCTTCATCCGCCCTTTCTCTCTTTTTTGTAGCCCTTTCAAGCTTTTCTTTACTAAATTTAACATGGCATGACTTGTGCCACACAGCTTTATTCTGAACCAGATCTTCAACAGTCACCTCTTCATTGAAAAGAAGAGGAACTGGTAGTCTTCCAAGATTCTTGAATGCGTTGACATTCTCCATAAATGTTGCATATGCTTCAGTTTTTTTACCACTCACAGCATTGAGTGGACATTTAAGAGTCTCACCTTTGCTCTCTTGACAAACCATGCATTTGCTCCAATCCATGTTCACAAATCACCTGCAAAACAGAAAAGCACATATTATATAGTTATATTATTAAATATTTTACATTAAATAAACATTTAAGGGTAATTCTGATTATTTTATAGCAATCCTGGCATCGAAATATGTAGGTTTAGGGACTATTTATTTACAATTACTCCTCACAATAGTTTGTTGATTTCTAGCTGGCAGCCAAGATAGGGTTGTGCGTCTTGGTTCCGGGGAAAAATTGGTAGCTAAGGTCCTGAACAACATTTGAGCCAAGTTTGGTGCTTTTGTCCAGAATGTCCACTTACTTCAAAAATCAGGGTCTAAGCTACTGCACTATAGAGTATGGTTTGAGCACTGTTTTTATAGGGTTAAAAATAAAACTCTGGGATGCTCGCTAACCAGAGAGAAACTCCAGGGTAGAAAAACTTAAGCAGGCACAGTGCCAAAAAGGACCAGAATGGTATTTTGAGAAAGCTATGAGGCCCATTTTCTCATTGTACTGTACAATATAGATTCAAAGGTCTTTCCACCTTTTTTATGACCATTGGTCGTAATTATCATCAAAGTAATGAGAAGAACGGTGATTGGTTGATACTGGCCAATCACAGTTGATTTTTCAAACATTTACTGTACAGCCTTTACTGCCGTGCCACGAGCGTGAAAAAACGGCGGAAACAAGCTTTTAATCTATATTGTGTATTCATGTTTTTTATTCTCAAACTATCTATCTACGAAGAGTGCCACTAAACAGCACTGCTTATTCATACTGGTACTATATTTATTCCATTGAACACTATCATATTACCTCAAATATTAATGAAGGAAACCTTTAAAATTAGTTACTTTATAAAACATTCAGATTTCAGAAAAGGGGATTGATTAGTAAATTTTCACATTTGCTTTAGCAAACGTTGTTAAGAGCAAAAACACTTTTCTACACTGATGGCCGCTTATCAAGTTCTATTAGAACGCGTCTGTGCAAAACTGTCCCGCTCATCTACAGAAAAAGAAATTAAGAAATTAATTACTGCCCTTCTATTTTACTTTTCAGGCAGGGTGGGACTCTCCCCCCTCGTAGTCAGCAGAGGGAGGATTAAATGAGGGTGGGAGTAAGTGAAAAACGGTAACCTTTCTTACCTTCACGTACAATGTAACGAGAATAACGAATCCAACGCATACAATGAGCAGCACGAGAGAAGCGATGATGGTGAGTGTGATAAATATTATTTTGGGATCAGGGCCTGGAAGGAATACGAGTAAAATATTGTAATGAATGAGGACAACTTTCGAAATCAGAAACGCTTCAACAACTGTGTTTTGATCTCTCATTTTATAGTTAGTTAAAATAGTTGCGTAAGTATTCAAATGAGGAAAACGTTTCGAATTTCAAAAGCGTCTCTTCTTCTTCGGGTGAATACAAGAGACGTAAAAGGCGGTCAAGACAAGGCCGATTAGGTGAAGGAAATGTACGGCTCGTAGCAAGGTTTAAGCGAACGTTTTATTGCAGGATTTTCGCCGCATTTAAACAAAAACCATTCTGACCATTCTTTGCTTACCAGACTTTCCAGCGTTATTCCGCCTCTAACTATTTCACACCTCGTATTACGACCCCTTCCACGCACCACCATCACCTTTCTCTCGTCTGCATTCGCGCTTAATAGTCGCCTTTTACAAACTTCCACACACGCTTCATTCAGTCTCTGCGACTCTCGCTCACTTTTACCAATCAGCACTGCATCATACGCTTTTGGCAGAGATAATACCCATTCATTATGATTTACTTTGAGAACAACTTCTCGTTCCTGCCATTACTTCTCTATGAAGGCGCCACAATCGTTTTCATCCAGTCCTCAAACTCTTTTTCTCCTCCCATGTCATTCTACGTACCTCTGCCACCCATTTTCTAACCTATTTTAATATCAACGGAAACATTTCGTGGAAAGATCACATGTACTCTCTTTCTGAAACAGCTTCTAAGAGGTTAGGTGTGCTGTCCGCCTCCGCGGTTTCTTCACCTCCACTCAGTTACTCCCTCTGTACAGGGGTCTTGTTCGTCCCTGTATGGAGTATGTTTCTCATGTGTCGATTGGCTCAACCCACACAGCCGTATTGAACCAGGTGGTTATTGTATTGTATTTCGTCTCATCAATTCCCCGCCTCTAACTGATTGTCTTCAATCCCTCTCTCTTTGCCACAATGTTGCCTCACTTTCTCTTTACTATCGCTATTATAACGGACATTGCTCTTCTGAACGCTCTAACTGCATGCCTCATCCTTTAAGGAGAGCGCGCAGCACCAGACTTTCTACACTTTCTCATTCCTTTTCTGTCCAACTCCGTAACGCGAGGGTTAATCGGTATTTTCAGTCTTTCATCTACTCAACCGGTCAACTCTGGAACAATCTTCCTCACTCCATCTTTCCTCCTGTCTATGACCTCCCATCTTTCAAACGCAGTGTCTCTAGGCACCTCGAAAACCCCGAGGTTCAGATCTTTTTTACCCTCTCTTTACTCCTCTATTTAGTCTCCACTTCAAAACTCTGTATTTATCCATCCTATCTACTATTACTTTTTCTTGTCTAGCTTTTCTCATCCTATACCACGTACACACATCCTTACGTTTAATAAAAGAGATTTACCTAAACACAAACCATTTCAACCTTTCACTATTCCTACTCTCACCTTGTACTCCAAATGTCCCTCTAATACTCTATCTTCCGATCCCATTCCAACTTTTGCATTCATATTTTCCACCACCATTACCTCGTACCCATTTTCTACCCGCGCAATTTCATTTCCTCAATCCCTCCAAAAACTCAACACATAGCTTCTCTTGTTCCGCATTTTGAGCTAAATCCAAACTGATCCTCTCCAATGTACTGCTCAGCTCTGCTCGTTAGTCTTCTGGTTAGTATCCTTAGCATTATTTTTGATGCATGGCTGACCAAGCTTATGGTTCGGAATTCTGAACACTTGGTGGCTCTCGTTTCCTGAGGATAGTAATCATAGAGACTCTCATAAAGTCAGCAGGCCAGTCTCCACTTTCATACATGTTTCTGCACAATACATACAATCTACTTCCACCTCATCTGCTTCCTCCATTTCGATGTTATTAGGTTTGTTCTCTTTATCATACAGTTCTTCAATATATTCAATTCATCTCTTCCTTATATCTTCTGGTCTTTTCAGTTTTTCTCCATTTCCCCCCTCTATTTCTCGCATTCCCAAGCTACGCGTACTTCTTTTCCATCTATTTATGTCCTTAACTTTTTGGTACATTAAATCAGTTCTTCCTTTCCTTTCTAATTCCTCCAATTCCCCGCACTACTCTCCAAGCCACATCTCTCTTGCTTTATCAGTTTCTCTTCTCAGTTCGTTATTCAACTGTCTGTATCGTTGTCTACCTTCTCTTGTATTTATACTCCTACATTTTCTTCTTCCTTCCATTTTGTCAAGCATCTCTGTAGTGACTCAGGGTTTCCTTGCTTCTCTTTTCACATAACCGATATTTTCCTGTGCACTCTCCTTCATTGTATCTCTCAGTCTACACCATCTTTCTTCACTTGTCATATGAATGTGGCCGTCATTTCTTTGCCTCCTTATCTCTTCATTCACCTTTTTAACAAAAACTCTCTTTTGTTCTCTCTTCAGTTTTTCAGTATCCCATTTCTTCCGTACTTTATTCTTCTTCAGTCTTCAGCCTCACCATATTTTCCATTACCACCAAGTTATGATCGGAGTCAGCATCTGCTCCAGGATAAGCTTTCGAGTTCTTCACTGCATTCCTATATCTCTCTCTTACCAAAATGAAGTCAATTTGGAATCTTTCAGTGTCTCCTGGTTTTTTTCATGCGTATCTCCTTCTTTTGTGATTTTGGAACGAAGTATTAGTTACCATGAGTTCTTGCCTCCCGCAAAATTCTACTAGCTTTTCTCCTCTTTCATTTCTTCTGCCTAATCCGAATGATCCAACCTCCCTTCCGTCTTTCCCCTCTCCAATCACACTATTCCAGTCCCCCATGATTATTACGTTAGCATTTCTTCCATGGGCTTCAATTATTTCCTCTATTCTATCATACATTTCTTCTATCTCTTCTTCCGGATGGGCGCTTTTTGGCATATACACTCGCATGACAAATGTATCTACTTTTTCGCCTTTCATTCTTATCCACATGATTCTATCTGACACAGTCTAACTCCTCTACGGTGTTTCTTATCCTTCCTCTAAGTAAAATAGCAACTCCTCTCTCAGCTCTGTCGCCACCAGACTAAATCACTCCGACGTCTCCACTAATAAAATCTCCTCCTCCTCGCCATCTGACTTCCGACAACCCCATGACATCTATGCTCAGCCTATTCATCGCTTGTTTGATGTTTTCTAACTTTTCTGGTCTGTTCATTTCCACGTCCCAATCTTTACTCCTTTGTTGGTGTCGCAGGGAATTCGCCTGATGACCTTGGAAGCCCTGCTCCTGCTGCTGCTGCTGCTGCTTCTGCTTCCCCTGCCGAGCGCGACATTCCCTATCCTTTGACTGGCAACTCCGTTTACGCTGTTATTCCTATTTCTTTCTGTGGACACGTTCATGAGTTTAACAAGGGCATATTAGTGAAGTGGTTGTCCGATGCCTTCTTCACCGCAGGATAAATGAATTTAGTAACACTCGTCAAGGTTTGTGAACTTCCTCAGAACAGAGGAAGTATAACCTAAGACTTTTATTCTTCACATAAGGTCGAAATTAGAGTACAAAGTCTTCTAATTTCCAACTTTCTGCTTCGCAAGTAAGATCATTTAACCTTTTTAATATCAATTAATTATTAAATTCATTGAAGGAACTTCACCAAAGACTTTATTATCCTTCCAAACAAAATTATGAAGAGGCGATGATGTCTTTTTATTCATGATGATGATGACGATGATGATGATCATGATCATGATCATGAATTAACCCAAATAAATGCAAAAAACTTCTTTTTCTACGTGAAAGTCACAATATGATAATAAAAACCGACTCTAATAGACAGAGTTTATTTCCACAACAGTTTCGATGCCCACTGGCATCCTCTTCGGGTGGATACAGAAAAACGAATTCGTTTTTCTGTATCCACCCGAAGAGGATGCCAGTGGGCATCGAAACTGTTGTGGAAATAAACTCTGTTTATTAGAGTGGAATTTTATTATGAAATTAACCCAAATATGTAATTATGGGGTTGCGTAGAACTGCCACTAATCGGTGTACAGTGTGTGTGCGGTCCCACACTGGCTTTCGTAAACGTATGAAAAGGTTGAATTAATAATAAGAAAAATCACACTTACAAATCATTATTATTTATTAGTGAAGAAAAGCAACGTCAGTTATAAGTTCAGAAAGAAAATAACTCGTAATAAATTGAATATTACGATCCTTAAAGCGGCAAAGAAGAGTATTAATAAGGAGTGGGGAAGATCAGAGACTGGCACAGCGCTCGGGCCAGACGAACGCGGCCCATCGCGATAACTCCCGCATTGATATTGAACAGCAGTATCAGAATCCGAACTCCCCCTGACCTCAGTGTATGTATGCGTGCGTAATTCCTTTTGAAAACCTACCCGAAGGAGTCAGTCCATTAGTTCTACCCTCCGGAACGTGTTCGTCATCAACTGAAAAAAAAAAAAAACCTCGTGTTATGCATTACACAAATTATATTTTACTCTCTCTCTCCTCTCTCTCTCTCTCTCTCTCTCTCTCTCTCTCTCTCTATATATATATATATATATATATATATATATATATAAACACACTTTTAAATCCTGTCAAAGGTTAAGCCTTTGGTTTCACCTTACACCTACAGCTTAACGTGAAATTTGAACGACGAAGGAAGTCAGAAATTATAAAGTCCTCGTCCGGACTCGATCTCGCGACCTCCCTATCAGCAACCCAATGTCTTACTTAACCACTAAGCTACCCGCAAAGTACCCATTTATCAACCAACCAATTTTTTGTATTGGATGATAAGCAGCTGCGTGAGCTGAGCGCCACATTATTATTATTATTAATATATATAGGCCCCTATGTTAGGTTAGGTTAAGTAACTGTGTAATGTTCGTACATAGCACGTACGTACACTGCTTGTACGTATGTATTATACACGTGTATATAAAAAGAGGGAGTGTGTACGCGTGAATGCGTACACATTTGATGCTTAAATTGAATTGTCTCGTTTTCATCTTACCTTCACCGTCGTCGTGTTCGGGTCGGGGTCGTGAAGGGAAAACGTCTTCATAAAATATATCCACTCCAGACTGGTTAAAAGTCATCACCTCAATCCATTTCGCTTCTGAAGTGTGTAATCGAACGTGGGCGAAGTAATAGTGTCCATAATTTGGATAATACTGAAAAAGAGGAAATAAAACAAGTTAAATTTAACCTTTTTTAAAACGACTTTTTTTTACATTAAAACGAAAACATTTGCAATTTTCATCTTTATTGAAACGAACACGCGTACGCGCAATGTTCGCTTTCCATACAGAACCGCGACATTTTCACGCGTTCATTTCTGTATCACGACACTCGCCCAATTTTTAAAACCAAACTTAGCTTAGCCTAACCTAGCCCAGCGAAACCTAACCTAGCTTAAATTAGCTTAGCGAAACCTAACCTAGCTTAGCTTAGTCAAAGCTAACCTAGTTTATCTTAGCCTAACCTTACCTAGCCTAGTTTAGCCAAACGTAACCTATCCTAAATTATATCCCCTTTTTTTCCCCGCTAAAAGATACCATTTATAAATATAATTCACCGCGACACCGCGAATGTCGGGATACGCACGTCGTTTAAAAGTTAAATTTAAATAGACGTAAAAAGCGTCACCCCATTTTTGGCTAAAAAGACATCTTTAGTCCTTATATTAAAATATTTTTGCGCACCACATTTTAATCGAACCTTTATTAATTAATTAATTAATTTAACCTTTATTAATTAATTTAACCTTAATTAATTAATTTAACCTTTATTAATTAATGGCTTCCTTTAAAAGGGGAAAAATTAACCTCAATTTACCTTTTCCTCAAAAAGAGAAATATTCAAATTATCAACATATTGTTTGTAGCCACCAGAAAGGGTATCGGAGAGTTGCGAACCTTCCTAGCATTTGTCCTCCTTCAGATAAAAAGGAAGACCCGAAAGACCTGGAGAAAGATAACGTCTCTCATCTGTGATTTTTCTGCACACGACCAAAGATGTCGCTCCCAAAGTAACGTTTAGTTTAAAGTCAGTCCATGAGCGAAACGCGATCGTGGAAAGTTTTCCTTCTTCGAATATTGAAGGAAAAGTAAAAGTCCAGTTTTCCCAAGATCGTTCAATGATGTAATCTTTGAAACCTGAAAATGTTTTTTCAAATAATAAAAAGTTTAATTTTAAATATTTGTTTAATTAAACATTTTTATCAAATAAATATTCACGAAAACAATTAACATTTTTATTAAAATAATCAATATTTTCCCTCTTTTAAATAAGAAAAATAATCATTATTTTTTTATTATTTATTTTTACTTATTTATTTATTTTTATTTAATTATTTATATTATTTTTATTATTAATATATATATATACACTATATGATCAAAAGTATTCGGACACCCCGGAAAATCCGCATTTCTGCAAATATCACCTTCGCCGAAAGGTATGCTGGGAAAAAGCGTGGCGAACTATAATGCTGAGGTGTTCTGTTAAGTTATCAGTAACTGTTGTGAAGCCATGCCGCGCGGACGTGAACTCTCCGAGTTCCAACGTGGACTCGTCATCGGATGTTATTTAAGTAACGTTTCTATGCCAAAGTCGACTGTAGCGGATGTTATCATGAGATGGAAGCACGACGGTGCAACTAACGCGAAAAAACGTTCCGGACGACCACGCAAACTGACGGAACGTGATAGAAGAAGTCTGGTACGACATGTCAAGAAGTCCCGCACGTCCTCTGCCGCTTCCATCGCTGAGGAGGTAGGAAGAGCATCCGGTACCTCCGTTAGTACTGTAACTATCCGCAGAGAGATGCACAGACTCGGTTATTATGGTAGAGCAGCTGTACACAAGCCACTGATTACAAAAGTTAATGCCACGCGTCGTTTGGCCTGGTGTGTCTCCCGTCGTTCCTGGACCGTGGAGGACTGGAAAACTGTTCTTTGGAGCGATGAGTCGCGGTATTCACTCTTCCAGTCTGATGGGCGTGTTTGGGTGTGGCGACAGCCCGGAGAACGGCTTCTTCCTGACTGTGTACGTCCAACGGTGAAGTTCGGTGGAGGGTCCATCATGGTATGGGGTTGTTTTTCCTGGCTAGGGCTCGGCCCGTTGGTTGTTATACCCACTACCATGAACGCTGACGTTTATCTCGACGTTCTGGACAATTCGGCCCTCCCTACACTGTGGCAATACTACGGAGATGGCCATTGTTTGTTTCAACAGGATCGAGCTCCCTGCCATACTGCAAGGCGTGTGCAGGACTGGTTTCGTGAAAATAAGGTGGATTTGTTAGACTGGCCTGCTCAGAGCCCCGATCTCAACCCAATCGAGCACATGTGGGACGAACTGGAGCGACGGATACGAAACCGCACACCACGCCCGGCTTCATTTGCATCTCTTGCATCAGCTCTGCAAGAGGAATGGCGAGCCATTCCTGCACAGACTTACCGAAAACTGGTGGAAAGTATGCCTCGACGTGTTGACGCTGTAATAAAAGCAAAGGGTGGACCTACTGGTTACTAAATGCCATAATAAAACCATTTTTCCCAAAACCATGCGGTGTCCGAATACTTTTGATCATATATATATATATATATATATAATATATATATATATATATATACAGTATATATGAAAATTATTTCACGAAAGTAACACTTGAAAAATATTTATGATGAATAAAACCACGAAGGAAAGGAAACACAGAATGGTGCTCAAGCGCTTTCCTGAACGTGTTCCTGAGGATGTCATTAGACGAAAGCGCTTGAGCACCATTCTGTTTCCTTTCCTTCGTGGTTTTATTCATCATATATATATATATATAATACAGGCCCGGATCTAGAAGAATGGGGGCCCGTGGCTATTTTTTTTTTGGGGGGCCCCCTTGGCTACAATTTTTATTGTATAAGGATTATAACCTTTGTTTACAAGGAAAATTAAAGGTTTTCAGAACAAACATATACTTACTTTATTTATTTAGTTTTCAGAACAAACATATTACTTTACAAATATTTTACTTTATTTTACATATTATATTTTCCTGAATTAATAATTTTATACACACCTACCTACTGATTATGAGCTGGCAACCGATTGAACCGACGAGCCTTTTTTTGTGCAAATTCATTAATAATATTTCGAAAATCGACTTCTTTGGCCAGAGCATGTTCAACACAGAGAATTGCCAGTGACTGTAATCGCTTTTGCTTCATTGTTGAAACGTGTGCAACATTTCAGTCGCTTTAACTTAGAAAAACTCCGTCCGCCGGTACAATTGGTCACCATCAATGACAAGTACATTCTGTATGCATTTAAGACATTGGGGAAAACTTCTCCAAATTTGGAGGTCCCCCTCAAATGCGGGGCCCGTGGCTGCAGCCCACATAGCCCACCCCTAGATCCGGGTCTGTATATATATAATACAAAAATGAAGTCGTTAAAATGAATGAACAAATGAACATTTTTGCAGGAAATCCGCCATTTTGTCGAAACGGAAAATCATCGAAATGAAAATTATCGAAACCTAATTTAACCTCATACTCAGCCTAATCTAACTTAGCCCAGTTACGCCTAACCTAACTCAGTTAAATATAACCTCATACGAGTAAATTTAACCTAATCACTTCTACCATAAACGTACTATTTTGACCTTTTAAGTTAGGTTAGATTAAGTTTCGATAATTTTCAGTTCTGAGAAAAAAAGATTTTCTGTGATCATATATATATCGGGTGGCCACAAAAAAACTTTACTTAATTCAAAGTTTAATAACTGCAACAATTCAAAACTTATGCGATTGAGCTTTGGCACACATTAACAGATGGTTATAATCTATAATTGCTGGAATTTTCAAATATGTAGGTTCTATAGTTTTGTTACAGTGAACATTTTAAAAGCATATGTCTAAAAATAGCATGCCGAAGAAAATGAATTTGAACTTAACAAAATTTACTTAAACAAATGGTCAATGTGACCACCTCCCTGTTGGTAAACTGCCCTCAATCGCTTCTTCCACGAGGAGATGCACTTTCGAACCTCATCTAAGGTGATATCCTCCCATGCTCTACTGATTTTCTCCTTAAGTTCATCTTCGGTGAATTTGTCTTTCTGGCTGCCGTAAACCTTCACCATGAAGGAATCCCATACTGAATAGTCCATCGGATTACAGTCGGGAGACTGAGGCGGCCATTCATCCTTTTGATGAAATTAGGGCTCTCTTGCTCTAGATGATTTTGGGTCGCTCGGCTTGTATGGGCGGGTGCCCCATCTTGCTGGAAAATGTAGGCCTCATCAGGATACAGCTGACGACAATCAGGAAGTAACCCATTATCTAACAGGTTGATGTAGCGCTCAGAGTTAACTTTAGTTTCGTTTGTGGCAATAAAATGAATTCGTGTTTTCCCCTTCCATGAAATTCCTGCCGATACCATTACTTTTCTGCTGAATCGTGAGGTTTCACGATAAAGCCTGGAGGGAGGAATGTCCTTTTTCCTTGAACCATAAACCCTGTCATTTTGCCTGTTTTTGGCCACCTCCAACGTGAAATCCTTTTCGTCTGTAAACACAACTTTTTGCACGTCTTCAGCTGAGTAGCGTTCATATAGGGATTTACAGCGGGTCTTTCTACGCTGTCTTACATTCTGATCACGCCGAGAAACTCGAATTCTCTTGTAGGCCTTCAATTTCAAACGTTTTACAATCCCTTGTACAGAGGAGCGAGAAATCCCAAGGTCGTACGCAATCTGTCTCTGGGAGCGATGAGTTCCTGGTGTATTCTCCTGGGATTGAATCAGTTCCTCCACGACAGCCTTATTTTCTTCTGTTGAAACACTTTTGGGCCTGCCGCTGCCGGGTTTTCTAGCTGTTGATCCAGTATCCTTTATCTTTCTTATTAAGTTATAAACACTTTGACGAGTCCAGTTCTTTGAGGGGAATTCTCGGACAATCCTATTTCCATTCCAACCTTTTCCTTGACACATGCTTCTATGATGGCTTTATCACTTTACTTAACGTCATGCTGGCGGTGTTTTAGCGGAAAAATAAAAGAAAGCAAATTCACATTAGGTTTAGCCTACGCCAGCGCGCGTGTCATACTACGCTACATTAAGTATAGCCTACGCTAGCGCACGTACGTGTCAGATGCACACCAGGCATGCTATTTTTAGACATATGCTTTTAAATTGTTCACTGTAACAAAACTATAGAACCTACATATTTGAAAATTCCAGCAATTATAGATTATATGCATCTGTTAATGTGTGCAAAATCTCAATCGCATAAGTTTTGAATTGTTGCAGTTATTAAACTTTCAATTAAGTAAAGTTTTTTTGTGGCCACCCGATATACGTATATATATAATGATGGGGCTGTTTAACCTCCTTCGCAAAATCTAAGTATGACGGAGGGGACCTAAAGCTTTACATGGGATCCGAACCTCGAGTCATTACATAATATAGACGCAGAAAGAGGACAGTCTCCCATCCAACTACTTCCCAGACACAATGTCGCTTAACTCCGCTGATCGACGGAAGCGGTGTTACGACACTCACCACTATATATATATATATATATATATATATACATATATATATACACACATATATATATATATATATGCCGTAATGAAAGTATGAAGAGGAATTACTTCCTAACTTTGGTCAAAACTTTTATACTTCAAAACTTTATGCTTTAAAACTCTCTTAAATTAAGAACGAAAGTGAGAAACAAACCTTCACTAAAATAGGGGCGGCAGTTAACGACTGAATAAAGTCCTCGTACTGTTGTGTTCACTCGTTCTCTGTCAGCGACGTCAAATGGAATTTGAAGAAGGAATCTTCCGTCAATTTCGTTAATTTGAATGAGCGAACTCGTGTCGTCAAAAGTAAAATTCAAATAATTCCAACCGAGACGAAGATGTCGTCCGGGAAGGATTACAGTATCATTCGAGGTATTACGATTAGTCACGGTTGGTGGTTGCACGATTATTTCCAATTGATCGCAGTTAATTTTCAAGACGTCTTCGTCGGTTGAGTTTCCCCAATCGACGGGGATGAAAAATTCGATAACGAGTGTCTCAGATGCGTTCCATTGTCTTCGTACCCAATCTCCCTCATACTCGCAGTCTGAAAAAGAAGGAATGAATTAGATTGACTGCAATATTAATTAGGAAATGGGTAAATATTCGTTTTAACACGCATCTCGCTAAAGAATTGAAAGCATGTTTTTCTTATGTAATTTGATGCGTACTCTTTGAAAATGACCTTCATTTCCTTGGGAAATGGGCCGTTTTTTCAGAAATGACTTCGAGTCATGTCTGGAAAAACGGCACATTTCCCGAGGAAACGAGCGTTGTTCATACACAAATAAATTTGGAAATAAATCACTGCATTAATTTCTGGAAAGTAACGGCTATCATACACCGTAGACCAATCAGAGGCAAGTAATGAAATGGCGCCTCATTATCAATCGCCTATTGGCTAATTTTCAAAAACCACTTCGACTCAGTATGGTAAATTTATAGTATTACACCCGTCTCCCTTTGGAGGTGAAATTTATGTTTTTCCTATGGTTTTTGATGTGTTTTGAACGAATCTGACCTTCAAAGCCGTCGGAAATGACTCGTTTTTTAGATAACCCCCCTCCCCCAGCCGGCAATCGAAAACGAGTCATTTCCGAGGGTTTTGAAGGTCAGATTCGTTCAAAACATCAAAAACCATGGGAAAAACATAAATTTCACCTTCAAAATTGACCTGACCTAACCTATCCTAACCTAAATCACTTATAGTCTTGTAGGCAGCCCAGGAATCACTATAAATCACAGAGCCAGGCCTAATGTACTTCTGAATGAATGGAATGAGTGTTCCATTCCAGTACGAAAGTAATTCAAAATGGATGGAGCGCAGTGATTGGGCAGACATGTAACGAACGTACGAACACACACTAGATACACACCAAAAAAACGTTTATATCTCGAAAACGAAGCATTTGCGACGGAAACGCTATAGAAGAAAAGTGTCTTAGAATTAAAAAATCTACCTAATGAATATATAATAATTGCTTGACGTTAGACGGGTGTAATACTATAATAATACCATATATATATATATATATATATATATATATTTGCAGATAGCTGGTGAGGGAAGCTATATTTATGGGACCTCTTTGCGAGAGACCCGTTGCCCACGTCGGGCTTGCATCATGAAAAAGAAAAACTATGGTATTTGTCATTTACCATTACTTATTCGGACTATAGTGGATTTAATTTTCCCAGAAGAGTTCCTTGTTCCATGCACGGTCTGTGTTTAACATATATATATATATATGGGCTGGAATTCCTAATTTTACCCTTTCTTTAATAGCAAGGAACCTTTTCTGAAACTGAATAAAATTGTCTGGCGTGAGCCACAAAATCAATGAATTTCCAATCGGCAAAAAAAGTATAAGATACAATTTATGGTGCTACTTTAGTATGCGGTCTACCTACGATTCGGCGGTCTACTTTTTAATTATATCTTATTATCTTGTTTACTAATTGCTTGTTTACATCCCGATGTCAATCGCCCTTGACGATTGGTTAGGTTTAGTCATGATATTTTCGTTAGTTTTAACGAAAATATCATGATTAAACCTAACCAATCGTAGGTAGACCGCATACTAAAGTAGCACCCAATTTATAATTGAAAGATGGTGTCTTTTTATTAGTAATTTATACATTGATATTTATATTATATGAAACAATTAACTGAATATTTTTAATATATAGGCCTATTGCAAACTATATTCCTATAACATTAAGGTAGCATTAATGCAAAACGACAGCTGAAAGCAGACCATTAGGCTATAATATACTTCAGCCTAGGTCTAATCTTTAAAGTTAGCGTGACTAAGCTATAATCCGTTGCTTCAAAATATTATGCCTAAATATGAGCTTACGACTCGTACCACTATATATAACTAACTTCTTCTACTACTTCTTTCACCACCTTTCTCTACAAAAAAAAAAAAATGGTGTCAATAATCCAGCAGGGTTGAAAGCACCTTAAACAGAAAAAACAAACAAACTATATTATGACAAGTTTTCATTACTAGTTTCGAAAGAGCAGAGGATTTACACGAGTTAAAATTGCTGCGTTCCTATAAATTTTTATAAAAAGTTGCCTTCAGTAACAGCCTAAATTATTTTAACAGCCATTTGATGCACATTTTATTATTTTTGGAGGGAGAGTGAATGAAGACACTGGTGTCTGGTGATACAACGTTTAGAATTTCTACAATAGTGAAATCTGCGCATGCGTAGAACAGACAGATAGACACGGAGAATTTTAGTGTATTATTATTATTATTACTATTACTATTATTATTATTATTATTATTATTATTATTGTAAGACCTTCAGTATGTTAGCCTAAATTATTTTAACAACCATTTTATACACATTGTTATTTTTTGAGAGAGCGAATGAAGCCAAGTCAATAATACTTATTTACTTATTTATTTATTTATTTTATTATTATTAATTTATAACGGCTAGCTGCTTATTTTTAATGAGAGCCCAGTAAAGCCTAAAGCTTAAGGGCCAAATTAAAAATATAAAAAAAATAAATAGTCGAGCTTCACAATTATTTATGTCATTGTAAAAATTGTAAGTTGTAAAAAGACTACTGTATTTATTTTATTATTAATAAAGGTTATTCTATTCTATTCTAAGTGCGATACAACGCTTAGAATTTCTACGATAGTCTCATCTGCGCATGCGTAGGACAGACAGACAGAATTTTATGTATTATTTGTATTATTATTATTATTATTATAAGAGATTTTAAACACTAATTTCATGAATACTTCTTTTTCTTAAGAACAATTCTAGACTAAAACAACACTGTTGCTTTTTAGAAGTATAATACTATGTAACAAAATTTTGGAAAATTTGTGTTTATCTTATTTTTTTGGTGTTTCTCGTGAAAACTCGTTTCTTCTGAAAACCATAATCTATTTTTTGTACCGAGTGGCTTATCAGAGAGCAAAATCACAATGAAGAAAAGGAAAGAAAAATAAATATATTTCATATTTAAAGATATATAATGTATATAATGTACATAACGTATATAATGCGTATATAATGTATATATAATGCACACAAATATGCTCACACATCTAAACGGATAATGCTTAAAAATGTACATTTGACCGACTTTTTCTCTTGTAGTCCCTTGGATTATCTCGTATTAAACACCAGATATAGTCGCCTATCATAGCTTCGTCCCATTTTCCCTGATATCTCCTCTCCATGGTTTGGATATCTTGGTGAAAACGTTCACCATGTTCTTCACTTACGTCACCCAAATTTGGTCTGAAGAATTCTAAATGCGAGTCCAGAGTGTAACTTCAGGGACAGTCTACAACCTAACCTTTGAAAGTGTTTGAGTAGATTTTCTACTAGCTCTTTGTAGTTGTCGTTCTTCTTGTTACCTAAAAGTCCATGGACTACGAGCCGAAATGACTGCTAAGCATGTTTTTCAAGAGCTGTCATATTTTCTTCTAACTCTTTAGATGCTAACATGCGGAAGACTTGAGGTCCAACAAATATGCTTCCCTTGATTTTAGCGTCAGAAAGTTTGGGAAACATTGAACGCAGTGGCGTAGCTAGAGTTTGTGCCGCCCGGGGCGGTCCTTGAGTTTGCCGCCCCCCTGAAACACAACACAAAACACATATCAAACATACTTAAACAAAAAGTGAAAACGACGTATAGAAAAAAACAGTGAAAAATATTAGGACAACATGTTTCCTTCTGAAGTGAAAAAATTAACTACAACATTCTACACAGTTATTTTTCTTGCTTTTCTGTTAGCAAAATCTTCGATGACATTGTCGAAGTCTATTTCGTCTGTCAATTGTTGTTCTATAGACAGTATGGCAAGATTTCTCAACCGCAAGGTGCTCATAGTAGATCTTAGGTAATTCTTTATCAGTTTTAGTTTAGAAAAACTCCTCTCACAGCTAGCAACACTAACAGCAATTGTGAGAAAAATCCGCAGCAGCATTACAATATTTGGAACCGAGTTACCAAGATTATACTTTTGAATAAACTGCAAAAGTTCAAGGGGGCCTTCCTTCCAAGTCTCTGTTTCGTCTTGCGTAGCAGCAACAGCAATAAAATGCTGAAGTCTTTTTCTCTCAACGAGGAACTCTTCCTTATCAATGTCATCGTGATCGTGATCTAGTTGACACAATCCTTACCATTGTCGGAAATTAACGAAGTAAGCAGTGTTTTCGTGGAAAAATAAAATTGTGTCTGGCGTCTTGTATCCTTCTACTGTCCTTTCAAGTATTTCATATAAAAATTAGATCTAAATGTGCATGAAAATATAAGAGTCCTTTAAACTTGTTTAATGTATTTAAATGCATTTATAAACATGGTTATTCTTTCGACTACGGGCCCCTTTCTGGTAAAACTGTATACTATATATGTTAAATACATAATTGGTCATCTGAAATGATGTCTGCAATAGATAAAAATCAAAATTAGATTTCAAAATGCTGAAACCATCACATTATTCTACTCTCTGGTATACTAGTACAGTATATTACTGTATATATTATACGACACTGTGACACCACTTATTTCTGATCGCACGTCGACGCACGAAACGAGGTAACCACCCGGGAATCGAACCCGGGATCTTCCGATTGCCGGTCAGATATGATAACCACTACAATCGGAAGATCCCGGGTTCGATTCCCGGGTGGTTACCTCATTTTTTCATTTGTTCTTTCTCCCTCCTCATCTTGCGCGGAATGTTCTTCTATACAAGCGTCGTTCTTTACGTTAATTATACTGTGTTGTTTGCAGTTGAAATGTGTATATATATATATATATACACTGTATATGTAAGTCAAACGCGTGCACACTGGGTAAGCAAGGTACGCAGTGCGTACCCAATTTTTTTATTAAATTTAAAAATTTAAATTTTTTTAAATATTGGTAAAATGCTATTATAAATACCAATAAATGTTATAATTTAGTCCGTATACTTAAGCAATACAAAGTAAAATTAAGTGAAACTTCTTTGTTTTCTCATGTGCTTTCTTACAAGGTACGCTCTGAGCATAGAATGTACTTGCGTAGGAATATGATCCTTAAGTGCTGGGCGGGGCTTAACAAATACTGCCTTACTATTGGCAGAAAAATGTCCTGGGAATACGCAGGAATGTTTCAGCGGAGTTTCAGAAAATGCGGAGTGGTTTTGATGATAGTATGGCAAAGGCGAAATATCGCATCCCATTTGACTGCTGATGCAAAACCGAAACGAATAAGGCTGACACAAACTGATCAGCCAGATTTGGAAATGAAAAGACTTTATTTAGAAATCATAGATACGGTTTGCGTGCAACTTACTGCTCGGTTTGGAAATCTGTCACAATTGAAATTTTTGGAACTTCTGAATCCCGAAAATTTTCTAAAATTTAGCCAAGCATTCTTAAAACCTTCGCGGAGTTACACAGAGGCTCTTTTGATTTTATAAGACTGAAAAATGAACCACGTGTCCTATACTCATCTGAAGAATTTCAAGGAAAATATCCCTGCCATATTGCAAAATTCTTGAGCCTGAACAACTTGAGTGAAAGCATGTCTGACCTTCAAAAACTCGTAGAGCTAGTACTAACCATTCCCTCTACAACTTCATCAGTAGAAAGATCATTTTCGGCTTTGAGGAGAATTAAAACGTATCTAAGAAGTACAATGGGCGAAGAAAGGCTGTCATACTTAGCACTTATGAGCATCGAAAATGAGTTATTAGCAGTGTTGGGCACTAAAGCGTTAATCCAATAACATTTAATTAACGAAGTTAACTTTTTTTAACGGACTATTAACGGAAGTTAATTTCCATTTATCGTTATCGGACCAGTTAACTTCCGATAACTCGATATTTAGTCTGTTAAAGTCCGTTAACACGTTAACTGCGAGGAGTCATTCACGGAAGATCACCGCAACCAGCACATTGTGTCATAATCTTTAATAAATGTGCCTAAAATTTAATTTTACCTTTCAGTTCCCGCCATAATAATTCTCTGGTAAATTAAAATTTAGTTAATGGTTACAAGGGTAACGGGTTTCAAAACATGTAATCAGTACATTTTTTATTAAAAATAAAAAAAAAAGTTATTAAGCAAAAAAGTTGCAAAACTTTATAAAAATACAGTTAAATACCTATTTATTGTTGGATTTTGCATAAATAAACATTTTCTATGGGTTTTAAAGCTTTTTTCCTTGATTTTTTTAAATGTTAGTAAAGAAATAGTTATCGTTAACGGATTATCGTTAACTTCCGTTAACTTTGTAGTAAAATTATCGGATTATCGTTATCAGAGTTAAAAATTGGGGTTAACGGATTATCGTTATCGAAGTTAACTTTTTGGTTAACGGTGCCCACCACTGGTTATTAGTCCAAATGAAATCTGACCCATCATTCTACGATTCAGTAATAGATGAATATTCCACTAAGAATCGTTGGGTCGATCTGAAATATCGATAAAAATTGCGCTGTCGCATATAAATAGTTAAATACAAGCGGTAGCTCGCTATCGCCCTCTGGATTTTTTTTTCACTACTTCATTTTTTTTATTAGTTGTAGATTTAAAATTATATTATATGAAGCCATCATAGGAAGAAGTGGCTAAGCGACAAAAATATGGTATATCACATTTATATCATATATATGGCATATCACTGGATGGTACAATTAGAAGCACCGTCGTTTAAATATACATCAATTTTTTATGATCCACAAATAAGAAGACAGTATTGCGTTTGTTGAATACTATAATATGATGGAATGCTTTTTCTCCTCTAACATATCGGAAAATGGTTCACTTCGAGTCTAACTTTATCGTTTATTTTTTGTCATACTTTATAAAATAATATAATTACAAAAATTGTAATGAATCGTAACTGCAAATCGATGAAAGAATGGAGCTTAATATCCCAATTAAATTGTGAGTCCTTTCGGGCTATCCAATCAATCACAAACGTAAAGAGAAAAAGACATTTTTTTTTCACTTTTTCATGTATTTTTTGTATTATATTATATGAGGCCCTCATAGGAAGAAGTGGCTACTTCATTTTTTTTATTGGTTTTAGATTTAAAATTATATTATATGAAGCCCTCATAGGAAGAAGTGGCTAAGCTACAAAATTAAAAAAACGCCATTACCCCCACCCCTCTACTCCATTACCCTCCCAGCCCCACTCCCCCATCACCCCCACACACAAAAGTAAAAAAGCCATTACCCCCAGTAGTATAGCCGAAAAAGGGGAGAGTGCAAGAATGTTGCAAGTGATTACGTAATGTTGCAAAGGGGGGGGTCCTTGCAAAAAAAAATTAACAAAAAAGAAAAAAAAAAAATTACCCCAAAGGGCCCTTTGTTGCCAACCGGGGTTGCAAGGGGCATGCAACTTGGAGGTGGAGTTCTCCCCCAAGCTATTCCCCCCAAAGGGCCAGAAAGGAGGAGAGGTGTTCACCTGGCAGGAGCCAAGTGCATATTAAGACCAGCCGAGTAGGCGTTGTTTTATAGGCTCCTAATCAGCCAGTTGGCTGAGCCAAGGGGGGTTAGGGGTACACCTGCATGAGAGAGAGAGAGTAGTTGCCTTTGATTGCAAGGCATGCAACTTGGAGGCGGAGTTCTCCCCCAAGTTATTTTCGTTCACCTAACCTAAGAGGCCTCTAAGGGGTTTTCCCAAAGGGCCAGAAAGAGAAGGACCAGAGGTCTTTGCTCGGCTGGTAGCCGAGCTTGAATGACTCCGTCAGTCGTCTCGGTCTTTTATAAACCTCTATTCTGGCTGAGTTGCCAGATAGCACCATGTATGCAGGTGCTGAGTTGCCAGATCACGCCATGTATTCAGTTGCTGAGTTGCCAGATCGCACCATGTATGCAGTTGCTGAGTTGCCAGATCACGCCATGTATTCAGTTGCTGAGTTGCCAGATCACACCATGTATTCCAGATAGCGCCCTGTATTCCAGATAGCAAAAACCATATATTAATCATCCATTTAAATAGTGTACCACAATATATGACGGTAGATGATTCCAATTAAATTCTGTTTATTAAATAAATAATTTTTACACACTTAATCTTTATTATAAATATTTAAGTCACGAAACGAAATGAAAATTTATGAAACACACGAGCCTCATCCCCCGCGAAGAAAATTGAAAAAAACGAAGTTTAAAGAAATTAATCAATTGAAATTAGCCAAAACACAATCCGCTATAACGGGGTCGGTTTCGAAGAACACCTGCTGGTTGAGAGACCTTCCCCCAATCCCTGATAAGCCTCCCTTCACTCCAAACGAAATGAAAATTTATGAAACACACAGAGCCTCATTCCCCTGCGAAGAAAATTGAAAAAAACGAAATTTAAAGAAATTAATTAATTGAAATTAGCCAAAACACAATCCGCTATAACGGGGTCGGTTTCGAAGAACACCTGCTGGTTGAGAGACCTTCCCCCCAATCCCTGATAAGCCACCCTTCACTCTCCTCTCTCTCTCGTCCCCTTCACTCCAAATCTTAACTTTCACACAAGCACACACACACACGCCTGTATATATATTATGAAAATCAGGAAAAATACCAAACGTATATTAATTTAAATGAAACTAAGCGTATATTAATTTAAAACAAATGAATTTTCTCCTTTTAAGAAATTAATCAATAAACGTACGCGAAACACACGTGTTTTCCCGAGATCTTTTGAGGTAGGACGCGAGCATACATTCGTCAAAAAAATTAGCTCAGACGAAATACACAAATCTTTCAACTTACCTTATATATATATATATATATATATATATATATATAATATATATATATATATATATAGAAAGAGCCATATTAGCTGCGTCTATTTAATTTTGTCATTCCTTATATATATATATATAAATGGACTTTCACCGAATTAAAACAAATCACTAAGCAGTTAAAGAATTCGCTCTATTATCATATTCACAAATCTACACACACACGCGCGCGCGCGCGCACGAGGAAAGGCAGAAACTAGAACAATTCGAATCGTGTCCCAAGAGGATTTTCTCCCCATAATTTTACCTTTCTTGAAGTCACATCGAACAAAAACTCTCCTGACGCCCTTTCTTAGCGAATTGTGAAAAATTACTAATAAATTGTAAGTAAAAATAAAAACCACTTTTGGAAATCATACAATGTTTTGCATTGTATAAAAAACATTGCATCTGTTTGGGAGGATGTTACTGCGATTGAAAATGTCGATGAAATTAATAGAAAAATAGTGCTACTCGCCAATACCATCAATATATATAATATATATATATATATTATATATATATATATATATATATGGCGTGATGTAGTATCTCGCTTCGCCGAACTAAAACCAAAACACTCGATCGTATTCACAAATCTACACACACACACACACACATACCTCTGTATATATTACGAAAATCAGGAAAAATGCCAAACGTGTATTAATGTAAATGATCCTAAACATATTATAAGAAATTAATTACTATTTTCACCTTTTAAGAGAATCATTTATTATAAGAATTTAATAACTCAATATAAGAAATTAAACATTAAACGCGCGCGTAATATATAACTCAAAACACACGTGCCTGCGCTGAAACCTTTGAAAGGTGTGGGCGTTCACAGAGGAATTTTTGCTGGAACTTCCTCTCTCTCTCGTCTCCCTTCACTCCAAATCTTAACTTTCACACACACACACACACACACACGCCTCTGTATATATTATGAAAATCAGGAAAAATACCAAACGTATATTAATTTAAATGAAACTAAACGTATATTAATTTAAAACAAATTAATTTTCTCCTTTTAAGAAATTAATCAATAAACGTACGCGAAACACGTGTTTTCCCGAGATCTTTCGAGGTAGGACGCGAGCATACATTCGTCAAAAAAATTAGCTCAGACGAAATACACACAAATCTTTCAACTTACCTTATATATATTATATAGAAAGCCATATTAGCTGCGTCTATTTAATGTTGTCATTCCTTATATATATATATATATATATATATATATATATATGGACTTTCACCGAATTAAAACAAATCACTAAGCAGTTAAAAGAATTCGCTCTATTATCATATTCACAAATCTACACGCACACACACACACGCCTCTGTATATATTATGAAAATCAGGAAAATAACAAACG
Organism: Bathynomus jamesi; assembly: GCA_023014485.1. Lineage (NCBI taxonomy): Eukaryota > Metazoa > Arthropoda > Malacostraca > Isopoda > Cirolanidae > Bathynomus > Bathynomus jamesi. Next base: position 498,108 of record JAJOZX010001675.1, on the reverse strand, counting down.
TGTATTAATTTAAATGAAACTAACATACGAGCCTCATTCCCCAACCCGGCTATATATATAAATATATATATAATAAACGAATAAACAACTCGTGCACACACACACACGCGGAAAGGGTTTCCGACAATCTGGGTCAATTCGAAGAACACCTGTTTCTTCCAGACCGCTCCTGATAAATCTCTCTACATTCTCAAAAAAATTAGCTCAGACGAAATACATACAATTCTTTCACCTTATCATATATATATATATATATATATATATATATAGAAAGAGCCATATTAGCTGTTCTAGCCTTCCGTGCATGCATTTGACTTGTAATTAAAAAATGATTTTATTAAAGGCGCTGGTTATTTCTGTTGCAAACTTGTATTCCACTACAAAGTTTACTGTTGAGATGATTGAGAGCGAAAGCTGATCCGTGTACCCTTTGCAATAAGCAAACGTGGTTGCGACTTGCAACGACTCGCTTTGAAATGAACGCCCTTCTAAAGGCGTCGAATCAACTGTTACCCTTAAATCTCCAAATCAATATGGTTTCCGTAATAATAGAACAACGGAAATGGCTACTTTAAATCTTATGGAAAATGTAAATATAGCTAAGGAGAACAAAGAAATAATGATGTCAATATTTATGGATTTGAGTAAGGTGTTTGATGTAATAGACCATAATATTCTACTTAATAAATTGTAGTTATGGTTTTAGAGGGGCAATCAGTGATTGAATTAAAAGTTATTTGCCCGATAGATATAATTTTATATCAGTAAATAAGGTTTGCCCCACTAAAGCGCTTGCCAAACATGGTGTGCCACGGGGCTCAGTGCAGGATCCATTGTTATTTTATTATATATAAATGACCTTCCACGTTCATCTGATATACTGAACTTCATATTGTTTGCAGCTGATACAACTCTCTTTTTCTTGCAAAGATGTTAATACAGCTAAGATATTTCATTCGGAATTCATTATTGTAACGAAGTGGTTGGCTACCAATAAAACTTCCTAAATACCAGTAAAACAAATTTCACGATTTTTAAATAAAAGAAATGTATACCTTGATGAATTTAATGTTAATGAAATCGCCATAAAGGAGTGTACTGTATAGCGTAGTAGGCTATCCCTTAAGTCAAGCTAGGCTACGTTTTGACAATTTCCAGTTCCGAGAAAAAGATTCTCAAAGCCATTTCTCTCTTTGTGCATATAATTATTAAAAATGTTAATTGTTCTAAGACTATTTATAAAAGAAAATGGGATTTTGGCACAACTTGCATAATTATGTATTCTACAACTTGCTTATTGTAATTTTAAATATGTTATGAACGTTATACGCGTCACTATTAAATGTCATTTATATTTTTTTTTTACTTTCGATTTGATTTTGGATTATGTGTTTCAGCTTTGTAATTTTAATTTTTATTATTGAACAGTTTTAATTTTGTACTTTAGATCTAGCTCTCCACGTTTATATATTTTTGTCATTTATACATTTTTATCAGGCATTGAAATGCGATAGAGTCTCCCGAAACAGCGGATGCTGCCAAATATAATAACTTTTCTGCGCTACGTCATCGTCTTTATCCTAAATATAAAGTTTAATACAGTTCTTAGTACCTCTGTCATTCAATTATTAATCTTATATGTTATAATGTTTCAGAACATTCATATGATCCCTTTCCAGATAGAATCCTAGTCCAAACATAGAACATTCATATGAACCCTTTCCAGATAGAATCCTAGTCCAAACGTATTTGGTTTTAGAATTTATAAATCTTAAAAAGATGTAGGAAAACAAGAAACACAAAGGAGAAAATGAATTCCTAACTGATGCATTTACATGCTCAAATATATGTAATAATAATAATAATAATAATAATATCGCTAACAATAGACATATATACTATTCAAGTACTGTCATCAAATGAATTAGCCACAGCCTACTAAGGGCTACCTACCAAAGCCCACCAAAGGCGTCTCACAAAGTGTGTGGAACTATATTTGCATGCAAGTTAGAGGTCTTAGTGACAGAATGGGTTATCTCAGAGTCTAGCATCAGCTAAAAGACAATTTTTCTACAAATGTTTCTACATGTTTAATATATATACTGTATTTAGTTTGTTGTCAGGAAAGGAACCCAAAATGATTGTAATATAAGTTACTCATTACTATTGCTTCAGGTAGCTATTATTATTATTATAGATTTTGGGCATGTTTGTGTGTGTGTTTTTCACACATTAGGATCATCGTTCTTTACAATTTTCTAGTTCATGTAAACATTGTATGAAAACTATAAGTATATTTATTACTTTTGATATGTTCCACATACTCTTTAGTTTTAGACTTAAGGTTTTATCCAAAATGTTTGTTATTCTGTTAAAATGATTTGCAACTATAGTTTACCTTGACTTTCATATGCTTCTATCCTGTTTTATTAATAAAGATTTTAATTTGAATACAAAATAATGACATAGATCTAGAGAAATCAGCATGGTTTATCCAAGCCATAATATTTGATTGTTTACCTACCCAAATTAGGATATTTTCCAAAGAATAACGGGAAATACATACCCTAACCTTGGTGAAATAAGGAATGAATTTCCAAATGTTTTGTCAATGTACAAATCTTCAAAGATTGATTCACAAATAAACCAAACGAAGATTGATTCACAAATAAACCAAACAAAGAAAATTCAAACAAAACCAAAGCAACAACAACAAAAAGACAAATCAGAACAAAAAGTGATAGGTCTAACTCCTACACTACAAAATTTTAATATTATGACAGAATTTGTACGTAAGTGTAAATTTTGTTCGGCTGATGATCACAACAGCACACGATGTACTAAATATGTAGATTTAGAATCCAGGATAAACAGCTGTTCTCAATTAAACCTTTGTACTAAATGCACAGCTGCAGGACATACTAACAAAGACTGCAAAAAAAATAAGATTCAAATGTGTTAATTGTGGAAGTTTAAATCATGTCTCTTGTCTTTGTGATTCATTTAAAAATTCAAATAAACAAAACCGAAAGAAAAATGAAAAAACATTTAATGGACATATATCAATAAATAATGTTAATAAAAATTCTAGTGTACTCCTCCTACCTACAATAACCTTGGATTTAAAAAATAAAAAGGTGGGACAACTCCTATAAGATGTCTAATAGATTCTTGTTCCAACAAACATTTGTAGATCAATCATTAGTTAATCAATTAGGCCTACAAACTCATAAAAATGAACAAGAATTGTGTATAACATCATTTATCAAAGAAAATGAACAGAAAGAAAAATATAGTACAGTCAATTTAGAGCTTGATATACCCACAGAGAATAAAACAACAAACATAGAAGCAGTAGTCATTAAACAAGTTGGTCAACAAAAATTTAAAATACCAAATTTAAAACAAGTAATACAACAACTTAAAAAGCAATATAAAATTGCAGATAGAAATTTAAATGATGATACATTAAATAATGTTCAAATGTTAATTGGAGTCGATTATATTCACTTAATTCAGAAGGGCATAGTCAGAATAGGAGATGGGATGGCTCTAGATACTCACTGGGGTATAGCTCCACTGGGACACAGATAATATAAAATAACAATGAAAAATAAAATATATGACTAACAAACTTGCCCTATTATGACAAGGTCTTACACAACTCAAATAATGACATAAATACTGAAATATTAAATAAATCATTAACAACTGAAGAATTAGATAAAGGTGTACAACAGTTCTGGCTATTAGAGTCAGTGGGGGTGCAAGATGGTGATCATACAGATGAAAATCAATTAATGGTTGAAAATTTTGAAAATACCATCATGTATGAAAATGGCCATTATTCAATTGAACTAGCTTGGAAGATCAATAGTCCAAAATTAAATGATAATCTAAAGGTAGCTAAAGGTCATCTCTATAATTTGATGAAAAGATTAAAAAATGACAATATAATTAAAATGTATGATGATGTTTTCAAGGACCAGTTAGAAAAAGGCTTCATTGAAGAAGTTAAAGATCACCCCTTTAAAAAAGACAACTGCCATTATCTTACACAGGAGTCTATAGAAAGGATGTACCCACAACAAAACTTAGAGTTCTGATTTGTTCTGATTTGTCTTTTTGTTGGTGTTGCTTTGGTTTTGTTTGAATTTTCTTTGTTTGGTTTATTTGTGAATCAGTCTTCGTTTGGTTTATTTGTGAATCAATCTTTGAAGATTTGTACATTGACAAAACATTTGGAAATTCATTCCTTATTTCACCAAGGTTAGGGTATGTATTTCCCGTTATTCTTTGGAAAATATCCCTAATTTGGGTAGGTAAACAATCAAATATTATGGCTTGGATAAACCATGCTGATTTCTCTAGATCTATGTCATTATTTTGTATTCAAAGTTAAAAATCTTTATTAATAAAACAGGATAGAAGCATATGAAAGTCAAGGTAAACTATAGTTGCAAATCATTTTAACAGAATAACAAAAATTTTGGATAAAACCTTAAGTCTAAAACTAAAGAGTATGTGGAACATATCAAAAGTAATAAATATACTTATAGTTTTCATACAATGTTTACATGAACTAGAAAATTGTAAAGAACGATGATCCTAATGTGTGAAAAACACACACACAAACACATGCCCAAAATCTATAATAATAATAATAGCTACCTGAAGCAATAGTAATGAGTAACTTATATTACAATCATTTTGGGTTCCTTTCCTGACAACAAACTAAATACAGTATATATATTAAACATGTAGAAACATTTGTAGAAAATTTGTCTTTTAGCTGATGCTAGACTCTGAGATAACCCATTCTGTCACTAAGACCTCTAACTTGCATGCAAATATAGTTCCACACACTTTGTGAGACGCCTTTGGTGGGGCTTTGGTAGGTAGGCCCTTAGTAGGCTGTGGCTAATTCATTTGATGACAGTACTTGAATAGTATATATGTCTATTGTTAGCGATATTATTATTATTATTATTATTATTACATATATTTGAGCATGTAAATGCATCAGTTAGGAATTCATTTTCTCCTTTGTGTTTCTTGTTTTCCTACATCTTTTTAAGATTTATAAATTCTAAAACCAAATACGTTTGGACTAGGATTCTATCTGGAAAGGGTTCATATGAATGTTCTACGTTTGGACTAGGATTCTATCTGGAAAGGGATCATATGAATGTTCTGAAACATTATAACATATAAGATTAATAATTGAATGACAGAAGTACTAAGAACTGTATTAAACTTTATATTTAGGATAAAGACGATGACGTAGCGCAGAAAAGTTATTATATTTGGCAGCATCCGCTGTTTCGGGGGATTCTATCGCATTTCAATGCCTGATAAAAATGTATAAATGACAAAAATATATAAACGTGGAGAGCTAGATCTAAAGTACAAAATTAAAACTGTTCAATAATAAAAATTAAAATTACAAAGCTGAAACACATAATCCAAAATCAAATCGAAAGTAAAAAAAAAATATAAATGACATTTAATAGTGACGCGTATAACGTTCATAACATATTTAAAATTACAATAAGCAAGTTGTAGAATACATAATTATGCAAGTTGTGCCAAAATCCCATTTTCTTTTATAAATAGTCTTAGAACAATTAACATTTTTAATAATATATATGCACAAAGAGAGAAATGGCTTTGAGAATCTTTTTCTCGGAACTGGAAATTGTCAAAACGTAGCCTAGCTTGACTTAAGGGATAGCCTACTACGCTATACAGTACACTCCTTTATGGCGATTTCATTAACATTAAATTCATCAAGGTATACATTTCTTTTATTAGTAAAAATCGTGAAATTTGTTTTACTGGTATTTAGGAAGTTTTATTGGTAGCCAACCACTTCGTTACAATAATGAATTCTGAATGAAATATCTTAGCTGTATTAACATCTTTGCAAGAAAAAGAGAGTTGTATCAGCTGCAAACAATATGAAGTTCAGTATAGCAGATGAACGTGGAAGGTCATTTATATATAATAAAATAACAATGGATCCTGCACTGAGCCCCGTGGCACACCATGTTTGGCAAGCGCTTTAGTGGGGCAAACCTTATTTACTGATACAAAATTATATCTATCGGGCAAATAACTTTTAATTCAATCACTGATTGCCCCTCTAAAACCATAACTACAATTTATTAAGTAGAATATTATGGTCTATTACATCAAACACCTTACTCAAATCCATAAATATTGACATCATTATTTCTTTGTTCTCCTTAGCTATATTTACATTTTCCATAAGATTTAAAGTAGCCATTTCCGTTGTTCTATTATTACGGAAACCATATTGATTTGGAGATTTAAGGGTAACAGTTGATTCGACGCCTTTAGAAGGGCGTTCATTTCAAAGCGAGTCGTTGCAAGTCGCAACCACGTTTGCTTATTGCAAAGGGTACACGGATCAGCTTTCGCTCTCAATCATCTCAACAGTAAACTTTGTAGTGGAATACAAAGTTTGCAACAGAAATAACCAGCGCCTTTAATAAAATCATTTTTTAATTACAAGTCAAATGCATGCACGGAAGGCTAGAACAGCTAATATGGCTCTTTCTATATATATATATATATATATATATATATATATATATGGTAAGGTGAAAGAATTGTATGTATTTCGTCTGAGCTAATTTTTTTGAGGAATGTAGAGAGATTTATCAGGAGCGGTCTGGAAGAAACAGGTGTTCTTCGAATTGACCCAGATTGTCGGAAACCCTTTCCTCGTGTGTGTGTGTGTGCACGAGTTGTTTATTCGTTTATATATATATATATATATATATAGCCGGGTTGGGGAATGAGGCTCGTATGTTAATTTCATTTAAATTAATACACGTTTGTTATTTTCCTGATTTTCATAATATATACAGAGGTGTGTGTGTGTGTGGATTTGTGAATATGATAATAGAGCGAATTCTTTTAACTGCTTAGTGATTTGTTTTAATTCGGTGAAAGTCCATTTATATATATATATATATATATATATATATATACATTCAACTGCAAAGAACACGCAGTATAAATAACGTAAAGAACGACGCTTGTATAGGAGATATTCCGCTCAAGACGAGAGAGAGAAAACGGAACAAATGAAAAAATGAAGTAACCACCTGGGAATCGAACCCGGGATCTTCCGATTGCCGGTCAGACGCGATACCATTACACCATGGACTTCACTCTTCCAAATGCCGTAATTCTTCTACATACTCGCAGAAACCAATGCCCCAAGGGGCACCTCTCGCATGCCGTAACATTATATACATTCAACTGCAAAGAACACGCAGTATAAATAACGTAAAGAACGACGCTTGTATAGGAGATATTCCGCGCAAGACGAGAGAGAGAAAACGGAACAAATGAAAAAATGAAGTAACCACCTGGGAATCGAACCCGGGATCTTCCGATTGCCGGTCAGACGCGATACCATTACACCATGGACTTCACTCTTCCAAATGCCGTAATTCTTCTACATACTCGCAGAAACCAATGCCCCAAGGGGGCACCTCCCGCATGCCGTAACATTATATACATTCGACTGCAAAGAACACGCAGTATAAATAACGTAAAGAACGACGCTTGTATAGGAGATATTCCGCGCAAGACGAGAGAGAGAAAACGGAACAAATGAAAAAATGAAGTAACCACCTGGGAATCGAACCCGGGATCTTCCGATTGCCGGTCAGACGCGATACCATTACACCATGGACTTCACTCTTCCAAATGCCGTAATTCTTCTACATACTCGCAGAAACCAATGCCCCAAGGGGGCACCTCTCGCATGCCGTAACATTATATACATTCAACTGCAAAGACACGCAGTATAAATAACGTAAAGAACGACGCTTGTATAGGAGATATTCCGCGCAAGACGAGAGAGAGAAAACGGAACAAATGAAAAAATGAAGTAACCACCTGGGAATCGAACCCGGGATCTTCCGATTGCCGGTCAGACGCGATACCATTACACCATGGACTTCACTCTTCCAAATGCCGTAATTCTTCTACATACTCGCAGAAACCAATGCCCCAAGGGGGCACCTCCCGCATGCCGTAACATTATATACATTCGACTGCAAAGAACACGCAGTATAAATAACGTAAAGAACGACGCTTGTATAGGAGATATTCCGCGCAAGACGAGAGAGAGAAAACGGAACAAATGAAAAAATGAAGTAACCACCTGGGAATCGAACCCGGGATCTTCCGATTGCCGGTCAGACGCGATACCATTACACCATGGACTTCACTCTTCCAAATGCCGTAATTCTTCTACATACTCGCAGAAACCAATGCCCAAGGGGGCACCTCCCGCATGCCGTAACATTATATACATTCAACTGCAAAGAACACGCAGTATAAATAACGTAAAGAACGACGCTTGTATAGGAGATATTCCGCGCAAGACGAGAGAGAGAAAACGGAACAAATGAAAAAATGAAGTAACCACCTGGAATCGAACCCGGGATCTTCCGATTGCCGGTCAGACGCGATACCATTACACCATGGACTTCACTCTTCCAAATGCCGTAATTCTTCTACATACTCGCAGAAACCAATGCCCCAAGGGGGCACCTCTCGCATGCCATAACATTATATACATTCAACTGCAAAGAACACGCAGTATAAATAACGTAAAGAACGACGCTTGTATAGGAGATATTCCGCGCAAGACGAGAGAGAGAAAACGGAACAAATGAAAAAATGAAGTAACCACCTGGGAATCGAACCCGGGATCTTCCGATTGCCGGTCAGACGCGATACCATTACACCATGGACTTCACTCTTCCAAATGCCGTAATTCTTCTACATACTCGCAGAAACCAATGCCCAAGGGGGCACCTCCCGCATGCCGTAACATTATATACATTCAACTGCAAAGAACACGCAGTATAAATAACGTAAAGAACGACGCTTGTATAGGAGATATTCCGCGCAAGACGAGAGAGAGAAACGGAACAAATGAAAAAATGAAGTAACCACCTGGGAATCGAACCCGGGATCTTCCGATTGCCGGTCAGACGCGATACCATTACACCATGGACTTCACTCTTCCAAATGCCGTAATTCTACTACATACTCGCAGAAACCAATGCCCCAAGGGGCACCTCCCGCATTCCGTAACATTATATACATTCAACTGCAAAGAACACGCAGTATAAATAACGTAAAGAACGACGCTTGTATAGGAGATATTCCGCCAAGACGAGAGAGAGAAAACGGAACAAATGAAAAAATGAAGTAACCACCTGGGAATCGAACCCGGGATCTTCCGATTGCCGGTCAGACGCGATACCATTACACCATGGACTTCACTCTTCCAAATGCCGTAATTCTTCTACATACTCGCAGAAACCAATGCCCCAAGGGGCACCTCCGCATGCCGTAACATTATATACATTCAACTGCAAAGAACACGCAGTATAAATAACGTAAAGAACGACGCTTGTATAGGAGATATTCCGCGCAAGACGAGAGAGAGAAACGGAACAAATGAAAAAATGAAGTAACCACCTGGGAATCGAACCCGGGATCTTCCGATTGCCGGTCAGACGCGATACCATTACACCATGGACTTCACTCTTCCAAATGCCGTAATTCTTCTACATGGAAGAGTGAAGTCCATGGTGTAATGGTATCGCGTCTGACCGGCAATCGGAAGATCCCGGGTTCGATTCCAGGTGGTTACTTCATTTTTTCATTTGTTCCGTTTTCTCTCGTCTTGCGCGGAATATCTCCTATACAAGCGTCGTTCTTTACGTTATTTATACTGCGTGTTCTTTGCAGTTGAATGTATATAATGTTACGGTATGCGGAGGTGCCCCCTTGGGGCATTGGTTTCTGCGAGTATGTAGAAGAATTACGGCATTTGGAAGAGTGAAGTCCATGGTGTAATGGTATCGCGTCTGACCGGCAATCGGAAGATCCGGGTTCGATTCCCAGGTGGTTACTTCATTTTTTCATTTGTTCCGTTTTCTCTCTCTCGTCTTGCGCGGAATATCTCCTATACAAGCGTCGTTCTTTACGTTATTTATACTGCGTGTTCTTTGCAGTTGAATGTATATAATGTTACGGCATGCGGGAGGTGCCCCCTTGGGGCATTGGTTTCTGCGAGTATGTAGAAGAATTACGGCATTTGGAAGAGTGAAGTCCATGGTGTAATGGTATCGCGTCTGACCGGCAATCGGAAGATCCCGGGTTCGATTCCCAGGTGGTTACTTCATTTTTTCATTTGTTCCGTTTTCTCTCTCGTCTTGCGCGGAATATCTCCTATACAAGCGTCGTTCTTTACGTTATATATATATATATATATATATATATATATATATATATATATATATATATATAAGGAATGACAAAATTAAATAGACGCAGCTAATATGGCTCTTTCTATATATATATATATATATATATATATATATATATATATAAGGTAAGTTGAAAGATTTGTGTGTATTTCGTCTGAGCTAATTTTTTTGACGAATGTATGCTCGCGTTCTACCTCGAAAGATCTCGGGAAAACACGTGTGTTTCGCGTACGTTTATTGATTAATTTCTTAAAAGGAGAAAATTAATTTGTTTTAAATTAATATACGTTTAGTTTCATTTAAATTAATATACGTTTGGTATTTTTCCTGATTTTCATAAAATATACAGAGGCGTGTGTGAAAGTTAAGATTTGGAGTGAAGGGAGACGAGAGAGGGAGAGAGGAAGTTCCAGCAAAAATTCCTCTGTGAACGCCCACACCTTTTAAAGGTTTCAGCGCAGGCACGTGTGTTTTGAGTTATATATATTACGCGCGCGTTTAATGTTTAATTTCTTATATTGAGTAATTAAATTCTTATAATAAATGATTCTCTTAAAAGGTGAAAATAGTAATTAATTTCTTATAATATACGTTTAGGATCATTTAAATTAATACACGTCTGGCATTTTTCCTAATTTTCGTAATATATACAGAGGTGTGTGTGTGTGTAGATTTGTGAATACGATCGAGTGTTTTGGTTTTAGTTCGGCGAAGCGAGATACTACATCACGCCAAATATATATATATGGTATTGGCGAGTAGCACTATTTTTCTATTAATTTCATCGACATTTTCAATCGCAGTAACATCCTCCCAAACAGTTGCAGTTTTTTATACAATGCAAAACATTGTATGATTTCCAAAAGTGTTTTTTATTTTTACTTACAATTTATTAGTAATTTTTCACAATTCGCTAAGAAAGGGAGTCAGGAGAGTTTTTGGTCGATGTGACTTCAAGAAAGGGAAAATTATGGGGAGAAAATCCTCTTGGGACACGATTCGAATTGTTCTAGTTTCTGCCTTTCCTCGTGCGCGTGTGTGTGTGTGTGTGTAGATTTGTGAATATGATAATAGAGTGAATTCTTTTAACTGCTTAGTGATTTGTTTTAATTCGGTGAAAGTCCATTTATATATATATTATATATATATAATATATATATATATAAGGAATGACAAAATTAAATAGACGCAGCTAATATGGCTCTTCTATATATATATATATATACAGTGCCCGCGAAAAGTAGCCGATCACTCAAGAAAATACAATATTTTCCCTTAATATTCAGAGACACGTAATTCACTTTCTATTTGTTCTAGCGACATCTGGTAACTTTGAGGTTGCTCGCTGATATGAGAGCTATCCAACGCATTCTCAAATTAGTGTTCTGGTAGCCTTCGTTGCGGGTGGCTGTGTCTCAAATTTGTCAGATTTCACTGTTTGTGTAAATTTCTTGATATTTTTTTTTTTTTTACAGAAAGTGGTGTAAATAAAATTTATATATAATGTGTGCTAAAAAACAACTTAAGAGTGATTGTCGAGGTGCTATTGTTGCTTTGCATGCATGTGGGAAATCACAGAGACAGATAGCTAAGGAATTAAACATATCCCAAAGTACCGTTAATTTATGGGTTTCACGGGCTAAGAACAATGGTGGCCTAACCACGCCAGTCCCTAAAAAACGATCTGGCAGACCGAGAAAAACAAATTCGCGAACAGACAAACTTATGAAACGTTTAGCATTGAAAAACCCAACAATAACTGCAAAAGAAATAAAATTTAATATGAATAATTTGTTATCTGGTGTTTCTGAACGAACTATCCAGGAGCGGCTCCAAAAAGAACTCGGATTACCATCTCGCCATGCTGCTAAGAAACCGTTCATTAATGAAAAAATGCGTAAAAAACGTGTCGCATTTTGTAAAAAATACATTCATTGGACTGTTGATGACTGGAAGAAGGTTTTATTTAGCGATGAGTCGACATTTTTGACATTCAGAAGTTGTCCAAAAAAGGTTCGCCGGCCTATTGGCTCAAATAGGATGGACCCTAAATACACCCTAAAGACAATGAAACACCCTCCAAGTGTGATGGTTTGGAGTTGTTTCGGTTACTATGGGCGTGGAAACTTATATTTTCTTCCGAAGAACACAACTATGATGGTGCACGGTATTTAGCAATGCTACAGGATAAACTTCCAATGGCAATGGCAATCCAAAGGACAAAAACATACATGCATGATGGTGCACCATGTCACAGGGCCAAAATAGTGACAAAATGGATTACTGACAATAAATTTGATATTTTGGATTGGCCTGGTAATAGTCCAGATCTCAATCCGATAGAAAATCTGTGGCTAATAATAAAAATAAGGTTGAATGCCACGACACTGGCTCAGTCGAAAAATTACAAGAGGCCATCAAAAAGGTATGGTGCAAGGAAATATCAGTGGAAGTTTGTCAAAACTTGATTAAATCCATGCCAAATGTCTAGAACAAGTCATCCAAACTAAAGGACAGATGACAAAATACTAATATAAGGTTAGTATACATTTAAACATTGTTTTTTATGTAAAAATACAAATTTCAAGGGTGATCGATACTTTTCGCGGGCACTGTTATATATATATATATATATATATATTATAAGGTAAGTTGAAAGATTTGTGTGTATTTCGTCTGAGCTAATTTTTTTGACGAATGTATGCTCGCGTCCTACCTCAAAAGATCTCGGGAAAACACGTGTTTCGCGTACGTTTATTGATTAATTTCTTAAAAGGAGAAAATTCATTTGTTTTAAATTAATATACGTTTAGTTTCATTTAAATTAATATACGTTTGGTATTTTTCCTGATTTTCATAATATATATATATATACACACAGGCGTGTGTGTGTGAAAGTTAAGATTTGGAGTGAAGGGCCACGAGAGAGAGGAGAGTGAAGCGTGGCTCATCAGGGATTGGGGGGAAGGTCTCTCAACCAGCAGGTGTTCTTCGAAACCGACCCCGTTATAGCGGATTGTGTTTTGGCTAATTTCAATTGATTAATTTCTTTAAATTTCGTTTTTTTTTTCAATTTTCTTCGCAGGGGAATGAGGCTCTGTGTGTGTCATAAATTTTCATTTCGTTTGGAGTGAAGGGAGGGTTATCAGGGATTGGGGGAAGGTCTCTCAACCAGCAGGTGTTCTTCGAAACCGACCCCGTTATAGCGGATTGTGTTTTGGCTAATTTCAATTGATTAATTTCTTTAAACTTCGTTTTTTTCAATTTTCTTCGCGGGGGATGAGGTTCGTGTGTTTCATAAATTTTCATTTCGTTTCGTGACTTAAATATTTATAAAAATTAAGTGTGTAAAAATTATTTATTTAATAAACAGAATTTAATTGGAATCATCTACCGTCATATATTGTGGTACACTATTTAAATGGATGATTAATATATGGTTTTTGCTATCTGGAATACAGGGCGCTATCTGGAATACATGGTGCGATCTGGCAACTCAGCAACTGAATACATGGCGTGATCTGGCAACTCAGCAACTGAATACATGGCGTGATCTGGCAACTCAGCACCTGCATACATGGTGCTATCTGGCAACTCAGCCAGAATAGAGGTTTATAAAAGACCGAGAGACGACTGACGGAGTCATTCAAGCTCGGCTCCCAGCCGAGCAAGGACCTCTGGTCCTTCTCTTTCTGGCCCTTTGGGAAAACCCCTTAGAGACCTCTTAGGTTAGGTGAACGAAAATAACTTGGGGGAGAACTCCGCCTCCAAGTTGCATGCCTTGCAATCAAAGGCAACTACTCTCTCTCTCTCTCTCCTGCAGGTGTACCCCTAACCCCCCTTGGCTCAGCCAACTGGCTGATTAGGAGCCTATAAAACAACGCCTACTCGGCTGAAGTCTTAATATGCACTTGGCTCCTGCCAGGTGAACACCTCTCCTCCTTTCTCTCCTCTTTGGCCCTTTGGGGGGAATAGCTTGGGGGAGAACTCCACCTCCAAGTTGCATGCCCCTTGCAACCCCGGTTGGCAACAAAGGGCCCTTTGGGGTAATTTTTTGCAACACCCCACCCCCCTTTGCAACAACCCATCCCATTTGCAACATTACTTAATCACTTGCAACATTCTTGCACTCTCCCCTTTTCCGGCTATACTACTTCCCCCACTCTTGGCTGGTAGCAGTATATATATTACAATGTAAAGCTCAAGATTTTTACGGCTGCGTTCTTTTCTGTAGTTTTATCGGGGTGCTGGGGCCTTCGGACCCAGTAACCGGTGACCTAGGACCGGAAAACTTGACAGAGCACATCGTCAGCTCATGGGCTATCAGTTGGTGATGGTTGCAGAATTTTCCGATATGCCGTTTAGGTTGTGCACGGTTCCGAAAAAAAGCGGACACACACACACACACACACACATTTTAGCTCAATAGTATATTAGATATACCGTATCCAGTGTCCACCCCATCATCCAGATTTGGTAAGTACCGTTACTACCGTACCAAGGTCATAATTTATTATAATTTATAGTATCGTTATTTCTTGAAAATTCTTGCATAATAAAAAAAATATATATATTATTGGCAGCAGCGTACCCATCGCCAGCTTCACCGCACGCGCCTGATATATATATTATATATATATATATATATATATATATATATATATATATATATATGAAAAGCCCCACGTGCCAGGGGCGGATTTAAACCGTCTTCCACCGTCTTCCGGAAGCCGGTCAGAATTTTCAGTGAATTTTTTTATTATATGATATTTTAATAATATATAATATATATAATATTTAATTATATAATAGTTTGATAAATATGATGTAATTTTCGATTGTTTTATTTGTATATCTTTCATTTCATTTAAAAATATGTTATAGCAACTTGAAAATGTACTTCTGCCAAAAAGGTGCTAGCGAAAATTTCACGATTTACGATAGTTTCATACGTATTTTTTACTTTTCAAATTTTGGAAGACGGTCAGCCCAGAAGGCTGGATCCGCACCTGCGTGCCATGCACAAAGTCCTTAACTTTTTCATCCATGAGACAGAGCGATTATGCTGGTTTTTTTGTGTAATATATATATATATATATATATATATATGCACTAGAATCACAAAATAACACGTGACCTTATTAATAAGCAAACAACCACAAGGAAAAGGAAACACAAAGTCCGAGCGCTTTCGTGATATATTCACATTATCAAGGAGGAACAGATAATGAATATATCACGAAAGCGCTCGGACTTTGTGTTTCCTTTTCCTTGTGGTTGTTTGCTTATATATATATATATATATATATATATATATATATTCCGCGCAAGACGAGAGAGAGAGAACGAAACATGAAAAAATGAGGTAACCACCCGGGAATCGAACCCGGGATCTTCCGATTGCCGGTCAGATGCGATAACCATTACACCATGGGCCTCACTCTTCCAAATGCCGTAATTCTTCTACATACTCGCAGAAACCAATGCCCCAAGGGGGCACCTCCCGCATGCCGTAACATTATATACATTTAACTGCAAACACGCAGTATAATTAACGTAAAGAACGACGCTTGTATAGGAGATATTCCGCGCAAGACGAGAGAGAGAAACGAAACAAATGTATATAATGTTACGGCATGCGGGAGGTGCCCCCTTGAGGCATTGGTTTCTGCGAGTATGTAGAAGAATTACGGCATTTGGAAGAGTGAGGCCCATGGTGTAATGGTTATCGCATCTGACCGGCAATCGGAAGATCCCGGGTTCGATTCCCGGGTGGTTACCTCATTTTCTCATTTGTTTCTCTCTCTCTCGTCTTGCGCGGAATATCTCCTATACAAGCGTCGTTCTTTACGTTAATTATACTGCGTGTTTGCAGTTATATATATATATATATATATATTGTGTGTGTGTGTGAGAGAGAGAGAGAGAGATAGGCATAAATAGGACAGAAAGCGAAATGGTGACTAACTTTTTTCATTTATTTTAAAGAATATGCCTATAACTAGTGTTGCACACAATAAGCCAAAATGAAACTTTTCATTGAAAGTTAGTGTTTCTTTTGTTGTAACTTTTAAACATAATTAACACTGCACACTTTAAACAAAAACATTTTAACATTTTTTTAAAAATTTCACTCAATAAATACAAAGATTGTTTCGAATTCAATCCCTATCTCATCCTTCAGAAATTTTGCCTCCTACACTTTTTTGAAGCGGGGCCCTAGGCAGTCGCCTATTTCGCCTGTAAGAGGAAACGGCCCTCTTACTAGAAAAATAATGGGGATTATCTGGAGGAGCTTCAGCAGCAGAAAAGCAAACATCATGTTTAATATATGGAGGAGTCTAGTCCTACCGATAATTGAGTATTGCTCAGTACTCACAAGCCCATACAGAAAACGAAACATTGCGAACATTGAAGCTACACAAAGGACCTTTACGTCTAAGATAGAGGAACGAAAGGTGGACACGACTGGTCTCTACTACAATCCCTGAAACTCCTGTCTCTGGAAAGACGACGCGAGTGGTACACAATAATATACATATGGAAAATACTTGAGGGCTTTGTCTCTAACCTTAGGAATGAAATAGAAACAAACTGGAATGAGAAAAGAGACAGATTTTGTACTGTCCCAGCTGCGGTTGGACAGGGGGCCATGAAAACGAGTATGGAAAATACCCTCAGAATACGAGGCCCAAAGCTTTTCAATGCCCTACCAAAAGACGTGAGGAATCTCCAGCACACCGACCTGAAGAACTTCAAGAACCAGCTGAACAGATTCCTGTGCAAAGTCCCTGACCAGCCATGCGCGGCTGGCTACGAGGGCAGATCAGACAGTAATTCCCTCCTTCACCAAATCCCGAAAATGAGGCGGGATGCTGCAGGTCGATCCTGAACCGTCGTTCAAACTCACATAGAGTAATAAAGTAAGCAAGTAAGAACTCCATAATTCTCAGGTCCGTTTCATTTTGCAAGGTGGTTAAAACCGAGAAATTATTAAATGGATGGTTGTTACTTTCACAATGTTCACGGATTGAGGATTTGGCTGGTTACTTAGTAGCAGAGAAGTACGACTACTAATGCTACGATGCTCATCGATCCGTACCTTAAGTTGGCGAACTGAGCTGCCAACATATGTAGCATTAAAACCACAATTAAAAGAATAAACTAGGTTGGAGACGAGGACGTCGGGCAACTTTTCCTTAAATTCAAAGGAGCTAATGCTAAAATTATTGATAAAAATAAATTTAAAATCGATTTGTGGATAAAAGTGGGCGAGCAAACGTTTTAGGTCCTTTTCATTCCTATGACTTAAGTAGCCATAAAATGGCATAGATATATAGCTTTTGCCTTTTTGAACAGTGGGGACGGGGAGTTGGGGTTTAAAATGATGATTTAAATAGTTTCGAATATGTTTCATAATCAAGTCCTTTGGAAAAGAATTGGAGTTAAAATAATTCACTGGCCAACATGTATTTTTCGTCAGATATATTATGGATAGGCTAGGTAGCTGTTGGGACGCTGATTCCAAATCTGTTTTCGGTTTTCCTCTAGCACGTCTAGTTTTCGAGATGAGACCGATCATAATATATAGGTCTATAATAAATATAATATAATACTATATATAATATATATGTAATATGCATATAACTATATATAATACTAGGTGAGGTACCCGGCGTTGCCCGGGTTAACTGAATGTCCGGTTAGGTCAACTGAATGCCCGGTTAGGTCCCTTGATGATTGGTTAGAAATAATTAAAATTACTGGGCCCAAAGGCCCCAGCACCGCGATTAAACTACAGAAAAGAACGCAGCCGTGAAAATTTTGAGCTTCACATTGTGTCAAGATTTCTGAATCTTAGGATTTTCATGACTATAGTTTTACTGACCAAATAATTGAACTCCCATTTACTGTCGGTTCAATTATTTGGTCAATAAAACTATAGAAAAGAATACAGTCATGAAAATCTTGAGCTTCACATTGCCGCCCGTAATACAAACAGACAGGCTGACCGACTCTGTGTTGACATTCTTCATCCCATAAGAGGTTCCCGTGCCAAATTTGGTAGCTCTAGGTCAAACGGTTTGCGCTTGCATAAAGGACAGACAGACAGAAAGGCGAAAATATATAATACTATATATACACAATATATAATGCGTCCCTTTATACATGTTTTGTTGTTGTTGTTGTTTAGCCGATCAGCCCACCCTGATCGAGCAAGCCGGCGGCACGCAGGTAACCGATCGCCCTCTCCGGAGTGAACCAGAGGTTCAGCGCACTAGTGATGTTGTGTTGTGTTCTATGTTGTGCTAGAGACCTTTATACATGTAGCGGAGTATTTTGTCGTTGCAGCTTAGGTGTATGTTGTTGCTTTACTCTTTCTGTACCCTCATGTACGGCATTTTGTCGTTTCAACTTAGGCTTTCCGCAGGTTGTCTTGTGGTATTTTAGGCGAGAGTAGTTGCTGGCCACAAATTTGCAAACATTGTATGTGTACACTAGGGCGGCTCGTTTTCACACTTTTTTCGATATTTGATTGGGGTAGTGCGGAAAAGTTGCGATTTGGAGAGAAAATAAAGTGTGTAAAATTTTTTTTGATCTACGTCAATACCTTCCGGTGGCGGCGAGTCCTTAAAAATCGAAAAATAGGCCTAAAAACACAAAAATTTACATAATTTTAATAATTTTTATATAATGTTCATTGTTCAATGACTGCTATTAATTTATTCAAGCCTATAATAGTGTTCTCAGGGTTGTTTGCACAGAAATATACCGGAATTAACATTTGTATAACATCTTGTTAAAACTTGCTTTAAATCAATATTTTGGATATTTTAACGGCTAAGACGCCATCGGAAGTTATTAACAGATTGTGCTGAAATTTTTATTGTTTATTTTGTAAGTCTTTAGAACCATTTTCCAATCTACCCCGTTAGGCCTATTTTTCGATTTTTAAGGACTCGCCGCCACCGGAAGGTATTGACGTAGATCAAAAAAATTTTACACACTTTATTTTCTCTCCAAATCGCAACTTTTCCGCACTACCCCCAATCAAATATCGAAAAAAGTGTAAAAACGAGCCGCCCTAGTGTACACCCTTTCATTCTTTGGTGTAACAGTCACATGTCTAGTTGTGTGTTGTGTTTTTTGTTTTGTTTTGTCACCCACTTACACATTATATTTTTTTAGGTGATTTACATTAACCCACTCATCGATCATCATGCCTCGAAAGTGTAAAAATCACAATGACAATTTCTGTTACGTGTACGGCTCGTTCGCGACTAAATCACAACGGCATACAATCACGATGGATCTTCGGAAAACTTACCGGTTATACTTCGGCTGTCCACTAGGCGACCAAGATAAGGCGTGGGCGCCACATGTTATCTGTACCGCTTGTTCGAATGGATTACGCGACTGGTTGAACCAAAGGAAAAAGTCGATGCCGTTCGCTATACATGATATGGAGGGAGCCGAGAGACCATCATGGCGATTGTTACTTTTGCAATGTTAACATAACTGAATTCTCCATGAAGAACAAGCATCCCTCACGATGCCGATTCCGGTATCTCCACAGCATGGACTCGATTCTTTAGAAAACGAAAGGGAATCCGACGAAGGTGCGATTTGCGGAGATGCGGGACCTTCGGCCGATCTTGTCTACACACCTGATGAAGAACAATCGGAGCCGGAGAGGGAGGCTTACCCAAAACGAGTTGAATGACCTCATTAGAGACCAAGCCCTTTCCAAAGAGAAATCAGAACTTCTCTCCTCGAGACTCAAGCAGAAACACTTACTTGAGAAGCACGTCCGAGTGTGTCACTAAAGTATGCTGGCAGACTACTGCTGAATGTTGTACCGCGACAATCCGAACAAGGTTCACAAAAGAAAATCGTACTCGCAACGTTTTTAGGTAGGTGTACATTTCTTTTTAGGAATAAAGTTGTACTTTTACGATAAATTGTGCTGAAAATAACACCAGTCATATTTCGATAACTAGATGTGCTAGAGGAAAGCCGAAAACAGATTTGGAATCGGCGTACAAAACCGGTCTAGAAAAGTGTGTATACTCGTACATCTTTGATGAGAGAAAAAGCTCGATTTTGTCGACCAGTGATATATATATATATATATATATATATATATAATCGATTAAAAACCACATCTCAGAATGAAAAGAAAAATAATCCTAAAACGTTTGCTCGCCCACTTCTATCCACAAATCGATTTTAAATTTATTTTTATCAATAATATAATTTTAGCATTAGTTCCTTTGAATTTAAGGAAAAGTTGCCCGACGCCCTCGTCTCCAACCTAGTTTATTCTTTTAATTGTGTTTGTAACGTCACATATGTTGGCAGCTCAGTTCGCCAACGTAAGGTACGGGTCGATGAGCATCGTAGCATTAGTAGTCGTACTTCTCTGCCACTAAGTAACCAGCCAAATCCTCAATCCGTGAACATTGTGAAAGTAACAACCATTCATTTAATAATTTCTCAGTTTTAACCACCTTGCAAAATGAAACGGATTTGAGAATTATAGAGTCCTGATATATATATATATATATATATATATATATATATATATATATATATTAGACAAAAACCGAAGTTAAACGACAATAATTGTGCGTATACAAACAGAGTAAGTTAATATTTATGTATATAAATATATTGTAATTTGCTTTAGTTTCGCTTGATTTTGTGTAATTATTAAACTTAATTGAACTTTAGGACAGTCTTCATTGTGATTTTTTCTTGTTCTTTTACTATTGAAAGTATTTTATAACTAAGTTATTATTACCTGTCTATGTCTAACTAATCTTTCACCAGTTTTATATTATTTTACTTTTTATTCTCTTAGCCACTGACGATGGGAGTTTGACTTCCGAAACGTCTCATATTAAATCTTCATTATGTTGGCGTGGCCGTTATTATACTTTTCATTCTTAAATGTCGGTTCCCTAAGAACACTCCTTTCTCTACAATATATGTTACAGTTTGTTACACGCAGACCCTACGTGGAAGAAGGAACTTTTCTAGGAAAATTAAATCCACTGTAACGCGAATAAGTAATGGGTAAGTAATAAGTAATGAATGTAGTAGGATAGGTGGCTTTAAACCCTAGATCCCATCCCAAAGCTGGATCCTATCCGCTTAGCAGATAGCTGGTGAGGGAAGCTATATTTTGGGGCCTCTTTGCGAGTGACCCGTTACGTTGGGCTTCAATCATGAAAAAGAAAAACTATCGTGTTTGTCATTTACCATTACTTATTCGGACTATAGTGGACTTAATTTTGCCAGAAGAGTTCTTTGTTCCATGCACGGTCTGTGTGTAACATAAAAGTTTCTCAGGGAACCATTCAGAGTTGTTAACCTTGGTTTTGCTTCCGCCCGAATTGTTCATCCTGACGAAGGTCAAGCTTGTCACTCCACCATTGATCTCCAGTTTAACGTGGAATCCGAAAAACGCCCACCCAGCAGCCCAGCGTCTTAACCACTAGGCTACCCAGGGTACCCATTTATCTACCAACCAATTTCTTTATTGTGTGGAAGGATGAACAGCTGGGTTTTGGTGCGCACCGGCTGCCATCATCGGGTCTTGATCCCGGGGTCGATGGATTTGTAGTCAGCGACGCTAACCACTATACCACCGAGTCGCATATATATATACAGGTCGTCCGATAAGTGCGTGGCGATTCTATGTCAGTTAGCATAGTGTACTAATATCTTTGATATCTAATAAATGTCTATGCTTTTTTCAATTAAGCTAGCTTCACATGAAATCCAAATTTTTAATTTTGCAGTAATTCATGTTTATTTCTGTAAAATTAAAAATTTGGATTTCATGTGAAATTGTGAAGCTAGCTTAATTGAAAAAAAGCATAGACATTTATTAGATATCAAAGATATTAGTACACTATGCTAACTGACATAGAATCGCCACTCACTTATCGGACGACCTGTATATATAATATATACAGAGCTGGGCAGTATTTAAATACATTTGTATTTAAATACGTATTTAAATACATTTGTGTATTTAGAACTGTATTTATAAATACATTGTTTTTCATGTATTTAAATATAGTATTTAAATACTTTAATGAGTATTTAAATACAATGTATTTAAATACTCAAAATATAAAAATGTAAATACTTTTACTGGTTTAATACACGTTCTGTACTAGCACAGTACGACGCGTCGACAGTGTAGTACAGCATGGTTCATGTTTCAACGTGTCAGTTCAATCAGTTGTGTGCCACTCTTAGTCGAAAGCGGTTGATTTCTTTATCGTGTGCGTGTCATAGCTTCAACAAGCAAATTTGTATGTATTTAAAATGTATTTACAAATGTATTTAAATACAATTGATGTATTTTGTATTTAGTATCTAAATACATTCGTAAAATGTATTTAGTATTTAGTATTTAAATACATTTCTCCCATGTATTTAGTATTTAGTATTTAAATACATTCAATGTATTTATTGCCCAGCTCTGAATATATACAGTATATATATACTAGCCGTTATGCCCAGCACTTGCTTGGGGTGAGCTGATTGTATTAAATTTTAATTTTTCAAATCTTTTCTTATTTTTTGTCGTATCTCCCAGAAATTGGGAGACCTGCGGCCCCCCAATTACTGGAGGTTCAATTATTTGGTCACTAAAACGATAGAAAAGAACGCAGCCATGAAAATCTTAAGCTTCACAAATTTTGACACAATGTGAAGCTCAAGATTTTCATGGCTGCGTTCTTTTCTATAGTTTTAGTGACCAATTTCTGTTCATTGTTAACCAACCTAACCTGACCAAATCCAAAATCATTCCCTCAACTTTTTTTTCTTCTAATATTATCCTATTTTTAAAAACCAACCAACCAACCAACCCAGTTCTTTTTAGAGACCCAAAAGTTCACGGGCAGACACCCACACAACTTGATTTTATAATATATATATACAGGGTGGTGCAAAAGTCTGGACCCATAGGCGGTTTATATGGAAAAAAAGTGTGGCCTGCAGGAAGTTTATTATGAAATGAAATTCAATTAACCATACACCAGTGACTAAATTATGTTAAATTTAACGTTCTAGTTCAGAATTTACAATAAGTGTAATGGTATTTCGTATAATCGAGGCATAAGGAAATTTGCGACTGAACGTGAGGTGGCTCCTTCTTTTGCGTACAAAAGCACAAGCTCTATTCTTTCTGCTATTGTTAACTTGTCTGCTATAGGGTAACAATCTGAAAAATATTTAGTAAAATTATAAACAAAAATTTAATTATAAAAACTATTATAAAAATCGAAAGATATTTTTTATATAGTAAATTGCCTATGGGTCCAGTCTTTTGCACCACCCTGTATATATATATATATATATATATATATATATATATATATATATATAGGGTGATTCAAAAGTCAGGTTACATAGGAAATACTGTATTATGTAATGATACAGGGGAATAGTCACATCACATGTTCGATATGGCCACCGTTAACGGCAATGCACTTGCGCAGCCAACTCGGAATATCACATCAATGCGCTCCTCCTTCGATAAACATCTCATAACTCATTTACCTGCAAAGAAACAGAAAAGCCCTATGTAACCTGACTTTTGAATCACACTGTATATATATATATATATATATATATATATATATATATATATATATATATATATATATATAAAAATTATTTCACGAAGGTAACACGTGAAAAATATTTATGATGAATAAAACCACGAAGGAAGGAAACACAAAATGGTGCTCAAGCGCTTTCGTCTAATGGACATCCTCAGTGTTCCTGAGGATGTCATTAGACGAAAGCGCTTGAGCACCATTTTGTGTTTCCTTTCCTTCGTGGTTTTATTCATCATATATATATATATATATATATATATATATATATATGATGCAAACCCACAAGGAAAAAGAAAAAGGATTCCAAGTCCTTTCGTGTATTCGGAGCTACACCTCGTCAGGGAATGAAGAGAGGAGGCAAGATGCCCATAAATATATACAACGTAGCAGAAACCAAAACAATTAGCACATACTTAACAAGAGTTCATGAGAGGCAGAAGGAATTTTAACAAGATATTGTCAATTTTATACATTCCCGCACTGTTATTGAAATTGTTTTTAAAATGGATAAATGCACATTCTAGAATATTTCTTTCAATTATATCTCTGTTTTCAACAAGCGCTTTAGAACTATCTCACTTGATGCTATGATTACATCTATACATATGGTTAAACAAAGCATTGGAGTTATTAGCTGTTCTACACGCATATTTATGCTGTTTTACCCTACTATCTAACGTTTTAGCCGTTTGGCCTATACTGAGTTACATTGTGTACATCCGATCGAATACACACAACCAACAACATTATCCGAGGTGTAGCTCTGAATACATTAGCCTGTATTAGCATGTATTAGCATCATTCATTCATTCATTTCACGTGTTTAGTTGTGAAATTCATCCCATATATATGTACAGTATATATATATATATATATATATATGGGATGGGATATATATATATATATATATACAGGGTGCTTATAAAGTCCCTATCTATTTCAGTGAAAACGTAGCGATAAGGGTAAAATTCAATAACAATATAATAGAAGGTATACATTTAATGAATACTTAAGCATATGATTCTACATGAGCACCATCAGTATCTCTACAGAGTTCGAATCTGTCAGCAGCATTGCGGAACACATTTTGGAGCATAACGGGTTATTTTTGTAACTGCTGTTACGATATGAGCACGTAAATGTCCCAGCTTCATTCAGATGGCATTTTAAACACTGTCTTCTTTCAATACATTTAATCAGATCATCAATAATGTAAACAAATACATACCCAAGGGCAACATTAGGAAATACAACCCAAATTACACTAGAGAAATAGCCCACCTCATAAGGCACGTAACAACCTCAAACATAACACACAAACACCACACACAGAAGCCATGAAACAGCAGATACACAGCTCAACACAGAAATAAACAACAACAAATTCAAAGAAAAATAAACAGAAACATTAGGAATTCATAACACTAAACCCTCCACACATACATCCAGGCTAAACAAGACTATAAACAGCATTACCCACTCTAACAGCGGCATTCACACCTCACACGCGGCTATCTGTCGCAGCCAAAATAATATCCCAACATATACACAACAAGCTAACATTCTAGTTAATCACTACGCAAAGATAAGTCACTTAAATAGAGACAACAACCGAAACACGCAGACAGACAAACAGCCAGACACAAGAACCTACAGACTCGACACGACCATTACACCCTTCAATACAGACCAGACCACCAGATCATCAAAAACATTAAGAATTCGAAGGCTACTGGACCAGACAACATATCTAACATACACTTTAAACACTTGGGCCCACAGGGAATACTAGCTCTCACAAATATCAGCACATATTCATACCAACACTGTATTATTCCTAACATATGGAAACAAGGTAAAATTATTACACTAGTCAAACCAAACAAAAATCCAACAGAACCAGCTTCCTATAGATCCATTACTTTACTATGCTTACCTTCCAAAGTAACAGAAAGACTAATCTTACAAATCACCACCCATACAACCATATCGCCTACTCAACATGGATTCAGACCTCACCACTCAACCACGACATTACTCACTAACCTCACACAGCATATCATGGATGGCATCAACTCCAGACGACTAGCTCAACGTACACTATTAGCAACAATAGACATTAGTAAAGCATTTGATGCTATCCCACGCTTCCCTCTCATAAACAAAATACTCAGCACAAACATGCACAATAACACCAAAATGTGGCTGAGCAACTATCTTTCAGGAAGATACTCACATGTCACATTTAATGGCAAGTCATCCAAAAACAAGCTTTTACCGAACGTGGTCCCTCAAGGCTCTGTTCTCTCACCAACACTCTTCAACTTATACATGTATGACATTCCAACACTCATAGATAACAAACTTACCTTATCATCATATGCAGATGACATCACTCTAACATCCACCCACAACAACATCGACACCGCTACAAATAACCTACAAACATACATAAACAGTATACAAGACTGGCTCACACACAATAGACTCAAAGTAGCGCCCACAAAATCAACCATCACCTTCCTTACAAGCAACACAAAAGAACACCAGATAACTCCACAGCTTACACTAAACAACCCCAACATTCCACACACTCACACAACCAAAGTACTTGGGGTCACATACAACACATCATTATCTTTTGCAAACCACATTCAGGACTTAAAAACAAATGTACGTCAGACTTAACACGCTTAGGGTACTAACATGCACAAACTTTGGACACCAGTAGGACAACATCACTCATATACAAACAATATATTCGCTCAGTTATGGATTATGCTAGCCCATGCTGGGCACCCATTATCAAATACACACATAAACACCTTACAGACAATACAAAACAACGCACTTCGTATCATTACAGGATGTACTCAAACAACACCAATAGAACACCTGCACACAGAAACAAAAGTACTGAAAGTTAGGGAACATTTAGACATGAGGAGAACACAATTCATGGCAGCAGCGACAACTAACCCACAACACTTTTGCCACTACGTGTACAATCATGCACCGACACCTCGCACCATTAAGGTAACACCAGAGAGACATTATAACCAAATACTCCATTCCATACAACGCCCCACAAACATCACACAGAACAGAAAACACATACACACACCACACACACCTACCTACCCACAAAGCACTGACACGACTCGGTCCGAATGCGGTCCTAGGTGAGAAGCCGCCACCTATTAACAGGTCAGAGATCAGCCTGAGCAGATCGGATCGAATTAACTTAGTACGATTCCGATGTGGACATCACCCCAACTTACAGACATATAAACACAGACCAGACAACTCCACAGACACCTGCCACCTGTTCCAGGACGCACCACAAACAATTGAACACATTATGACAGACTCTACCACTCTAGCACAACAGAGAACACAACACATCATCACTAGTGCGCTGAACCTCTGATCCACTCCGGAGAGGGCGATCGGCTACCTGCGTGCCACCGGCTTGCTCGATCAGGGTGGGCTGATCGGCTAAACAACAACAACAACAAGATAGGGCACCTTGTCATTACGCAAAAATTGTTCGGAAGTACCTAAATGAACGATTTCCAAATCGGTGGATCGGACGTGGAGGCAACAGGCCCTGGGCGGCTCGATCTCCTGACCTAACGCCCTTGGATTTCTTTGCATGGGGCTTTATCAAATCAAACGTCTATCAAACGAGAGTTACAGATCTGCAAGATTTACGTGCTCGTATCGTAATAGCAGTTACAAAAATAACCCCTGTCATGCTCCAAAATGTGTTCCGCAATGCTGCTGACAGATTCGAACCCTGTAGAGGTACTGATGATGCTCATGTAGAATCATATGCTTAAGTATTCATTAAATGTATGCCGGTACTTACGTATTATCGGGACTACCAAACTGTTTATTATGTATTTTTGCTCTCGTCATTTTTGTTTAAACTAACGAAAATATCACAACTTAACCTAACCAATCATCAAGGGCGTACAGTTGACCTAACCGGGAATTCAATTAACCTAACCGGGCATTCAGTTGACCTAACCGGGCATTTTCCATATAAATAAATAAATTTACCAATGATTTGAAAAAAAGGAAAGATTTTAGGTTAGGTTAGCTACGAAAAACAAAATAAAACGGAAAATGCCCGGTTAGGTCAACTGAATGTCCGGTTAGGTTAATTGAATGCCCGGTTAGGTCAACTGTACACCCTTGATGATTGGTTAGGTTAAGTTGTGATATTTTCGTTAGTTTAAACGAAAATGACGAAAGCAAAAATACATAATAAACAGTTTGGTAGTCCCAATAATGCGTAAGTACCTCTATGCCTTCTATTATATTGTTATTCAATTTTACCCTTTTTGCTAAGTTTTCACTGAAATAAATAGGTATTTTATGAACACCCTGTATATATGTATATATATATATATATATATATATATATATGTATATATATATATATATATATGTGTGTGTGTGTGTGTGTGTGTTTGTATATATATAATTATATATATATACATTACAACTGCAAAGAACACGCAGTACAATTAACGTAAAGAACGACGCTTGTATAGGAGAACATCCCGCGCAAGATGTGGAGGGAGAACGAACAAATGAAAAAATGAGGTAACCACCCGGGAATCGAACCCGAGATCTTCCGATTGCCGGTCAGATATGATAACCACTACACCATGGTCCTCACTCGATCAGAAGTCGTAATTCTCCTACATACGCGCAGAAACCAATGCCCCGAGGGGCACCTCCCGCATCCGCACCTATATATACATTACAAC
Source organism: Bathynomus jamesi (assembly GCA_023014485.1). Lineage (NCBI taxonomy): Eukaryota > Metazoa > Arthropoda > Malacostraca > Isopoda > Cirolanidae > Bathynomus > Bathynomus jamesi. The sequence goes on along the minus strand of JAJOZX010001675.1, from coordinate 469,350 downwards.
TGCAAAGAACACACAGTATAATTAACGTAAAGAACGACGCTTGTATAGGAGAACATTCCGCGCAAGATGTGGAGGAGAACGAACAAATGAAAAAAATGAGGTAACCACCCGGGAATCGAACCCGAGATCTTCCGATTGCCGGTCAAATATAACCACTACACCATGGTCCTCACTCGATCAGAAGTCGTAATTCTCCTACATACGCGCAGAAACCAATGCCCCGAGGGGCACCTCCCGCATGCCGCACCTATATATACATTACAACTGCAAAGAACACGCAGTATAATTAACGTAAAGAACGACGCTTGTATAGGAGAACATTCCGCGCAAGATGTGGAGGGAGAACGAACAAATGAAAAAATGAGGTAACCACCCGGGAATCGAACACGAGATCTTCCGATTGCCGGTCAGATATGATAACCACTACACCATGGTCCTCACTCGATCAGAAGTCGTAATTCTCCTACATTTGTTCGTTCTCCCTCCACATCTTGCGCGGAATGTTCTCCTATACAAGCGTCGTTCTTTACGTTAATTATACTGCGTTCTTTGCAGTTGTAATGTATATATAGGTGCGGCATGCGGGGAGGTGCCCTTCGGGGCATTGGTTTCTGCGCGTATGTAGGAGAATTACGACGAATTACGACTTCTGATTCGAGTGAGGACCATGGTGTAGTGGTTATCATATCTGACCGGCAATCGGAAGATCTCGGGTTCGATTCCCGGGTGGTACCTCATTTTTTCATTTGTTCGTTTTCCCTCCACATCTTGCGCGGAATGTTCTCCTATACAAGCGTCGTTCTTTACGATAATTATATATATATTATATATATATATATTATAATATGGGGCTTTTCCTTTCTATGGGCACCAACCAAACTAAATTTACGTTTGCATTATGAGAAACAAAAGTATATTTCAGTAAATTTCATTGTTTTAAGGTGAAGAAAATTATTTTTATACAGTACATTGGTTAGGTTAGGTTAGGTCCGGTTAGGATAGGTTAGGCTATGTTAAGCTAGGTTAGGTTAAGTTTGGGTTAGGTTAGGTATGACCAATAATATATTATTTTTGTAATATTCCAGTCTTCCATTCTGTTCCTTTAATGCTTTCAAAGTGTCACGAATGTATGTATATAGCCTAGGTCTTTGCGCCAACTAAGAATAAGATGGCCTATAGCCTACGTCCAATTTTCAACGCAAATTATCGTCAAATTTTTGAAGAAACGACAAATATTTTTTGGTTTTACAAGCAGAGCCTTCGGCTCACTTCCCTACGGGCACTGCTTGTGCTTCGCAAACTCGCCTACGGCGAGGAGCTACCCTTTTGGGGGGAGGTCGTTCTCCCTCTCCCCAAAACCCCCTCACCCCCCTCTATGCAACTTGGGGGCTAACCCCCTCCCCATTACCCACACCCATCCCCCATTAACCCCACCTCTCTCTCTCATTTACCCCCACCACCACCCTTCCCCCATTACCCCCAGGGGGAAAGGGGCTGGCACCTTGCAACAATTGATCAACATTGCAATTGCATATATGCACGCGAACATTTTGCGGTCATATTACTAGCTTGGAAGATTGTGTAATTATACAGTGCTCTTCAACCTGGGTATACCAATTCTATTTAGGAGTATATGGCAGAGATGGGGTATACAGGGGTATACGAAATTTTTGGGGGTATACATATACATGACGACTGGGCTGATAAAATTCTTGCCATGTGTAGACAACTTTTCAAATTTCCAAGCAAAATAAAGTAATAAATAAACAATAAAATCATCTTTCCTTGGGTCCCCCCTCCTAAAAAAAAAAAAAAAAAAAAAAATAGAAAACGAGCAAAAAACGGGATTCTCGTCTCCCCTTGCTTTGCCATCTATCTATATTATAATGGAGGTAAGTGCGATATATATATGTAACCAAAAAAAATTTATAAACTTTAAAATGCATTTTCGCTGCGATTCTTTTGTATAATGTTAAAGTAAATCCTATTGAACATTATATTGCTATAACTGTAGAAAAATGAAAATTTGAAGCTAAATTTTGAACAAGAAAATCAATAAGGAAAACTGTTGATTGGTCCTTGGAGGTCCTTGGATTTTTTTATGCCAAAGTATTGCAGATTTAGCGAAATCGGGGTGTAGCGCCGATCTTTTGCTGAAAGTCCTGACAGAAAGAAATGAAAAGGGAGTATTTGTTGACAATTATGTCTACAAGGAGATTCTTCAGTAATGAAATAAAGATAAGTTTATGATGAAGTGTTCTTTTTCATATTTTATAACAGGAAATAATACCTTGAGGTAAGAAATTTCATTTCCCAGATGAAGTAATTGGCCGAGGGCTCCAAGCCTTCCGCGGGAAATAGCAAAAATCGCCCGTAGGGCGGTATTTTTGCTAGTTCTTATAATAAGACTTGTTCAAATTTCGCTCTTCAAACTTATTCTTTTAGCAAGGTTTTCAAAAATATCACAAAAAATCCAACAACAGCCAGCACATTAATTATATATATATATATATATATAATTATATATATAATAGCTCTTACAAGCGGTAGCTCGCTATCGCTCGCGACCGTTGTACAACTTGGCCCTCCGGGCGGGTAGCACTGTGACATATACTGCTATATACGCCATTACCCCACCCCTCTCCCACATTACCCCCCACCCCACTCCCCATTACCCACACACACAAAAGTAAAAAAGCCATTACCCCCATTACCCTCCCCATTACCCCCCACCCCTCTCCCCACTACCCTCACTCACCCAACTACCCCACCCCTTTCCCACTACCCCCGGGCGAGTAGCACTGTGACATCTAATATACTATTGAGCTAAAATGTGTGTGTGTGTGTGTGTGTGTCCGCTTTCTTCGGAACCGTGAACAGCCTAAACGGCACATCGGAAAATTCTGCAACCATCACTAACTGATAGCCCATGAGCTGACGATGTGCTTTGTCAAGTTTCCCGGTCCTAGGTCACCGGTTACTGGGTCCGAAGGCCCCAGCACCGCGATAAAACTACAGAAAAGAACGCAGCCGTGAAAATCTTGAGCTTTACATTTATACTGTGATCTATATACTGCTACTCCCCCGGAGTGGGGGTGGGGGTAATGGCTTTTTTACTTGTGTGTGGGGGTAATGAGGGAGTGACGGTGGGAAGGTAATGGAGTAGAGGGGTGGGGGTAATGGCGTTTTTTAAAATTTTGTAGCTTAGCCACTTTTTCCTATGAGGGCCTCACATAATATAATACAAAAAATACATGAAAAAGTGAAAAAAAAAGTCTTTTTCTCTTTACATTTGTGATTGATTGGATAGCCCGAAAGGACTCACAATTTAATTGGGATATTAAGCTCCATTCTTTCATCGATTTGCAGTTACGATTCATTACAATTTTTGTAATTATATTATTTTATAAAGTATGACAAAAAATAAACGATAAAGTTAGACTCGAAGTTCACCATTTTCCCATATGTTAGAGGGGAAAAAGCATTCCATCATATTATAGTATTCAACAAACGCGATACTGTCTTCTTATTTGTGGATCATAAAAAATTGATGTATATTTAAACGACGGTGCTTCTAATTGTATCATCCAGTGATATGCCATATATATCAGAGAGATGCGATATGCCATACTTTTGTCGCTTAGCCACTTCTTCCTATGAGGGCTTCATATAATATAATTTTAAATCTACAACTAATAAAAAAAATGAAGTAGTGAAAAAAGAATCCGGAGGGCGATAGCGAGCTACCGCTTGTTTCTCCTATTCAAAATGTGCTCATTATTAAAAAAAAAGTTAAAATAAGTTAAAATAAGTGTATAACATATGTATACACACAGACCGTGCATGGAACAAGGAACTCTTCTGGCAAAATTAAATCCACTATAGTCCGAATAAGTAATGGTAAATGACAAACACTATAGTTTTTTCTTTTTCATGATATTAGCCCGACGTGGGCAACGGGTCACTCGCAAAGGTCCCTCACCAGCTATCTGGCAAGCAGATAGGATCCAGCTTTAGGACAGCCCACCTCGGGCTAATATGAAAAAGAAAAACTATCGTGTCTGTCATTTACCATTATTTATTCGGACTATAGGGATTTAATTTTCCCAGAAGAGTTCCTTGTTCCATGCACGGTCTGTGTGTAACAAAAGTTTCTCAGGGGACCATTCTGAGTTGTATCATATATATATATATATATATATATATATATATATATATATATATATATATATATATATATATATATATATATATATATATATATATATATACACAAACTCAGAATGGTTCCCTGAGAACATTATATGTTAAACACAGACCGTGCATGGCACAAGGAACTCTTCTGGGAAAATTAAATCCACTATAGTCCGAATAAGTAATGGTAAATGACAAATACCATAGTTTTTTTCCTTTTTCATGATTTTAGCCCGACGTGGGCAACGGGTCTCTCGCAAAGAGATCCCATAAATATAGCTTCCCTCACCAGCTATCTGCAAAGCAGACAGGATCCAGCTTTGGGACGTGGATCTAGGGTTTAAAGCAAACCTAGATCCCTACACTCAGAACCTCTATATAAGTAAAAGACTCGTTGCATTCACGTCGTGTTGAATAAATCAAAGAAAAAGGGGGTAACTATTGTATTTTTAGCCAAAAAAACCAAAACTTAAACCTCAACCGGGACATTGAGCGTCCACTTTTCAAGGCACGAAACACGTCCGTTTAGTATACACAAACTCAGAATGGTTCCCTGAGAACATTATATGTTAAACACAGACCGTGCATGGCACAAGGAACTCTTCTGGGAAAATTAAATCCACTATATATATATATATATATATATATTAGGCCGGGTCGAAAATGGGAAATTTTTTATTTCTTAAAAAGTACACTATGTGAGACAAAATATTAAAAGATCAAGCATGTGCTACCCTACTACCCCTATCACATGCCCCTCCTCCCTTTTATACCTTCATATTTGCATATGTTTAATGTTGTTATATGTTACATGATTAAGTTGTTTGTTTAATGCTTGATATTTTTATGTTTCAGATAAATAGAAATAATTTGCATTTGCTTTAATTATAATTTGAATTATCATAAATTATATATAATTTGATTTTACTTCCGAATATAAACTATAACTACTAGAAGCAAGTCCTCAAATGCAGCCTTTGGCTATCCTACGGAATTCCCTGCAGCCATGACTCCTTCAAAAGCAGATGATGTGAGACACTACCTTTTTGTGCGCCGTCGTGAAGAAGCTAAATCAAAAGGATCGGCAACGGCTAATGATTGTTATAGGGTTGTTGTAAAAGATATTGAAGACATTTGGATGAAATTTTCTTTTCCTACGATTAACACCAAAGGTATCTATCTTAAAGTCAGTCGACTAATAGAAGAAGCCTCAAAATTGAACAAGGTGCCGTTATATCGAAGAAATGAAAGTTTTGCCTTAAAAGTAGCTCAGTATGATGAAATGTTTGATATATCTTCTTGTGAATGCTTAACCACACCAACAAGCTTGACAGAAAGAAATTAGAAAGAGAAAGAAATCGCGTGGGTGAAACAAATACTTTTAGGTCTAAATCCGAAAATCTGAAAATGGAGTGCCTTGGATTTGATGGAAGGAAAGATAACACATTAACTAAAAGTGGAAAGATAAAAGAAGAACACTATGTTATTGTGAAAGAACCTGGAAGCATCTATGTAGACCATGTCACACTAGATAATGGAACTGCTCGCTGCATAGCAGAAGAGTTGATAACTATTATTATAGACTCGAACAGCACAGATACTATCAAAGCTTTACTGTGTGATGGTACTCCTGTAAATACAGGAAAAATTGGTGGAGCCATAAAACTGGTTGAAATTCATCTTAACAGACCAGTGCAGTGGTTGGTGTGCCTCTTGTATTTGAATGAGCTGCCTTTTATGCGCGTTTACAAAGCCATTGATGGTCAAACAACAGGTCCAAATACTTTTGTGGGTTCAATTGGGAATAAACTGAAAACAGATTTAACAAAATTGGAGGTAGTCAAATATTCTCGCGTAAAGGGAAACATTAAAGAAATTCCAGCAAATGTTGTGAAGGAGCTAAGCCGTGATCAAAGATATCTCTATGATATGTGTCTGGCAGTGCAAACTGGAGACACTTCTCAAGATCTGTCCACTCGATCCCAGGTACCCTTCACCATGCTCGCTGGCTAACTCTAGCCAACAGGGTCCTTTGATTATATATCTCAACGCCAAATCCCGATAAAAATATTCAAGATATAGTCAAGCTTATTATACAGTTCTACGCTCCAGGGTGGTTTTGGATAAAATCTCATCCTAATGCAACTGATGGTGCATATAACTTTTGGCATTTAATGTGCTTGCTTCGAAATTTAGATGAACAACATCGATCAATCATAGAAGCAGTATTAAAGAATAACGCCTACTTTGCCCACCCAGAAAATATACTCATATCAATGGTAACTGACAAGAGACTAGAAATTAGGGAGCAAGCTATTCAGAAAATCATCCTTTCAAGAACTGGATTTTCAAGTACCAGAAACTTTGAGTTGCCTCGAACCCTCAATTTCCAATCTACTGACTACACCGAGATGATCGATTGGCAAAAAGAGATCATTACTCCTCCACCCCTGCTAAACAATTTTAGCGACGATGAGCAACTACAGGCTCGATGTAAGCCACTGGAAATAGCTTCTTTTCCATGCTACAGTCAAAGTGTGGAAAGGGCAGTGAACCTAGTAACAAAGGCATGTCAGGAAAGAATAGGATATGACAACCGTCAAAAGTTTATCTTAAACTCATTAGAATCAAGGCGAAAACTGCTCAAGTTTGAATGGAAGGCCCAATGGAATGAGTAAGAAACATATGAAATAAAATTTCTTAATGATATTGAAAAATTTCTTTCCTTTTGATGTGATAAGGAACAATGAAAAAGTGAATTGAATTTTAGCACATTTATTATGCCTCTAATTTTTTCTTCTGAATATATTGTACTTAATTAATTTTCCTAATACTGTACATTATTAAATAAAATATTATACATTAATAATGATTTATATCATCAAAAAACCTGAATGTAGAGTAAGTCTCGTATAAATAGAATATTCTTCAATATAGGTCAAAAAGTGAAAAATTGTACCAGGGGTAGGAGGCTTTAAACAGCGAAAATAATTTGTGCGGGGTTCCTGTTCCATTCAAACCCCTCACAATATGTACCTTTCCAATATAAAATTTCGACCGGCTAATATATATATATATATATATATATATATATATATATATATATATATATATATATACACACACACTCGTATATACTGGGTGGACGAAAAAAACCTGGACACTTTTGTTTTTCCTACAAATTTCAAACTAGTGAAGCTAATACACCCAAATTAGTACAAGATGTAGCCAATAGTATGGTTATCATGTGCTGAAAAACTCAGTTAATTATCTTTGACCGTTTCTTAATTATAAAAAATTTAACGACGAAACAAACAGCGAGATTTTGTGAAGCTGACTACACTATTGGATGTGTCAGATGTTCGCTACAAAACAAGCAATTTGCACATGCGCACCTAAAACAATGAGAAGTGGCCACATGGCGAATTGGTAGGCTAGCAGTGTCACTTTCTTTAAGAAGTGTTGGCTGATGGAATGTTTTTTCTTATTTTTTTTCTTGTGGTGGTAATTAAAATTCTATCGTAATGGTTTTAAGTAAAGAAGACTTAGCTGTTATAAAGGCGTGTTTTGCCGAGAAGGGATGGAGTGCTAGAAAAATAATTAGGGAATTTCTGGGAAAAAATTGGAAAAGAAGTACAGTACAATACGTAATAAATAAAATTAGACAATCAGGGTCAACTGACAGAAAACGTGGCAGCGGTCGTCCGCGTACTGCTCGGACTCGAGAAAAGGAAAGGTACGTTGAAGAACATGCGTTGTCGCAGGAAAATAATCCTAGTATTCATCTTTCGCAGAGAAAAATGGTGAATAATTTAAATATATCGCGCGACAGTGTCCAAAACATAATGAAAAGTAAAGGAATCAGATCTTTTAAAAGATTGAGTGCCCCAGAATAACAAAATAAGCCATGGGAAAACGGTTAGAAAGGTGTAATTCTTTGTACAGGAAATTTAATTTAGCAGACATGAAACGCGTTTTTTCAAGATGAGTCCGACTTTACATTAACTGTATCAACAAATCGACAAAACAACCGAGTCAATGCATTAACTTCAAAATCGGAAATCCCGCCAGACCGCCTTTATCATCCAATTTCACGATTTTCCAAGAAATTAATGGTATCTTGTGGTGTTTCTTACAATGGAAAAACCAAATTATTCTTTACTGATCCACAGAAAACAAAAATGAACTCGTATAATTACAATGAACATCTCGGAGAACTTTTACCGGAATGCCAAGACTTGTACCCGAACGAAGATTTTATTTTTGTTCAAGACAATGCACCATCTCATTCAGCCAAGGCAACCCAAGAATTTTTGATGGCGAACATTCCTGAATTCATAAAAAGTGAAGAATGGCCACCAAATTCTCCTGACTTAAATCCTCTGGATTACTTCGTGTGGAATGAGCTGAAGTCATTGGTGTACCATGGTCGCAGGGAACCATTTCAAGCCTGGAAGCACTTAGACAAAGAATTGAGGTTGTTTGGCCTGGTGTCTCAAGACAAAATCAAGTCATCCATAGATCAGTGGAAAAGGAGAGTACTGGCCGTAATTCAAGAGAATGGGGGACCAATGAATGGGTTCGATAACGTAGATAGAGATGGCTTTTTCGAAATATCTCAATATAATAGGACAAGAAATAACGGGTGTAAGTTGACAAGTAGAAGATTCGAGACAGCAGTTGCCAAAAACTTTTTTACGCATAGAATAGTAAATAGCTGGAATAGTTTGCCGGTAGAAGTAATTGGTAGCACGTCTATAAACATGTTTAAAAATCGATTAGACGCATATGTTGATAGACTCGGTATAGTTTAAGGTAGTAAAATTAAGGCTTTGTGGTGATAGATCCCACAGCTCAACACAAGTGTTGTGGGATATAGGGAGGCAGCATCTTGGGTTAGGGGATACTCTCTGTCCTTACATACCCCATTTAAAGAGATTCCTCTGCCGAGCGGTGCCCCCATAGTACTGTGAGGTATTGAAAAACATGATCTTCACTTGCCCCACAAACACGTTGAAATGGGAGAGCCAAAATGGGTGCACACACATTTCTACATTACTGTACAGTCTTTACAGCCACACTTACACTTTTCCTCCTAAGTATATATATTGTAATGTATATGGTTGTAAATTTTGACTTGGTCCGCAATCGATATGGACCGTGACTTATTTTTCGTTGTCAAGATACTAGTATTGTCGGATATCGTAATGAAATTGACTGGATTCTTTGGATCTGATATATTTGCATGTCCGTTATAAATAGATATAGAGTGTAACAATTTAGGGTGTGTCGAATTTTTCAACTTTCAAATTCCAAATATGAGGGGTGCTAAAAGGTTGCAGCATGACTTAGGAATTCTAAAGATATTTTTGTTAATTTAATATAATTTAGTTTTGCTTGGTAAGAAGCTACATAAAAATAGTGACTTTTTTACTTTTTTGTGGAATTATATAATAATTATTATATTAATAATTATATATGCTGTATATATAATGCACTGCTGTTTTTGCTTATTTCACAGGTTGAAACATATTCATCAGTGTGCTGAAGATTACTTGTCCGTCAGTGCTACCATCCTAACCAGTGGGAATTGACCAACAATAGCTTCTAAAAGGAGGACAAGACTGGGGACATTCACACATATGAGCAACCTAATTGGAACTGGTAGAGAGTTGTTGCCCTCTGAACTCCCAACTCTGCGAGACATTCTGAAATATGGGCTACTGCTAGAAGAACAAAGTGGTGAGGATGTGAGAAACTACCCAGCAGCCAGTCTTGCAAAGGACATTTACCCTAAAGTGCTTGAAAAGTGGGAACGAGCAAACAGTTCTTTTGAAGCCCCCGTTGTAAATTCACGAGTCACAATCTTAAACAAGATCCAAGAGAGCTGGAGCAGGCCAAAAACATATCTCTTGGAGAGGAAAGCTACATATCAAAGAGGCTTTCATTGCAAAACTTGACAAGCTTTTGACATCCTCAGTTGCAAGTGTAAATTGTTCTCTGCTCTGAATTTGGCTGCCTTGCAGATGCTGGTTGCAAAAACGAAACTCACATTAACTGACATGCCCTCGGGAGATGAAGATCCCTGTGAAGGAACTTGCTTCATTAAAGGTCAGAGAGACAAGTCTGGTTCTATTGGACCACATCAGATTGGCTTGCCAGATCAACCTGAGCACAACAGACAAGTCAAAAAGCAGAAGCAGCAAGAAACGAAAGAGAAGGCTTGCTGAATATAAGCAGACAAGTGAGCAGGATGTTTCAATGCCATCAAATGAAATAATTTTCTCTGATGATGAAAATGAAGAACAAATAGCTGATGCTCAAGATGGAAAGGATGGAAGTTATGAAGTGACATTAGAAATACCAAGCACGTCTTCAACTTCCAATAAAAAGCCAGAGTACAACACATTAGAAATACCTAATGTTGCTATGCATAGCATCAGATATGGTGTTGGCCTGCGTGCCACAGCTGCCATCACCACTGCTGCCTTTATGGATGCTGGCTTGATCACTGAAGAAGACAAGAGACTTTAGTTGATCACAATAAAGTCAAGAGGGCCCAAGAAAAAGTTATGAGATCCCTGGATCAGGAATTTGATGATCTTTGTAAGAAGGGTGAAATTGACTGCATCTTCTTTGACGGCCGTCAAGATACAACTAAAGTTATGCTGAAAGCAGACAATTCAGATCGTCAGTTCCCCAGCATCATCAAAGAAGAGCATTATTCTGTGTGCAGTGAGCCAGGTGGAAGATATCTCTACCACTTCACTCCTGAGAAAGGCTCAACGAGAAAAAACCTGCTGAAGTTATTGCTGATAATCTTGTAGATTTCATGAAGAAGAAGGGCATTGATAAAAGCCTGCAGGCCATTGGAGGTGATTCTACAAATGTTAACACTGGCTGGGAGGGTGGTTCCATGCATTGGGTAGAGGTCAAGCTTTGCCGTAAGCTGATCTGGTTGGTTTGTGCCCTCCACACTAACGAGTCACCCCTGCAACACTTGATCACAGCACTGGATGGGAAGACCTTGTCTAACAACAAGTGGACAGGTAACATTGGCAAGATGCTAGACACTGCAATTGAACTTGAAATTGATCCTTCATTCACCAAACTCTCAATTGGAGAGCCTCTTACTTCACTGAGTGACAATGTCGTAAAGGATCTCTCTACTGATCAAGCGTACGGGTATAGGATCACACAGGCCATAAGGACAGGAGAACTTCCCACAGATCTGGCCCTTCTTGAAATTGGTTCAGTGAGCCATTCAAGGTGGTTGACAACAGCAAACAGGCTTTGTCGCATATGGGTTTCAAAACATGGCCTTAAAGGCAAAACCCTCAACAACTTAAGACTGATAGTGGAATACATTGTTGGTGTGTACTACCCCGGTTGGTTCAACATCAAAGTAAAACACTCTTGGGTGGAAGGCCCACGCCACATCTTGTTTCAGCTGCGGCTAGTTAGGCTGCAAAAGAAGGCTGTAGTGGATGCTGTTTTGCCAACCATCAAGCGCTCAGCATGGTATGCATTCAGCGAAATGATAATCCAGACACTCTTGTGCTCAGATGACAGTGAGGAGAGGAGAGCTGGTGTCCAAAAGATTGTTGACATGAGGGGTGGAGATGATGACACACTTGGAGATCTTTCTGTACGTCCCAGGAAGACACCTTCCATCAACCCCAGTGCTTCTTCCGTGTTGGAGCTGACAGACTGGTCTGACGGGGTATTTGAACCTCCTTTGACATGTAAACTGACTACAGCGGAAGTAAAGAAGTTCTTTGACAAGCCTATGCAAGTTCCACAGTGGCCCTGTCATGCTCAGTCAATAGAGAGGTGTGTGAAACAAGTCACAGAGGCAGCAGGCAGGGTGTATACACATGAGAAACGTGAGGGCTATATCAGAGGCCAAGAAGCAAGTCGGCGGCTGATGTCCAAGAACGAATCAAAGCAAGACTTGATGAAACTTGTTGTTTAAATATTTTTTTTTACTGGTCATTACTTTCTAATGTTGTTTTATGATTACAAGGATATGTTTTATGATTACTAGGATATGTTTTATGCAGAGAAACTAAAATTTGTATAGCATTACCTGACATTTTGAGAAGCTAAAATTAATAAATGTTGTTTTCCGAGAGCAATTTATGTGCTTTTTAATCAAACGTAGATTTACCAAGCTAAGTGTTGAGCAATCACAAAAATAATAGCAGATTTGAATTCTTCACATCCAAAAACATATTTTTAAAACCCCTCAGTGAAGGAATTGGCAAAAATTAATTTTCACCTCCCAAATTGACACACCCTAGACTGTAACATATCTGTGGATAGTAGTCTATTATGACTTGATCCTCTGGATCCAGAGATTCTATCTTTAGTTTCAAATCGATAATTAATTAGTTTTAAATTGATAATTATTTAGTTTTGTAAAAATTGGTCGTTGCCAATGTACAGGCAGTTTTTACATAAATTTCTTATGTTCTTGTGGTTCGGAACCCATGTAAAATTGTAGGTCCCCTCCGCCACCACGGAGGACATACACAATACACAATTACGAACACAGTTAGGTAGACCAGCCATGAGTGGATCCTTGGGTCTTTGTTGGTCTGAAACATTATAACAATACAACATCGATATCAATAGAGTAAGTTTTATATGAGGGCCATTGAAATTTTTAGCCATGATAACTATACTATTGGCTACATCTTATACTAATTTGGGTGTATTAACTTGACTAGTTTGAAATTTGTAGGAAAACAAAAGTGTCCAGGTTATTTTCGTCCACCCGGTATATATATATATATGTTACGGTTTTTTTGCAAAATCGGTCTTTTTGCAAATTCTCCGGTCAGTTTGCAAAGAAACCAAAACAATAGTAATTTTACAAAATGACCTTAAATGTTTGATCATTTTGCAAAAACACAAAAATCGGTCAATTGCAAAAAACACAAAAATCGGCACTTCGCAAAATCACCAATAATCTTGTCGGTGTATTTGCAAAATCTCTTGTTCTAATACTGTAGAACCTTCTTGCTCCTAACCTACCAACAGTTCATTGTGGTTAGGTTAGGTTAGGAGCTAGAAGGTTTTACAGTATTAGAACAAGATATTTTGCAATACACCGACAAGATTGTTGGTGATTTTGCGAAGTGGCCGATTTTTTGTGTTTTTTTGCAAATTGACCGATTTTGTGTTTTTGCAAAATGTTCAAACATTTAAGGTCATTTTGTAAAATTACTATTGTTTTGGTTTCTTTGCAAACTGACCGGAGAATTTGCAAAAAGATCGATTTCGCAAAAAAAACCGTAACATATATATATATATATATAATATATATATATAATAATATATGAGATAGGATTCCTCCTAAGGAGACGTCGTTTAATATTCAAGATGAAGGTAAAAGACGTAGAATACTGAAACATGTTTAATATAAGTCTATCGACAACGTTTCGGGTTACTCACCCATCATCAGGCTTTTATCAAAAAGAATAAACTAAAATTAATAAATAACACAAACATAAGCAAATGAAAATTGGTAAAACGTAAGGTAGCCAAAAATTAAAAGTTTTAAAAGAAAAAGGTATACCCTAAGAAGTGATTCTGGCTGTTTCCCCCTCTATATTAATTAGCTTACAACCAACCATGTTTTCCTTCTGTACTGTTTTCTTGTCCTGTATAGTTCCTTTAGGTCATGTGTCTGATACAGGTACGTTTTTGTGTTTTTACTTGCTTTTATTTTTATATTAATTTTTTCTTTTACTTATTTTTTATATTTTTATGATGGTGTTAGTTTAGGTCTTATCATTTATATCTAATTTTACTGTGACTTTATATTTTTAATTGCATTTTCTCACCCCTTTATTTTGTTCTTAGGTTATACTTTTCTTTTTAAAACTTTTAATTTTTGGCTACCTTACGTTTATACCATTTTCATTTGCTTATGTTTGTGTTATTTATTAATTTTAGTTTATTCTTTTTGATAAAAGCCTGATGAAGGGTGAGTAACCCGAAACGTTGTCGATTGGACTTAAATTAAACAGGCTTTCAGTATTCTACGTCTTTACCTTAATCATATATATCAATAATTCTCTTAGTTTTGTATTTTAATTTTGTGTAAATATCAAACTCGATTGAATTTAAGATTGTAGTTGACTATAATTTTACTCTTACTGTTATCGACGGTGGCTGTGGGGGAATGTGGCTAGATGCGGTGGCTGCTTTATCAGTATCCTCTGCGGTGAAGTACTTTTAATTTATTTGCTCTATAGTTTATACAATTTAATACACTTTAGCAAATTTCTTAAATACCAAACTAAATAAATCTGTATAATCTCCACAAAAAATAATCCTGATACAAAATGAAAATTTCCAAAAATTAAAACCAAACCCCTCCTCTATTCAACACTTCAAAGCCCGTGGTTGGGGATGCCAATGTTATCGTGGGTATGTGGCGGAGCGTGGGTTGTATGGACTATATATAGGGTTATCTGCGTGGGGATGGAAGAGTATGTAAAGGAGAGCGTGTGTGAAAGGAAAAGCAAAAGTGAGAGAAAGATGAGTAAGATGCGTGGAAGAGGCGTGCGAAAAGGAGAAAATGGGCGTAACCTATTCGTGGGTCCTTCCACGCTTCCTTAGGAATGAGAGATTCTAAGTCCTCGCGGGGAATTGTCACCGCACGACATTACGTGAGCGAAATGCGCACGAGTTCTTTACTTCGGGTAAGGTTGACTGGAGGCGGGTTTAGGTTATCAATAAACCAACTTGAAAACCTTATTATTGAAAGTACACCGAGTTCGGTTTGGGTATCGGGTACAGCAAACACGAATTATTTATTTTAAAGTTTTAGATTAAGTTAGAAATTATTATTTTTAACATAAAACACTAATAACAACCGGGTCAAAACCCTGAATTAACAAACTTTAGCCTACGCTGAATCAATTTAAAGAAAACAAGAATAAATTAGTTATTTAACCCTAACACCAAATTCGTAATAACAGGAATAATGTTACAAAATATAATAAGGAATACAATTAACATTTTTTCAAAAGTACAAAAATCTTAACGTGGCCGCTCAAGGCTACTAGATAAGGTAACACGAAATGTACAGTACTAGTTCGTCATACAATTTATACACGAATCTCATTCAACTTGTCAAAACTTTCATTAATTTATATTCACTCACTCATGAATTCAATCTAGAACCTGTTAACTTTAACAAATACTATATATCACTTTTAAACATTGAAGTAAATGCAAAATATGTAAAACAATTTAACTTAATTACAGTGAACAACAAATTTTTACTTTTATTCTGTCTCAGCAACGAACAAAGCTAGTCTATATGAAGTTGACGCTGCTGCTCATTCCGAAAATGTTATTCATTTTGACGTATCACGCATAGTTTCCATGAAATCTTAAAAAATATTATACAATTATTGTATATGCACGTTTATAGGATGGTACTACATGAAACACTATTGCATGACAAGGCCTACACTATTGCGTCAATCCAAGTGATAATCACTTGCAATGCAGTGTTGCCAAATGAAAAATGTGGTCAGAGTTGCGACATAATAAAATAAATGAACAGGCTTTACTACAAAAATTTAATATTTTTTCCAAAACAAAATAATGGACATTTCTCAAAAACTATACGTGATAGGGAAATAATAAGACCATTTTTGTAATCAGAGTTAAAAAACTATATAAAATAATGACAAAGCTTTTCCTGAGACAAAATCATTGTTGAACAGTGGTATTCGACCACAAATCACAATATTCATTAGTTTACAATTCGAACAAACTTTTTAACACTTTCAAATACAGACGTAAAAAGGACACATTCTTCTCTGGTCACAACCAATAATACAATATCGAATACCCATACATTCGCCATACATACCTCGCGCTCTCACTCGCACAAAACCAAAAACAATCGCATATTCAACACATACTCGCTTGACTCAAGCTTGTTCCGCAACATTACTGATTTAAAATTGGAAGTTTTTCAATTAAGTTAATCATGTACCTGTCTGACTAGTCTTTCACCCGTTTTATTTTATTTTACTTATTGTTTTTACCCACTGATGATGGGAGTCTGACTTCCGAAACTTCTAATATTAAATCCTCGTACTGTTGACGGGAGCGTTGATCATCCTTTTTAGCCTTAAATGTTGGTTCCCTAACAGTACCCCATTATCTAAGATATATATATGGGTGGGCGGAAAGTAGCTCCCTATTTTGGATTGGTAAAAAAATACGTATATTATCCATTTATTTCAGAAGAAATAATATGAAAAGGTAGGCATACATGGTAGGTTTTCTCTAAAATTCAATGTGGGCTCCAACTCTTTCCACCAGCTTCTGGAGCCGCCCAGGAATGGCGTCCACTGACTTTAGCAGGAACTCCGGCGGGATGGAGGACATGACTTCCTGAATTCGGTCCTCCAGTTCTTCCAATGTCCTCGGTTTGGTGCGGTAGACTTCTTCCTTTACCCACCCCCAAAGAAAGAAGTCGCACGGTGTCAAGTCGGGGCTCCTGGCTGGCCATTGATGTGGACCACGACGACCCATCCAACGCCCAGGGAAGTGGGCATCCAGCCACTCACGGACAACAAGAGCGAAGTGCGGAGGGGCGCCATCTTGCATAAATATCAGATCGTCGATGTTCTCCCATGTGCTGACAACCGGCCAGACCTCGTTTCGCAACATAGCAAGGTACCGCTCAGCATTCATGGTGTTGCGCAGAAGGAACGGGCCACAACCTGATCTGAGGTCATACCACACCACACGTTACACTGAACCGATTCTGCCGTTTTTCAGCGGTAACCATGGGATCCTCTCCTGCCCAGTAGTGGCAATTGTGGCGGTTGACAAAGCCTCCGACGTGGAACACCGCCTCGTCGCTCCAGAGGATGTTGCGGAAGAGATGGGGCCAGTCTTCATGCCAAGCCAGCATGATTTCCCCGAACTCCATGCGAATGTCGCAGTCCTCGTCCGAGAGAGATTGGCAGTAATGCGACTTCCACGCACGCCAGTTCAGCTCCTTCTTCAGCACAGTTCGCACTGAGTAGCGGGAGAGTCCACTTTCCCGAGCTGCCTGGCGAGTTTGACTTTCGTGGACTCCGTGCGAACATTTCCTGAACTGCCTGCACCGTCTCCTGGGCCCCGGATGTCGAAGGGCGACCACATCTTCGAACATCTGCCACAGACCCCGTGGTCATGAGCTTCGAGTGGCAGTTCTTGATTGTTTTCGGGTCCACTTGGGCACGTGGTCCGTGAATGGCCCGCCACCATCTTTGAACTCGAACGACAGATTGCCAAACTTCGTACCGTGCCGCCAACTGGGCACGCCTCCTGCAGTGTTAAACGCTCAGCCATGTTACCCTTCAATCTGAAATGAAAAAAAAAAATGAACGTTACAATTGTACCACTTTAGAGAACACAAAGAGAACACTTTAGAGAAAAAAATATTACCGTTACAATTGTACCACTTTAGAGAACACACCATAACAATATAACAATACAATCACAATTTATACATAATTTATATGTAATTTAAATTAGGGAGCTACTTTCCGCCCACCCTGTATATATATATATATATATATATATATATATATATATGTTATAATGTTTCAGACCAACAAAGACCCTAGGATCCACTCATGGCTGATCTACCTAAATGTGTTCGTAATTGTGTATTGTGCATGTCCTCCGTGGTGGCGGAGGGGACCTAAAATTTTATTATATATATTATATATATATATAAAACCAGTAGACCAAGAGTTATTTTTATTTTTATCAGTTTTCACTAATGATCGTTGCATGTACTAAACTGTTCTCAATTTTTACAACTATAAATGAAATAAATATGAAAAGAACGTGTGTGTACCTACTTTAAAGTTTGTAAAGTTACTGTACTTTAAAAAATAGCAAATTATTAGAAATTTTGTTAAATTCATTTAAAAATATTTAAAATATCGTCTAACTCTTTGGCCTTCTTTTGGCTCACTGGTTTCGCGCAAACAATTAAAAGCTTTTAATACAAGTTACATAAAGATTTCGAATGAAGAGGAACCAAATCGAGTCAAGATAATTATAATCACCTAAAAAGACTAACGCATTCTCGCGTAAATAATCACGTTTCAACTGTTTGTAAATTACCTTTTGAGTATTTACAAAAGAAATTAAATTCCTAATATACTTACTACTGCTCGAATCGAAAGAAGGTTCTTGTGACCAGTATCCTGATGATATTTGGTTCATAAAACAAACGCACAAAAGACACCGGATAAACATTGTTTTTAATAGTTATTATCTGTTTGGAACCTAATTAAGAATAGAGAGAAAATTACTCGGTTATGAAAACCAAATAGATGGTTTTCTATTTGCCAACCAACTCAGATGTTTAATGCAACCATGGTTGGATTAAACATTCTGATTCGCTGGCAAACAGTTATCCGAGTATTTGGTTGTCACAAACAAGATTTTGCTCTGTATAACTTTTAAAAAATAAATATTTTAATAGTGTTCAAGTTATGAAAAGAATTAAGTCCTAATTTATATTACTGACAATATTTTAAATGTTCACCAAAATGTTTATTCACTAATACTTGGATGTTTATTCACTAATACTTGGATGTTTACTCACTATTACTTAAATGTTCACTCACTGTTCACTAATATTCACTAATACTTTTTTTGTTCAGAACTAAACCAAAATTCTGTAAGTGAATTACGGTTGAGTTTGGGTCACGCAGTCTTTTCTTACGTCCACTGGTCGCAATATGCCAAAAACAACTACTTCGCAAGTCTTTCAGCGAAATCTTACCGTTTCTCATTTCCTTTCAAAAGAAATATTTTAAATAAGAGTGGAAAATCCCACTACGCAATATATATACACAGTGTAATATATATATACAGTGTATATATATATATATATATATGTGTGTATATATGAAAAGAAGGATCAACACAACGGCAAACATTTTCATTTATTTGTACATCAGACGTTTCGACAAATCTTTTGTCATCATCAGTGAGTTAAGTCTTAAAACCTTAAAACAAAATTGAAAGTGAAAGTTACATCAATACAATATTAAGACCATTAAAATTAAAACCTTAAAGCAAAATGAAAATTGCATCAATACAAAATTAAACATTTAAATTTCATCACTATAAAACTAAAATTAAATTACCTCAATAGGTAAATACACAATGTTTACATCCACCTCCATACTTGGCAAAGTCTAAGAGACCACTAGGTGGTCAGGGGATTAGAAAGGGTATATCTGTGAAACACGGTTGGTTGTCAAAAGAGTCGTA
Source organism: Bathynomus jamesi (assembly GCA_023014485.1). Lineage (NCBI taxonomy): Eukaryota > Metazoa > Arthropoda > Malacostraca > Isopoda > Cirolanidae > Bathynomus > Bathynomus jamesi. The sequence continues at coordinate 449,832 of JAJOZX010001675.1, read as the reverse complement.
ATTTGTAGGATGAGCTATTATTATTAAGGGAGGGTTTGTTTCTATAGATGTACAAAGATTCTAAAATTCGGAGTTCTGTAAGGTTATTGGATCTAGTTAAAATTTCAAACTGAGTTTTGTGAAGGGGATGGTCGTTTTCATTACTGTGGTTTCTAATTGCGGATTGTGGAGGGCTACTGAGGGGACGGTTGGTACGGACTGACAAGCCCAAATGTTGAGAAAGGCGCACCTCCAGTTGGAGTTGAGTGCTGCCAATATACGCAGCCTTACAGCTGTCGCACGTGTATTTGTAAACAACATTGGGGCATACAGTTTTGGGGAATTCATCTTTGAACTTTAAAAAATTTGATAATTTAAGTGGGTTGACGAAGGCGAATCTAAAATTTATTTGGGGATAACTAGACTTGAGTAGTTTGGACAATTCACCTCGAATACGCAATGATAAATAACCATAAAAAGGTAATTTAATATATCTGGTTTCTTTTTGTACTGTAGTTACGGGGAGTTTAGTATCAAAAGTGTTATTTAAAATTTCTTTAATTGGTTATCGAATAGATGAGAAGGGTAGTAAGCTGTAAGGCTGTAGGCAGCACTCAACTCCAACTGGAGGTGCGCCTTTCTCAACATTTGGGCTTGTCAGTCCGTACCAACCGTCCCCTCAGTAGCCCCCACAATCCGCAATTAGAAACCACAGTAATGAAAACGACCATCCCCTTCACAAAACTCAGTTTGAAATTTTAACTAGATCCAATCCTTACAGAACTCCGAATTTAGAACTTTGTACATCTATAGAAACAAACCCTCCCTTAATATAATAGCTCATCCTACAAATTACGACTCTTTTGACAACCAACCGTGTTTCACAGATATACCCTTTCTAATCCCCTGACCACCTAGTGGTCTCTTAGACTTTGCCAAGTATGGAGGTGGATGTAAACATTGTGTATTTACCTATTGAGGTAATTTAATTTTAGTTTTTATAGTGATGAAATTTAAATGTTTTAATTTTGTATTGATGCAATTTTCATTTTGCTTTAAGGTTTTAATTTTAATGGTCTTAATATTGTATTGATGTAACTTTCACTTTTCAATTTTGTTTTAAGGTTTTAAGACTTAACTCACTGATGATGACAAAAGATTTGTCGAAACGTCTGATGTACAAATAAATGAAAATGTTTGCCGTTGTGTTGATCCTTCTTTTCATCTGTAAGCTCCGGTTCCCTAAGGAGAAGTCAATAGCTGTGTGTATATATATATATATATATGTATGTATATGTATATATAGAAGCGATATATATAAATAGAAGCTATAGAAGCGATAAAGGCTAACTCAAAGTACTTCTATAATTTTGCAAAAAGAAAGTCGAAAAACCAAGCGACTATCGGACCTTTAAAAAATGAGAACAGTGATTTATCTGATGATCTAACAGAAGTACCTGAAATATTAAGAGCTCAGTATGAATCATTTTTCAGTATCCCAAAAACTGACAAATTGATATGCGATAGAAACGCGTTCTTTGAAGAAGAACCACAAGGGGAAAGTATAACGGATTTCGACTTTACGACGGATGATATTACGCGAGCCATAGGGAAACTGAAAACACACTCAGCGGCAGGACCGGATAAATGGAATGCCACACTGATCAAAAACTGCGAGAATGCAATCGCTGAGCCCCTATACTGGATATGGAGACTATCATTAGCACGGAGAAATACCGGGCATCCTGAAGAACGCGAACATAGTCCCAATATATAAAGGAGGGATCGATCCGAGGCCAAAACTATAGGCCAGTATCGCTTACATCTCCTCACTAAATATTTGAAAGAATATTTAGACAGAAAATCTGACTTTTTGGAAACTCAGAAAATTCAATGATAACCAACACGAGTTTCGTCGTCAGGATCATGCCTATCACAACTATGGACCACTACAACAACATTATTGATTCACTTGAAAGTAATGAAAACTATGATGTACTATACACAGACTTTGCTAAAGCGTTCGACAAGTGTAACCACGGAATCATAATACATAAACTGAAATATATGGGAATAATAGGAAAAGTAGGGGAATGGATATCTAATTTCCTTAGTGAGCGGAGGCAAGTCGTTACGGTACAAGGAGTATCTTCATCAGAATCAGAGGTCCTCAGCTCAGGACCACAAGGAACAGTATTAGCTCAACTACTCTTCATAATCATGCTAACTGACATACTGTAGATGAGGACGTTACCAGATACAGCACAGTAACATCCTTTGCGGATGACAAAAGATCAGTAGAAAAATAAGAAACCCAAGGACATAGGATCTCTACAAACCGACATAAACAAAATCTACAAGTGGACGGAAGACAACATATGAAGTTTAACACCGAGAATTTCAGCTATTATGTACGGAAAAAAGACCTAAAATCCATGGAATATTATACCCCAAATGGACAGGAAATCCAGAGAAATTCCAGAGCAAAAGATTTAGGGGTTGTAATGACAGATGATGCGAAATTTGAAACACAAAATAAGATAGCAGTAAACAGAGCAAAGAGAATAACGGGTCAGATATTGAGAACCTTTAAACGAAGGGATAGGAATGGAATGATTCCTCTACTGAAACCCTGATAATACCCTAATTGAATACTGCTCGGTCCTAACATCCCCATATAAAAAAGAAGACATTAGACAGCTGGAGGGGATCCAAAGAAGCTTCACAGCCAAGATCAATGGTGCAAAGAACTAAATTACTGGGAAAGGTTACGAGAACTAGACCTATATTCACTGGAAAGGAGGAGAGAGAGATACACCATTATTTACACTTGGAAAATAATGGAGAAACTAGTCCCTAATCTTACTCTGAATCCCATAACTCCCCAAACAACGGTGGAAAGTAGAAGCGGTAGACTGTGTCGTATCCCCAAATTGAAGGCGAGACAGAGAACATCCTTAACCCTGAAAGAAAATAGTTTTGTAGTGAGAGGACCAAAACTGTTTAATCAGTTTCCCAAAGACTTAAGAAACACGAAGGAGTTGCAGTGGAAATCTTCAAAAAGACTAGACGCATGGCTCAGACAATCCCGATGAGCCGGCGTACCTGGCTATGTGAGGTGGAGAGCGCAAGAATCCAACTCACTACTTCACCAGACCAACTCGAGAGGAGGGGGTGACAAGCTTGACCTTCGCGAAATGAGAAATCATCGCGCGGAACCTTTGTAAGGTTATGTATGTATATATACCCTGTAAGGGGGTTCTAAGCTCGTGCTCTTTGTGCTCGTTTGTACGTGCTTGTTCCTGGAGGTTTCACGTGCGCCCTCCCGGCCCTAGCACCCAAGGATGATGGGGCTCGACCCTGCAGTCCTTTTCATCCTTGGTCTTTTTCCACTTCGACTGTCCCCTCCACCCTTTCTTTTTCCTCTGTCTTTCCTCACTTTTTCTTTGTTTTTCAGTCGAGATATGCCCTTCTAAATAGAGGCGAATCGGTTCTTCCCGAACTTAAAAAAAAATTGTGTATATATATATATGAAAATTATTTCACGAAGGTAACGCGTATAAAACAGCATCAAAGACTGTAAATTCACTTTCAATAACGAGTATTATCAACAAGTTTTTGGGATGGCCATGGGCAACCCCTTATCGCCCCTCCTCTCCAATATTTATATGGAGTTTTTCGAAATTACCTATATTCCGAGAATCCTGGGGGTTGGCATCCCTTGGTTGCGGTACGTCGACGATATTTTGTGTATCTGGCCCATGAATCGTGACCTGGATAGCTTCCTCCTTCAGTTAAATGATCAAGTCCCCTCCATTAAGTTTACTTTAGAAGTTGAGCAAGACAATTCAATCCCATTTTTGGATGTGCGTGTACATAGGGAAAGCCCAGGTTTTAAGTTTAGTATCTATCGGAAAACGACAAACAATTTGTCCTACGTACACTTTTACTCGGACATGATACCCCACTAAGAAGGCCATATTTTCATCAATGTTTCTCCGCGCCCTTAGGATCGCCAGTCCGGAATACATCGATGCCGAATTGGAAAAATCAACGGTATTGGAAGTGATTTGTGTTATCCATCTGCGTTTATGGAGTCTTGTCTCAACAAGGCAAAACGAACTTTCTATCGTGTCAATATTAACACTCGTACTTTGTCAAAAAATATTTTAGTACTTCCATTTTTCCCGGGCTTTTAGGCATTGCTAATGTACTTAAACTTTTGGATATTAATGTAGTATTTTCATATAACAATATTGTGAAAAATATCATAGTAAAAATAGCCCTACCAATAATTCAGGCATTATCTATAAAATTGGTTGTAAACAATGTGATTCCTTTTACATAGGTCAGACGGGAAAGGATTTGCACACACGTATAAACAGCATCAATATTCCGTTAGAACAGGACAGTTGTCCAGTGCCCTTTTTGTCCATTTGTCAGAGTTAGCCCACTGTATTGATTGGAATAATGCTTCAGTTTTATTCCATTCAAGCAACATTGTTAATAGAAATATTCTTGAGTCTGCCATTATCCAACTTTCAAATAACTTCAACATAAGCAAAGGTCTTTTTCAACTCGATCCTGTTATGTTGAATTCCTTTAAGACAGATTTAGATAAGAAGTGTAAAACATTAAATCTTTGGTAAACTTGTCTTCTACTTTATTAACTTTTAATTTGCATTTTATTTTTTTATATATATCAAAACCTGACCATAGGCAGCAGTGTGTTAAAACCCGGACAGAGTTCCAGTATAAATTTGTATTTTTTATAATCCATTTGATCTTGTGCTAAAAATCGATTAACTTTTAATTTGCATTTTATTTTTTTATATATCGAAACCTGACCATAGGCAGCATTGTGTTAAAACCCGGCAGAGTTCCAGTATAATTTTGTATTTTTATAATCCCTTTGATCTTGTGCTAAAAATCGATATTTTTCCTTACAAATCTGTACGCCTCACTGGTAATCCTTTAAGGTTTTAATTTTTAATTTTTTTATTATTTTTACTTCTCTGTTTATTGTATATATATGTATGTATTATTTGTATATATAGATATGTATGTATATATATATGTATATATGTGTGTGTGTGTATGTATGTTATTTATTTTTTCTTTTTTTTTTCTTTCTGTAACCTATATATAGGCTTAACCTTTTTATGTACTTCAGTGTTCCTGAGGATGTCATTAGACGAAAGCGCTTGAGCACCATTTTGTGTTTCCTTTCCTTCGTGGTTTTATTCATCATATATATATATTGCACAATGCCTATACCAGACCTAACATCAACTAGGCCTAAAGGTAGGTCCACCACCTTCATGTGGAGAGACCAACGCACAAATTGCTACCGGGTACGGGGCTACCAAGTGTATATACACTTCTGTGTGTGTGTGTGTGTGTGTATATATATATATTATATATATATATATATATATATATATATATATATATATATTATATATATATATATCTATATATATATATATATATATATATATATATATAGGGCGTCCCAAAAAAATGTATACACACTTTAACAGCTGATAGCTCAATTGATGTTTCTTTCTTTCCAAGTTAAACCCATTAGAATTAATAATGGCAGTCAGACTAAGCTTTGAACAAAGGAAATTCATTCTAAAATGCTACTGGAAGTGTGAAAACGCAGTTGAAGTGCAAAGACAGTTTAGGAGGGAGCTTCAAACAGATCCACCAACGCGACTTACTATCACTCGAATTAGAGATAAGTTTGAAGCCGATGGAACTGTTCAGAATGTCCACAAGAAGCGTTCCGGAAGACCACGGACATCGACAAGCCCCACAAAGCAAGAAAGAGTACTGGAAACGTATCACCAAAGTCCAAGAAAATCTGTGCGGCAAGCGAGTCGTGAGGTAGGAATTTCAGAATCGTCTGTCCAACGCATTTTGAAGCGCTGTCAATGGAAAAGTTACATTCCAAGATTAGTCCATGCTATTAATGAAGATGATGATCCGGACCGAAGAGTGGAGTATTGCGAGTGGTACTTGGCACGATGTGGATGTGGATTGGACGAAGGGGTTTCGTAGAATACCCTCCGCGTTCACCAGACCTCACACCACTAGACTTTTTTTTATGGGGATACTTAAAAGACAAAGTCTACGCTATAAAACCTGCAACAGTCGCTGAATTGAGAGCAGCCATTGAACGAGAATGCACACAAATACCAAACGAAATGTTTCGTGATGTTTGCGATTCCATTGCTTCGCGTTATCAGCAGTGCCTGGACCAGAACGGACGTCAGTTTGAAAACAGGCGTTGACAAAACAATTAAATAATGTCTGTAGATTCTATTACATTTTGAAAATGAAATGTATTTTAATAAACACTGCCTTTATAATTATTTAAAGTGTGTATACATTTTTTTGGGACGCCCTGTATATATATATATATATATACACACGTCCCAAAAGTCCTGCCCCCATAATATTCGTGACAGGGCAGATCTTTCGGTTTGAAGCACTGTGAAAAAACAAAAGAAAATAATAGTTGTCGGTAGAAAATGTATATATTTGTTAAGAAAAGTACATTTTAGGGTGGAGAAATGGAATACAACCTAACCTAAGTTTCTTACGTGTACCAGGTTTGTGCCGAGATAATTGTAAAACATCGAATGAAAATCGGAGTTCGAAAGTGTACATTTGAAATAGATTAAAACCTTTTGGGAATTCGTTTTGGCGTCGAAACAACCCAAATAAAGACCCATTTCACAAAACTTTACGAGACATTTCCCAATTTTCAATCTATTCTCGTTAAATTATTATACGTACATTTCTCCACCGCGATTGCGGATGCTTATGATTTTTGGTCCAGTTTGTGTAGAGCAAGCCTAAGAATCACGCATCAGGACTGATAATAGTGTCCGCAATACAAACTAACGAAAATTGCTATCAATTTAATATGATTACGGGTGGTCTTGGGACGAGACTAACGCGAAGCATCGTTGCTTTCAGTGGTGATGAACCACGTACGAATGCTTCGTCAGTACTTTGACCTGTTTTTTGGGCAATGCTGCTGCGAGCTGCTCATACCCTGAAATGGGCAGAATGGTACTCTGTTTAAAAGGATGTTTGACTCTTCATACTTCCACAAACTATGAAGGCATCAATGAATTATATATATATATATATATATATATATATATATATATACTAGCAGAGAACCCGCCCTTCGTGCGGGTAGCAAAAATATCCCACGTTTTAACGAAAATATCACGACTTAACCTAACCAATCGTCAAGGGCGTACAGTTGACCTGACCGGATATTCAATGAACCTAACCGGGTACTCAATAATTTTACCATAGGTTTCGATATATATACTGTATATATGATGCAAATGAGGCGGGATGCTGCAGACGGTTCAACCGCAGGTCGATCCTGGACCTTCGTTTAAACTCGCATAAATTAACATAAAGCAAGTATATATATATATATATATATATATATATATACAGTATGTCCCACAAAAAAGTACACCTAACTTTAGATTGTACTAACTCCTCCAAAAATTGAGATATTTTGGATCTGTGTGTTTGATTTAATATAATATAGCAAATTATTCTTTGCTAACGTTCAAATTTATTCATGTTTAAACGAATTAGTGTTTAAGCATCTGCTTTTAACTGAAGGGTACAAAAAAATGGATTGCGCAAAATTGGTCAATGAAAAAATAATGTGTGTGCTATCGATGTAATGGAAAGACAAATGCATAATAATAGATACTTTAACATAATTTTAATAAGATACAAAGCAGGTTTTTCTTTATTCCTTATTACAAAAGTTATGCTTAGTTTCGTTTTCTTTCAACATGACCGCCATTCCTATCGATACAAATCTGGAGTCGAGCTCTCATCTTCCCCATCACTCTTTTGATAAGATCTGGATTGCCTTTTAACAAGTTGAATTCAGCTGTGATGCGAGTCCTCAAATCATCTAAATTGATAGGTTGTGATGCAAATACTCTATTTTTCAAATGACCCCATAAAAAGTAATCACACGGGATCAAGTCAGGGCTTCTGGGAGGCCATTCAATGTCATGGCCTGTAGCAATTACTCTTTGGTGGAAGACTTCCTGCAAGCGTTCCTTCACAATAACTCCTGTGAGCAGGAGCTCCGTCTTGCACCCACCAAATACGATTAAATCGGTTTCCATAAGGAGATTTGTATCGATAGGAATGGCGGTCATGTTGAAAGAAAACGAAACTAAGCATAACTTTTGTAATAAGAAATAAAGAAAAATCTGCTTTGTATCTTATTAAAATTATGTTAAAGTATCTATTATTATGCATTTGTCTTTCCATTACATCGATAGCACACACATTATTTTTTCATTGACCAATTTTGCGCAATCCATTTTTTTGTACCCTTCAGTTAAAAGCAGATGCTTAAACACTAATTCGTTTAAACATGAATAAATTTGAACGTTAACAAAGAATAATTTGCTATATTAAATCAAAAACAGATCCAAAATATCAATTTTTGGAGGAGTTAGTACAATCTAAAGTTGGGTGTACTTTTTTGTGGGACATACTGTATATATATATATATTAGTAAGATTGTGAAACGTGTGATTTCATGAAATCCCTGAAATTTTCAGTAATTTCACATAATTTATATTATGATACAAAATATACCAAATTAGGTTAGGTTAGGTCAATTCATTATCCACTTTTTGTCAATTTTGTATCGGTACAAACTACGCAAAATTACTGAGAATTTCAGGGATTTCATGAAGTCACTATTTTCACTGTAACACACACACACACACACACACACACACATATATATACAGGGTGTCCCATAAATCCGGCATCATAGGGGAAATTCATATTTTTCTATTTCTACAAACCATAATTCATATGCTCGGGATGCCAATTTCCCGTCCACCATTCTGTTCAGTGACGAGGCTGTTTTTTATGAAAATGGTGAGGTAAATCGACAGAACACCCGCTACTGGTCTCAAAACAACTCTCACTGGTATACCTCTTCAAAGGAACAAGGTGCATCTCGGGTGATGGTATGGTGTGGCATTTGGAAGGATCGCATCATAGGCCCCCCTCTTTTTCGATGAACATGTCACTGGAGGCACCTACCTACGTACGCTCAAGGAAGAAGCATTTCCCAGTGTCTTGAACGAAGAAGGAAATTTCCCAACATGGTTCCAGCAAGACGCCGCTCCCCCACATTACAGTACCCAAGTAAGGGAACACCCGTACCAACAATTCCCTGGTCATTGGATAGGACGTCGAGGGCCTGTGGAATGGCCAGCTAGAAGCCCGGATCTCACGCCACTAGATTTTTATCTCTGAGGCCACTCGAAAGCGCTGGTATACGCAGAGAAAATTGGGAGTGTTGAACATTTGCGGCAGCGCATAACTGGGGCATGTAACACCATTACTCCTGACATCATTCACCGTGTGCTTGCTGACTGGGTATCACGTCTGAATTTGTGTATTGAAAACAATGGTGGACATATTGAGCTCGTTCTACAGAAGCTAAGGCTAACAAAGACCCTAAGATCCACTCTAAGGTTAGCCCGAGAGAAAGGAAAGAGTAGCGGGTTAAGAGAAGAGAATAAGGGGTTAAGTAAGAGCAACACCTATCACTCATGGGTTAACATTCATTCAGAAAGAGGAAAAGTGTCTCACCATCATCATCCGCCGGCCACTGCCGACAAGTCAGAAAAATAGTCGGAGAGAATAGGAGAGGGGTGAAAGATGAAAAGAAGTAAAATAAGAACGCTTACAAACCATGCAAACAGTCTTAACTCACTGTCATACCATGCAAACTACAAACATGCAAGAAAAGAGTTAGACATGCAAAGTAAGTTAAACAAAGTGGGTTAGTTTACGCTATGAGCTACATCTACATTCGTGTTAGTCTAATTTTTTTTTTTTTTTTTTTAATAATTTTATTGCTGGCATCACACGCTGGCATGTCACAAGCTGGCATTCATCGTCAACAGACTCATCCTCGAGCACCACCACCAGAGCTTCTGTTGCTAACTTTGTTGTTTTTTAAATTAAACAACGTTAATACCTTTAAAATGTCTGTCAAGACGGTTCTTAAACATATTAACGCTGGTAGAATGAACGACTGACGCGGGAAGATTATTCCATTTATCAATTACTTTAAACGTAAAGAAGTTTTTAGCGATATTAGTAATAAAACTCCTGCCAAGCAACTTAAATCCGTTATTGCGAGTATTACTATTATCAAAAGTGAACAATTTGTCAAAATTTACGTTATCGATGTTATTAACGATTTTGAAAACTTCAATAAGCTCCCCCCTTAATCTCCTAGTTTCGAGTGAATACAGGTCTAACTCATTAATCATATCTTCATAAGTAGTGATGTAGCGGATGTCATTTTTTTCACATCCGCGGATGCGGATGCAGATGTTTGATTTCAACATCCGCGGATGCGGATGTCTACATTTTCGTTATTTTTTAGGATATATTCGAGTTTGTTGTGTTTAACGTATATAATAAGTTATTATATAGAGAGAGCTGTAGCTATAATGTAGTATAATGATTAATTGTACAATAATTGCTGTACTTTTCCCTGAACATATAAAATAATAGCAAGCATCTAACTAATATAGAAATCAATTAGTGAATTCGTCTGCAAATAAATTCGTTATATTTTGTTGAGTTTCAGCCACAATTAGAAACCATAATTGTGTTACCCGACCTCTTTCCCCAACCTCCACCCTTATAGAAAGATCTTTAATTAGCTTGATAACTATTTATATTAAGTTTAAAGTTTTATTAGGCATATTTATAAATGAGTAATTAAAATAAAGTAAACTAAGATGTTCATCGTTTAATATTCAAACTTAATTATAGGAAGGTTATGCTTAAGGAACATTAATTTTTCTGCCTTTTCTGCTGCCAGTCTGTTTCTCTTTTCATCATATATTAATCCAGCACTGCTAAATAATCTCTCGCTTGGCACGCTTGTTGGAGGACGTGCTAAATGTTTCCTTGCAAGTTTACTCAAGTATGGATAGATATTCTGCGTATTTTTCCACCAACTAATAGGATTGTCACGTGCAGCCAGGCGTTTTTCTTGGTGATATAGCTCGATCATTTTTACTACATCTTTTGACATCGCGTAGGTCTCGTCATTGCTGCTTGACTCAAGAAACTGAGAGAGAGATTCTGTGATAGATTTCCTTGTTGAAGGTGTTGGTTCTGTCACTGAAACTTTTATTCTTTTGGTGGGTGGCGAAGCGACAGATTCAAGAGATTGAAGCTCTTCAACTACTTTGCCAAGTGATGATTTAACTCGTTCTAATGTACTAGGTGAAAATAACTTAGCTTTGTAACGTGGATCTAAGTAGGTTGCAAGAGTAACTTCATACAAGAACAGCCTCTCGTCTTGTCGCTTGCATCACTTTTGCGCACAATGAACTAGTTCTATTAATATAGTAGAATTTGATAATTTCCGCTTATTAATGACGTTTTATCTCAACGGTCCACATTCGCACGACATCCGCAGTCCAAAGTGCGGATGCGAGAAAATGTGCGGATGTGACCTACATCACTATTCATAAGGCTTATTGCGCAATGACGGAATAAGTTTCGTGGCACGACGCTGAACCCTTTCTAACCTATCAATATCCTCACGCAAGTACTGGCACCAAAACTGAACTGCATATTCTAAATGAGGCCTGACTAGGGACTTGTAAAGGGGCAATATAATATCCTTCGATTTAAATTCGAAATTACGCGCTATGAAACCTAACATCCTATTAGCTTTTGCGCAAGACTCCAGGCACTGGTTCCTAACCTTTAACTCCTTAGATACGCGTACGCCTAAATCTACTTCCTCGTCAACGCTCGCTAACTCCCTATCATCCATCGTATACGCGTAATTATTGTTGCGAGAACCTATATGCAAAACTTTACATTTGTTTACGTTAAATTGCATCTGCCACTTATCTGTCCACTCCATAATCCTATTTACATCGTCTTGAATCCTATTTCTATCGTCCTCGTTAACAACCTTACCGCCTATTTTAGTATCGTCCGCGAATTTTGACACGTTACTAGTCAATCCTACATCTATGTCGTTAATGTAAATTACGAATAGCAATGGGCCTAACACTGAACCCTGTGGGACACCGCTACCTACATCTAACCACCCTGATTCACTACCATTAACTACGACCCTCTGTCTCCTAGCACGAAGCCATTCTTCTAACCAGTTAGCTACCTGACCGCGTATACCGTGCGCTTTAACCTTCGCAATTAGTCTCCTATGCGGAACTGTATCGAACGCCTTTTTAAAATCTAAATAAATAACGTCAGCTGCTCTATGCCTATCGTATTCGCGCACTATTTCGTTATAAAATTCTAACAAATTAGTTAAACAAGACCTATGGCGTCGAAACCCATGCTGACTACTATTAATCAAATCTCTACTTTCTAAGTGATCGATAATACGATCCCTAACTACGGATTCCAAAAGTTTACCTACAATTGACGTTAAGCTAATGGGCCTATAATTGCTAGCTACCGCCTTTTTTATTTTTCCTATGATGCCGGACTTATGGGAATATATATATAGATATATATATATATATATATATATATGTGTGTGTGTGTGTGTGTGTGTGTGTCATTTATTTGTATGTTAACATTTTAGCACAAGATGAAAACTAACGTTCGGAAACGTTTGCTAATAAAACTACATGTACCAGTGCTTTGTTTTCCTGTCCTTTACCAAATCCCCAAGAGCAAATCCTTCGATCAAAAAAAAAAGTGTATATATATATATATATAGTTCATTAAAGAAAATAGGTACGAAATAGTGAGAACCAATTTCAATAGGCTACAATTCTAGTATAAATGTAAGCATTGTTAAATACAATAGGCCTACCTCTACCGTAGTAGAAGAGCATAAAGGATATGAGTGAAGCTTGAGACAAGACCGGATGGTTCTTAAATGAGAAGATGGAGTAGCTAAACAGTATTGAAGAAGTTAAGATAAACCTTTCTCCCTCTCTACAGTCTCTACACTCGTATTTACAACAATTTCTTTACAACATCAATTATAGATAGATAAATAGAATAACCTTTATTAATAATAATAATAAAATAAATACATTTTTTCAATTTACAGTGACGTGAATAATTGTGAAGCTCGACTATTTATTTAATTTAATTTGGCCCTTGAGCTTTAGGCTTTACTGGGCTCTTATTAAAAATAAACAGCTAGTTGTTATTAATTAATAATAAATAAATAAGTAAATAAGTATTATTATACAATTGATGTTAACAAACCATTTCCATAATCTTGTAATTTAGGTTCAAACTATTTATAAAATTAATTATTATATATATACAGGGTGTCCGAGAATTATCTGTACAATTTTTGGCTGTTATTAAAAGTCAACCATGAAGTGTAGAAATTACAGTCTTGTCCCATTTTACAGAGAAACTCATTAAGTTTTTTCTGATAAGTTTTGACAAGTTTTTTCTTACGCAAGAAGATAAGGTCTCCCGTAAGTAATTTGCAATGACTCTGCTTGACAGAGTCGACCAGGACAATGCGTTCTTGGCAAGAATCATGTTTTCGGACGAGGCAACTTTTCATGTTTCAGGCAAGGTAAACAAACAAAATGTGCGCATATGGGGGTCACAAAATCCACGTTGCATAGAAGAGCACATCTGAGACAGTCCTAAAGTTAATGTGTGGTGTGGCCTATTACATGATCGCGTGATTGGACCATTTTTCTTCGGTGAATCAACAGTGACCTCCAATACCTACCTGGACATGTTGTAACACTTTGTCTATCCGCAATTGGAAGCACTGCATCCACGCATCATTTTTCAGCAAGATGGCGCACCGCCACATTGGGCCTTGATCGTCCGTAAGTCCCTGAATGAGACATTCCCAAACAGGTGGATTGGCCGTGGAGGTGCAATTCATTGGCCGGCTAGATCTCCCGACATCACACCCTGTGATTTCTTTCTTTGGGGATTCGTCAAAGATCTTGTGTACAATACGCGGGTGACAGACATTGATGATTTAAAAGCAAGAATCACAGCTGCTATTGAGCGAATTGATGTGGATATGCTGCAGCGTACATGGCAACATTTGGAGTATCGATTGGATGTTTTGCGAATCACTGATGGTACACATATCGAATGTTTGTAACAACGTTACTTTAATAAAAGAAACTTGAAAATAAAGATTCTAAATAATCTTGTTTAAGAATTTTACGTGTTATCAAGAATTTTATTAAAAGATGAAATTGTACAGATAATTTTCGGACACACTGGAATTTCTAAAAAACTTGTCAAAACTTGGTATCAGAAAAAACTTAGAGATTCTCTGTAAAATGGGACAACACTGGAATTTCTACACTTCATGGTTGACTTTTAATAACAGCCAAAAACTGTACAGCTAATTCTCGGACACCCTGTATATATATATATATATATATATATGTGGCGTAGTGATTAGCATCGCTGATTACGAATCTACCGGCTCTGGACGGGTTCAATTCCCGGGGATGGCAGGCGGCGCTCAGCTAACCCGCTGTTCATTATTCCATACAAAAAAAATTGGTTGGCAGATGAATGGACACCTTGGATAGTCTAGTGGTTAAGACGCTGGACTGCTGATCGGGAGGTCGTAAGATCGGGCGAGGACTTTGTAATTTCTCTCAACCCGTGATGGATCGTGGTTCGGGTTCAAAGTTAAGCTATAGGCGTAAGGTGGGGCAACAAGCTTGACCTTCGTCAGAATGAGCAATTCGGAAGGAAGCAAAATCAAAATTACCAAGTTATATATACAGGGTGATT